>OY725338.1:39209617-39713648 GCA_963243735.1 Neocrepidodera transversa
ATTTCGTTGTTCGATTTCGTTGTTCGATTTCGTTGTTCGATTTCGTTGTTCGATTTCGTTGTTCGATTTTGTTGTTCGATTTCGTTGTTCGATTTCGTTGTTCGATTTCGTTGTTCGATTTCGTTGTTCGATTTCGTTGTTCGAATTCGTTGTTCGAATTCGTTGTTCGATTTCGTTGTTCGATTTCGTTGTTCGATTTCGTTGTTCGATTTCGTTGTTCGATTTCGTTGTTCGATTTCGTTGTTCGATTTCGTTGTTCGATTTCGTTGTTCGATTTCGTTGTTCGATTTCGTTGTTCGAATTCGTTGTTCGAATTCGTTGTTCGATTTCGTTGTTCGATTTCGTGGTTCGATTTCGTTGTTCGATTGCGTTGTTCCATTTCGTTGTTCTATTTCGTGGTTCGATTTCGTGGTTTCAGTTTGTTGTTCGATTTCGATTTCGCTGTTCGATTTCGAAGCTGGAGATCGTTGTTCTATTTCGTTGTTCTAATTCGTTGTTCGATTTCGTTGTTCGATTTCGTTGTTCGATTTCGTTGTTCGATTTTGAAGTTCGATTTCGTTGTTCGATTTCGTTGTTCGATTTCGTTGTTCGATTTCGTTGTTCGATTTCGTTGTTCGATTTCGTTGTTCGATTTCGTTGTTCGATTTCGTTGTTCGATTTCGTTGTTCGATTTCGTTGTTCGATTTCGTTGTTCGATTTCGTTGTTCGATTTCGTTGTTCGATTTCGTTGTTCGATTTCGTTGTTCGATTTCGTTGTTCGATTTCGTTGTTCGATTTCGTTGTTCGAATTCGTTGTTCGAATTCGTTGTTCGATTTCGTTGTTCGATTTCGTTGATCGTTTTCGTTGTTCGATTTCGTTGTTCGATTTTGAAGTTCGATTTCGTTGTTCGATTTCGTTGTTCGATTTCGTTGTTCGATTTCGTTGTTCGATTTCGTTGTTCGATTTCGTTGTCCGATTCCGTTGTTCGATTTCGTTGTTCGTTTTCGTTGTTCGATATTGTTGTATGATTTCGTGGTTCGATTTCGTTGTTCGATTGCGTTGTTCCATTTCGTTGTTCTATTTCGTGGTTCGATTTCGTGGTTTCAGTTTGTTGTTCGATTTCGATTTCGCGTTCGATTTCGAAGCTGGAGATCGTTGTTCTATTTCGTTGTTCTAATTCGTTGTTCGATTTCGTTGTTCGATTTCGTTGTTCGATTTCGTTGTTCGATTTTGAAGTTCGATTTCGTTGTTCGATTTCGTTGTTCGATTTCGTTGTTCGATTTCGTTGTCCGATTCCGTTGTTCGATTTCGTTGTTCGTTTTCGTTGTTCGATATTGTTGTATGATTTCGTGGTTCGATTTCGTTGTTCGATTGCGTTGTTCCATTTCGTTGTTCTATTTCGTGGTTCGATTTCGTGGTTTCAGTTTGTTGTTCGATTTCGATTTCGCTGTTCGATTTCGAAGCTGGAGATCGTTGTTCTATTTCGTCGTTCTAATTCGTTGTTCGAATTCGTTGTTCGAATTCGTTGTTCGATTTCGTTGTTCGATTTCGTTGTTCGATTTTGTTGTTCGATTTCGTTTGTTCGATTTCGTGGTTCGATTTCGTTGTTCGATTTCGTTGTCCGATTTCGTTGTTCGATTGCGTTGTTCGATTTCGTTGTTCGATTTCGTTGTTCGATTTCGTTGTTCGATTTCGTTGTTCGATTTCGTTGTTCGATTTCGTTGTTCGATTTCGTTGTTCGATTTCGTTGTTCGATTTCGTTGTTCGATTTCGTTGTTCGATTTCGTTGTTCGATTTCGTTGTTCGATTTCGTTGTTCGATTTCGTTGTTCGATTTCGTTGTTCGATTTCGTTGTTCGATTTCGTTGTTCGAATTCGTTGTTCGAATTCGTTGTTCGATTTCGTTGTTCGATTTCGTTGTTCGATTTCGAAGTTCGATTTCGTTGTTCGATTTCGTATTTCGTTGTTCGAATTCGTTGTTCGATTTCGTTGTTCGATTTCGTGGTTCGAATTCGTTGTTCGTTGTTAGATTTCGTTGTTCGTTGTTAGATTTCGTTGTTCTTTGTTCGATTTCGTGGTTCGAATTCGTTGTTCGATTTCGTTGTTCGATTTCGTTGTTCGATTTCGTTGTTCGATTTTGTTGTTCGATTTCGTTGTTCGATTTCGTTGTTCGATTTCAAAGTTCGATTTCAAAGTTCGATTTCGAAGTTCGATTTCGAAGTTCGATTTCGTTGTTCGATTTCGTTGTTCGATTTCGTTGTTCGATTTCGTTGATCGATTTCGTTGTTCGATTTTCTTTGTTCGATTTGATTGTTCGATTTCGTTGATCGATTTCGTTTTTCGATTTCGTTGTTCGATTTCGTTGTTCGATTTCGTTGTTCGATTTCGTTGTTCGATTTTCTTTGTTCGATTTGATTGTTCGATTTCGTTGATCGATTTCGTTTTTCGATTTCGTTGTTCGATTTCGTTGTTCGATTTCGTTGTTCGATTTCGTGGTTCGAATTCGTTGTTCGAATTCGTTGTTCGAATTCGTTGTTCGATTTCGTTGTTCGATTTCGTTGTTCGATTTCGTTGTTCGATTTCGTTGTTCGATTTCGTTGTTCGATTTCGTTGTTCGATTTCGTTGTTCGATTTCGTTGTTCGATTTCGTTGTTCGATTTCGTTGTTCGATTTCGTTGTTCGATTTCGTTGTTCGATTTCGTTGTTCGATTTCGTTGTTCGAATTCGTTGTTCGAATTCGTTGTTCGATTTCGTTGTTCGATTTCGTTGTTCGATTTCGTTGTTCGATTTCGTTGTTCGATTTCGTTGTTCGATTTCGTTGTTCGATTTCGTTGTTCGATTTCGTTGTTCGATTTCGTTGTTCGATTTCGTTGTTCGATTTCGTTGTTCGATTTCGTTGTTCGATTTCGTTGTTCGATTTCGTTGTTCGATTTCGTTGTTCGATTTCGTTGTTCGATTTCGTTGTTCGATTTCGTTGTTCGATTTCGTTGTTCGATTTCGTTGTTCGATTTCGTTGTTCGATTTCGTTGTTCGATTTCGTTGTTCGATTTCGTTGTTCGATTTCGTTGTTCGAATTCGTTGTTCGAATTCGTTGTTCGATTTCGTTGTTCGATTTCGTTGTTCGATTTCGTTGTTCGATTTCGTTGTTCGATTTTGAAGTTCGATTTCGTTGTTCGATTTCGTTGATCGATTTCGTTGTTCGATTTTCTTTGTTCGATTTGATTGTTCGATTTGATTGTTCGATTTCGTTGATCGATTTCGTTTTTCGATTTCGTTGTTCGATTTCGTGGTTCGAATTCGTTGTTCGAATTCGTTGTTCGAATTCGTTGTTCGAATTCGTTGTTCGATTTCGTTGTTCGATTTCGTTGTTCGATTTTGTTGTTCGATTTCGTTGTTCGATTTCGTTGTTCGATTTCGTTGTTCGATTTCGTTGTTCGATTTCGTTGTTCGATTTCGTTGTTCGATTTCGTTGTTCGATTTCGTTGTTCGATTTCGTTGTTCGATTTCGTTGTTCGATTTCGTTGTTCGATTTCGTTGTTCGATTTCGTTGTTCGATTTCGTTGTTCGATTTCGTTGTTCGATTTCGTTGTTCGATTTCGTTGTTCGAATTCGTTGTTCGAATTCGTTGTTCGATTTCGTTGTTCGATTTCGTTGTTCGATTTCGTTGTTCGATTTCGTTGTTCGATTTTGAAGTTCGATTTCGTTGTTCGATTTCGTTGTTCGATTTCGTTGTTCGATTTCGTTGTTCGATTTCGTTGTTCGATTTCGTTGTCCGATTCCGTTGTTCGATTTCGTTGTTCGTTTTCGTTGTTCGATATTGTTGTATGATTTCGTGGTTCGATTTCGTTGTTCGATTGCGTTGTTCCATTTCGTTGTTCTATTTCGTGGTTCGATTTCGTGGTTTTAGTTTGTTGTTCGATTTCGATTTCGCTGTTCGATTTCGAAGCTGGAGATCGTTGTTCTATTTCGTTGTTCTAATTCGTTGTTCGATTTCGTTGTTCGATTTCGTTGTTCGATTTTGAAGTTCGATTTCGTTGTTCGATTTCGTTGTTCGATTTCGTTGTTCGATTTCGTTGTTCGATTTCGTTGTTCGATTTCGTTGTTCGATTTCGTTGTTCGATTTCGTTGTTCGATTTCGTTGTTCGATTTCGTATTTCGTTGTTCGAATTCGTTGTTCGATTTCGTTGTTCGATTTCGTGGTTCGAATTCGTTGTTCGAATTCGTTGTTCGTTGTTAAATTTCGTTGTTCGTTGTTAGATTTCGTTGTTCTTCGTTCGATTTCGTGGTTCGAATTCGTTGTTCGATTTCGTTGTTCGATTTTGTTGTTCGATTTCGTTGTTCGATTTCGTTGTTCGATTTCGTTGTTCGATTTCGTTGTTCGATTTCGTTGTTCGATTTCGTTGTTCGATTTCGTTGTTCGATTTCGTTGTTCGATTTCGTTGTTCGATTTCGTTGTTCGATTTCGTTGTTTGAATTCGTGTTCGATTTCGTTGATCGATTTCGTTGTTCGATTTCGTTGTTTGAATTCGTGTTCGATTTCGTTGATCGATTTCGTTGTTCGATTTTCTTTGTTCGATTTGATTGTTCGATTTCGTTGATCGATTTCGTTTTTCGATTTCGTTGTTCGATTTCGTTGTTCGATTTCGTTGTTCGATTGCGTTGTTCGATTTCGTTGTTCGATTTCGTTGTTCGATTTCGTTGTTCGATTTCGTTGTTCGATTTCGTTGTTCGATTTCGTTGTTCGATTTCGTTGTTCGATTTCATTGTTCGATTTCGTTGTTCGATTTCGTTGTCCGATTCCGTTGTTCGATTTCGTTGTTCGTTTTCGTTGTTCGATATTGTTGTATGATTTCGTGGTTCGCTTTCGTTGTTCGATTGCGTTGTTCCATTTCGTTGTTCTATTTCGTGGTTCGATTTCGTGGTTTCAGTTTGTTGTTCGATTTCGATTTCGCTGTTCGATTTCGAAGTTGGATTTCGTTGTTCTATTTCGTTGTTCTAATTCGTTGTTCGATTTCGTTGTTCGATTTCGTTGTTCGATTTCGTTGTTCGATTCGTTATTCGATTTCGTTGTTCGATTTCGTTGTTCGATTTCGTTGTTTGAATTCGTGTTCGATTTCGTTGATCGATTTCGTTGTTCGATTTTCTTTGTTCGATTTGATTGTTCGATTTCATTGATCGATTTCGTTTTTCGATTTCGTGGTTCGATTTCGGTGTTCGATTGCGTTGTTCCATTTCGTTGTTCTATTTCGTGGTTCGATTTCGTGGTTTCAGTTTGTTGTTCGATTTCGATTTCGCTGTTCGATTTCGAAGCTGGAGATCGTTGTTCTATTTCGTTGTTCTAATTCGTTGTTCGATTTCGTTGTTCGATTTCTTTGTTCGATTTCGTTGTTCGATTTTGAAGTTCGATTTCGTTGTTCGATTTCGTTGTTCGATTTCGTTGTTCGATTTCGTTGTTCGATTTCGTTGTTCGATTTCGTTGTTCGATTTCGTTGTTCGATTTCGTTGTTCGATTTCGTTGTTCGATTTCGTATTTCGTTGTTCGAATTCGTTGTTCGATTTCGTTGTTCGATTTCGTGGTTCGAATTCGTTGTTCGAATTCGTTGTTCGTTGTTAAATTTCGTTGTTCGTTGTTAGATTTCGTTGTTCTTCGTTCGATTTCGTGGTTCGAATTCGTTGTTCGATTTCGTTGTTCGATTTTGTTGTTCGATTTCGTTGTTCGATTTCGTTGTTCGATTTCGTTGTTCGATTTCGTTGTTCGATTTCGTTGTTCGATTTCGTTGTTCGATTTCGTTGTTCGATTTCGTTGTTCGATTTCGTTGTTCGATTTCGTTGTTCGATTTCGTTGTTTGAATTCGTGTTCGATTTCGTTGATCGATTTCGTTGTTTGATTTCGTTGTTTGAATTCGTGTTCGATTTCGTTGATCGATTTCGTTGTTCGATTTTCTTTGTTCGATTTGATTGTTCGATTTCGTTGATCGATTTCGTTTTTCGATTTCGTTGTTCGATTTCGTTGATCGATTTCGTTTTTCGATTTCGTTGTTCGATTTCGTTGTTCGATTTCGTTGTTCGATTGCGTTGTTCGATTTCGTTGTTCGATTTCGTTGTTCGATTGCGTCGTTCCATTTCGTTGTTCGATTTCGTGGTTCGAATTCGTTGTTCGAATTCGTTGTTCGATTTCGTTGTTCGATTTCGTTGTCCGATTCCGTTGTTCGATTTCGTTGTTCGTTTTCGTTGTTCGATATTGTTGTATGATTTCGTGGTTCGATTTCGTTGTTCGATTGCGTTGTTCCATTTCGTTGTTCTATTCGTGGTTCGATTTCGTGGTTTCAGTTTGTTGTTCGATTTCGATTTCGCTGTTCGATTTCGAAGCTGGATTTCGTTGTTCTATTTCGTTGTTCTAATTCGTTGTTCGATTTCGTTGTTCGATTTCGTTGTTCGATTTCGTTGTTCGATTCGTTATTTGATTTCGTTGTTCGATTTCGTTGTTCGTTTTCGTTGTTCGATATTGTTGTATGATTTCGTGGTTCGATTTCGTTGTTCGATTGCGTTGTTCCATTTCGTTGTTCTATTCGTGGTTCGATTTCGTGGTTTCAGTTTGTTGTTCGATTTCGATTTCGCTGTTCGATTTCGAAGTTGGATTTCGTTGTTCTATCTCGTTGTTCGATTTCGTATTTCGTTGTTCGATTTCGTTGTTCGAATTCGTTGTTCGATTTCCTTGTTCGATTTCGTTGTTCGATTTCGTTGTTCGATTTCGTTGATTGAATTCGTGTTCGATTTCGTTGATCGATTTCGTGGTTTCAGTTTGTTGTTCGATTTCGATTTCGCTGTTCGATTTCGAAGTTGGATTTCGTTGTTCTATTTCGTTGTTCGATTTCGTATTTCGTTGTTCGAATTCGTTGTTCGATTTCGTTGTTCGAATTCGTTGTTCGATTTCGTGGTTCGATTTCGTTGTTCGATTGCGTTGTTCCATTTCGTTGTTCTATTTCGTGGTTCGATTTCGTGGTTTCAGTTTGTTGTTCGATTTCGATTTCGCTGTTCGATTTCGAAGTTGGATTTCGTTGTTCTATTTCGTTGTTCGATTTCGTTGTTCGATTTCGAAGTTCGATTTCGTTGTTCGAATTCGTTGTTCGATTTCGTTGTTCGATTTCGTTGTTCGATTTCGTTGTTCGATTTCGTTGTTCGATTTCGTTGTTCGATTTCGTTGTTCGATTTCGTTGTTCGATTTCGTTGTTCGATTTCGTTGTTCGATTTCGTTGTTCGAATTCGTTGTTCGAATTCGTTGTTCGATTTCGTTGTTCGATTTCGTTGTTCGATTTCGTTGTTCGATTTCGAAGTTCGATTTCGTTGTTCGATTTCGTTGTTCGATTTCGTTGTTCGATTTCGTATTTCGTTGTTCGAATTCGTTGTTCGATTTCGTTGTTCGAATTCGTTGTTCGATTTCGTTGTTCGATTTCGTTGTTCGATTTCGTTGTTCGATTTCGTTGTTCGATTTCGTTGATTGAATTCGTGTTCGATTTCGTTGATCGATTTCGTTGTTCGATTTTCTTTGTTCGATTTGATTGTTCGATTTCGTTGATCGATTTCGTTTTTCGATTTCGTTGTTCGATTTCGTTGTTCGATTTCGTTGTTTGATTGCGTGGTTCGAATTCGTTGTTCGAATTCGTTGTTCGTTGTTAGATTTCGTTGTTCGTTGTTAGATTTCGTTGTTCTTTGTTCGATTTCGTGGTTCGAATTCGTTGTTCGAATTCGTTGTTCGATTTCGTTGTTCGATTTCGTTGTTCGATTTTGTTGTTCGATTTCGTTGTTCGATTTCGTTGTTCGATTTCGTTGATCGATTTCGTTGTTCGATTTCGTTGTTCGATTTCGAAGTTCGATTTCGTTGTTCGATTTCGTTGTTCGATTTCGTTGTTCGATTTCGTTGTTCGATTTCGTTGTTCGATTTCGTTGTTCGATTTCGTTGTTCGATTTCGTTGTTCGATTTCGTTGTTCGATGTCGTTGTTCGAATTCGTTGTTCGAATTCGTTGTTCGAATTCGTTGTTCGATTTCGTTGTTCGATTTCGTTGTTCGATTTCGTTGTTCGATTTCGTTGATTGAATTCGTGTTCGATTTCGTTGATCGATTTCGTTGTTCGATTTTCTTTGTTCGATTTGATTGTTCGATTTCGTTGATCGATTTCGTTTTTCGATTTCGTTGTTCGATTTCGTTGTTCGATTTCGTTGTTTGATTGCGTGGTTCGAATTCGTTGTTCGAATTCGTTGTTCGTTGTTAGATTTCGTTGTTCGTTGTTAGATTTCGTTGTTCTTTGTTCGATTTCGTGGTTCGAATTCGTTGTTCGAATTCGTTGTTCGATTTCGTTGTTCGATTTCGTTGTTCGATTTTGTTGTTCGATTTCGTTGTTCGATTTCGTTGTTCGATTTCGTTGTTCGATTTCGTTGATCGATTTCGTTGTTCGATTTCGTTGTTCGATTTCGAAGTTCGATTTCGTTGTTCGATTTCGTTGTTCGATTTCGTTGTTCGATTTCGTTGTTCGATTTCGTTGTTCGATTTCGTTGTTCGATTTCGTTGTTCGATGTCGTTGTTCGAATTCGTTGTTCGAATTCGTTGTTCGATTTCGTTGTTCGATTTCGTTGTTCGATTTCGTAGTTCGATTTTGAAGTTCGATTTCGTTGTTCGATTTCGTTGTTCGTTTTCGTTGTTCGATATTGTTGTATGATTTCGTGGTTCGATTTCGTTGTTCGATTGCGTTGTTCCATTTCGTTGTTCTATTTCGTGGTTCGATTTCGTGGTTTCAGTTGTTGTTCGATTTCGATTTCGCTGTTCGATTTCGATTTCGCTGTTCGATTTCGATTTCGCTGTTCGATTTCGAAGTTGGATTTCGTTGTTCTATTTCGTTGTTCTAATTCGTTGTTCGATTTCGTTGTTCGATTTCGTTGTTCGATTTCGTTGTTCGATTCGTTATTCGATCTCGTTGTCCGATTATGTTGTTCGATTTCGTTGTTCGTTTTCGTTGTTTGATATTGTTGTATGATTTCGTGGTTCGATTTCGTTGTTCGATTGCGTCGTTCCATTTCGTTGTTCGATTTCGTGGTTCGAATTCGTTGTTCGAATTCGTTGTTCGATTTCGTTGTTCGATTTCGTTGTTCGATTTCGTTGTTCGATTGCGTTGTTCCATTTCGTTGTTCTATTTCGTGGTTCGATTTCGTGGTTTCAGTTTGTTGTTCGATTTCGATTTCGCTGTTCGATTTCGAAGCTGGATTTCGTTGTTCTATTTCGTTGTTCTAATTCGTTGTTCGATTTCGTTGTTCGATTCGTTATTTGATTTCGTTGTTCGATTTCGTTGTTCGATTTCGTTGTTCGATTTCGTTGTTCGAATTCGTTGTTCGAATTCGTTGTTCGATTTCGTTGTTCGATTTCGTTGTTCGATTTCGTTGTTCGATTTCGAAGTTCGATTTCGTTGTTCGATTTCGTTGTTCGATTTCGTTGTTCGATTTCGTATTTCGTTGTTCGAATTCGTTGTTCGATTTCGTTGTTCGAATTCGTTGTTCGATTTCGTTGTTCGATTTCGTTGTTCGATTTCGTTGTTCGATTTCGTTGTTCGATTTCGTTGATTGAATTCGTGTTCGATTTCGTTGATCGATTTCGTTGTTCGATTTTCTTTGTTCGATTTGATTGTTCGATTTCGTTGATCGATTTCGTTTTTCGATTTCGTTGTTCGATTTCGTTGTTCGATTTCGTTGTTTGATTGCGTGGTTCGAATTCGTTGTTCGAATTCGTTGTTCGTTGTTAGATTTCGTTGTTCGTTGTTAGATTTCGTTGTTCTTTGTTCGATTTCGTGGTTCGAATTCGTTGTTCGAATTCGTTGTTCGATTTCGTTGTTCGATTTCGTTGTTCGATTTTGTTGTTCGATTTCGTTGTTCGATTTCGTTGTTCGATTTCGTTGATCGATTTCGTTGTTCGATTTCGTTGTTCGATTTCGAAGTTCGATTTCGTTGTTCGATTTCGTTGTTCGATTTCGTTGTTCGATTTCGTTGTTCGATTTCGTTGTTCGATTTCGTTGTTCGATTTCGTTGTTCGATTTCGTTGTTCGATTTCGTTGTTCGATGTCGTTGTTCGAATTCGTTGTTCGAATTCGTTGTTCGAATTCGTTGTTCGATTTCGTTGTTCGATTTCGTTGTTCGATTTCGTTGTTCGATTTCGTTGATTGAATTCGTGTTCGATTTCGTTGATCGATTTCGTTGTTCGATTTTCTTTGTTCGATTTGATTGTTCGATTTCGTTGATCGATTTCGTTTTTCGATTTCGTTGTTCGATTTCGTTGTTCGATTTCGTTGTTTGATTGCGTGGTTCGAATTCGTTGTTCGAATTCGTTGTTCGTTGTTAGATTTCGTTGTTCGTTGTTAGATTTCGTTGTTCTTTGTTCGATTTCGTGGTTCGAATTCGTTGTTCGAATTCGTTGTTCGATTTCGTTGTTCGATTTCGTTGTTCGATTTTGTTGTTCGATTTCGTTGTTCGATTTCGTTGTTCGATTTCGTTGTTCGATTTCGTTGATCGATTTCGTTGTTCGATTTCGTTGTTCGATTTCGAAGTTCGATTTCGTTGTTCGATTTCGTTGTTCGATTTCGTTGTTCGATTTCGTTGTTCGATTTCGTTGTTCGATTTCGTTGTTCGATTTCGTTGTTCGATGTCGTTGTTCGAATTCGTTGTTCGAATTCGTTGTTCGATTTCGTTGTTCGATTTCGTTGTTCGATTTCGTAGTTCGATTTTGAAGTTCGATTTCGTTGTTCGATTTCGTTGTTCGTTTTCGTTGTTCGATATTGTTGTATGATTTCGTGGTTCGATTTCGTTGTTCGATTGCGTTGTTCCATTTCGTTGTTCTATTTCGTGGTTCGATTTCGTGGTTTCAGTTGTTGTTCGATTTCGATTTCGCTGTTCGATTTCGATTTCGCTGTTCGATTTCGATTTCGCTGTTCGATTTCGAAGTTGGATTTCGTTGTTCTATTTCGTTGTTCTAATTCGTTGTTCGATTTCGTTGTTCGATTTCGTTGTTCGATTTCGTTGTTCGATTCGTTATTCGATCTCGTTGTCCGATTATGTTGTTCGATTTCGTTGTTCGTTTTCGTTGTTTGATATTGTTGTATGATTTCGTGGTTCGATTTCGTTGTTCGATTGCGTCGTTCCATTTCGTTGTTCGATTTCGTGGTTCGAATTCGTTGTTCGAATTCGTTGTTCGATTTCGTTGTTCGATTTCGTTGTTCGATTTCGTTGTTCGATTGCGTTGTTCCATTTCGTTGTTCTATTTCGTGGTTCGATTTCGTGGTTTCAGTTTGTTGTTCGATTTCGATTTCGCTGTTCGATTTCGAAGCTGGATTTCGTTGTTCTATTTCGTTGTTCTAATTCGTTGTTCGATTTCGTTGTTCGATTCGTTATTTGATTTCGTTGTTCGATTTCGTTGTTCGATTTCGTTGTTCGATTTCGTTGTTTGAATTCGTGTTCGATTTCGTTGTTCGATTTCGTTGTTCGATTTCGTTGTTCGATTTCGTTGTTTGAATTCGTGTTCGATTTCGTTGATCGATTTCGTTGATCGATTTCGTTGTTCGATTTTCTTTGTTCGATTTGATTGTTCGATTTCGTTGATCGATTTCGTTTTTCGATTTCGTTGTTCGATTTCGTTGTTCGATTTCGTTGTTCGATTTCGTGGTTCGAATTCGTTGTTCGAATTCGTTGTTCGAATTCGTTGTTCGATTTCGTTGTTCGATTTCGTTGTTCGATTTTGTTGTTCGATTTCGTTGTTCGATTTCGTTGTTCGATTTCGTTGTTCGATTTCGTTGTTCGATTTCGTTGTTCGATTTCGTTGTTCGATTTCGTTGTTCGATTTCGTTGTTCGATTTCGTTGTTCGATTTCGTTGTTCGATTTCGTTGTTCGATTTCGTTGTTCGATTTCGTTGTTCGATTTCGTTGTTCGATTTCGTTGTTCGATTTCGTTGTTCGAATTCGTTGTTCGAATTCGTTGTTCGATTTCGTTGTTCGATTTCGTTGTTCGATTTCGTTGTTCGATTTCGTTGTTCGATTTCGTTGTTAGATTTTGAAGTTCGATTTCGTTGTTCGATTTCGTTGTTCGATTTCGTTGTTCGATTTCGTTGTTCGATTTCGTTGTTCGATTTCGTTGTTCGATTTCGTTGTTCGATTTCGTTGTTCGATTTCGTTGTTCGATTTCGTTGTTCGATTTCGTTGTTCGATTTCGTTGTTCGATTTCGTTGTTCGATTTCGTTGTTCGAATTCGTTGTTCGAATTCGTTGTTCGATTTCGTTGTTCGATTTCGTTGTTCGATTTCGTTGTTCGATTTCGTTGTTCGATTTCGTTGTTCGATTTCGTTGTTCGATTTCGTTGTTCGATTTCGTTGTTCGATTTCGTTGTTCGATTTCGTTGTTCGAATTCGTTGTTCGAATTCGTTGTTCGATTTCGTTGTTCGATTTCGTGGTTCGATTTCGTTGTTCGATTGCGTTGTTCCATTTCGTTGTTCTATTTCGTGGTTCGATTTCGTGGTTTCAGTTTGTTGTTCGATTTCGATTTCGCTGTTCGATTTCGAAGCTGGAGATCGTTGTTCTATTTCGTTGTTCTAATTCGTTGTTCGATTTCGTTGTTCGATTTCGTTGTTCGATTTCGTTGTTCGATTTTGAAGTTCGATTTCGTTGTTCGATTTCGTTGTTCGATTTCGTTGTTCGATTTCGTTGTTCGATTTCGTTGTTCGATTTCGTTGTTCGATTTCGTTGTTCGATTTCGTTGTTCGATTTCGTTGTTCGATTTCGTTGTTCGATTTCGTTGTTCGATTTCGTTGTTCGATTTCGTTGTTCGATTTCGTTGTTCGATTTCGTTGTTCGATTTCGTTGTTCGATTTCGTTGTTCGAATTCGTTGTTCGAATTCGTTGTTCGATTTCGTTGTTCGATTTCGTTGATCGATTTCGTTGTTCGATTTCGTTGTTCGATTTTGAAGTTCGATTTCGTTGTTCGATTTCGTTGTTCGATTTCGTTGTTCGATTTCGTTGTTCGATTTCGTTGTTCGATTTCGTTGTCCGATTCCGTTGTTCGATTTCGTTGTTCGTTTTCGTTGTTCGATATTGTTGTATGATTTCGTGGTTCGATTTCGTTGTTCGATTGCGTTGTTCCATTTCGTTGTTCTATTTCGTGGTTCGATTTCGTGGTTTCAGTTTGTTGTTCGATTTCGATTTCGCTGTTCGATTTCGAAGCTGGAGATCGTTGTTCTATTTTGTTGTTCTAATTCGTTGTTCGATTTCGTTGTTCGATTTCGTTGTTCGATTTCGTTGTTCGATTTTGAAGTTCGATTTCGTTGTTCGATTTCGTTGTTCGATTTCGTTGTTCGATTTCGTTGTCCGATTCCGTTGTTCGATTTCGTTGTTCGTTTTCGTTGTTCGATATTGTTGTATGATTTCGTGGTTCGATTTCGTTGTTCGATTGCGTTGTTCCATTTCGTTGTTCTATTTCGTGGTTCGATTTCGTGGTTTCAGTTTGTTGTTCGATTTCGATTTCGCTGTTCGATTTCGAAGCTGGAGATCGTTGTTCTATTTCGTTGTTCTAATTCGTTGTTCGATTTCGTTGTTCGATTTCGTTGTTCGATTTCGTTGTTCGATTTCGTTGTTCGATTTCGTTGTTTGAATTCGTGTTCGATTTCGTTGATCGATTTCGTTGTTCGATTTTCTTTGTTCGATTTGATTGTTCGATTTCGTTGATCGATTTCGTTTTTCGATTTCGTTGTTCGATTTCGTTGTTCGATTTCGTTGTTCGATTTCGTGGTTCGAATTCGTTGTTCGAATTCGTTGTTCGTTGTTAGATTTCGTTGTTCGTTGTTAGATTTCGTTGTTCTTTGTTCGATTTCGTGGTTCGAATTCGTTGTTCGAATTCGTTGTTCGATTTCGTTGTTCGATTTCGTTGTTCGATTTTGTTGTTCGATTTCGTTGTTCGATTTCGTTGTTCGATTTCGTTGTTCGATTTCGTTGTTCGATTTCGTTGTTCGATTTCGTTGTTCGAATTCGTTGTTCGAATTCGTGTTCGATTTCGTTGATCGATTTCGTTGTTCGATTTTCTTTGTTCGATTTGATTGTTCGATTTCGTTGATCGATTTCGTTTTTCGATTTCGTTGTTCGATTTCGTTGTTCGATTTCGTTGTTCGATTGCGTTGTTCGATTTCGTTGTTCGATTTCGTTGTTCGATTTCGTTGTTCGATTTCGTTGTTCGATTTCGTTGTTCGATTTCGTTTGTTCGATTTCGTGGTTCGATTTCGTTGTTCGATTTCGTTGTCCGATTTCGTTGTTCGATTGCGTTGTTCGATTTCGTTGTTCGATTTCGTTGTTCGATTTCGTTGTTCGATTTCGTTGTTCGATTTCGTTGTTCGATTTCGTTGTTCGATTTCGTTGTTCGATTTCGTTGTTCGATTTCGTTGTTCGATTTCGTTGTTCGATTTCGTTGTTCGATTTCGTTGTTCGATTTCGTTGTTCGATTTCGTTGTTCGATTTCGTTGTTCGATTTCGTTGTTCGATTTCGTTGTTCGATTTCGTTGTTCGATTTCGTTGTTCGAATTCGTTGTTCGAATTCGTTGTTCGATTTCGTTGTTCGATTTCGTTGTTCGATTTCGAAGTTCGATTTCGTTGTTCGATTTCGTATTTCGTTGTTCGAATTCGTTGTTCGATTTCGTTGTTCGATTTCGTGGTTCGAATTCGTTGTTCGAATTCGTTGTTCGTTGTTAGATTTCGTTGTTCGTTGTTAGATTTCGTTGTTCTTTGTTCGATTTCGTGGTTCGAATTCGTTGTTCGATTTCGTTGTTCGATTTCGTTGTTCGATTTCGTTGTTCGATTTTGTTGTTCGATTTCGTTGTTCGATTTCGTTGTTCGATTTCGTTGTTCGATTTCGTTGTTCGATTTCGTTGTTCGATTTCGTTGTTTGAATTCGTGTTCGATTTCGTTGATCGATTTCGTTGTTCGATTTTCTTTGTTCGATTTGATTGTTCGATTTCGTTGATCGATTTCGTTTTTCGATTTCGTTGTTCGATTTTGAAGTTCGATTTCGTTGTTCGATTTCGTTGATCGATTTCGTTGTTCGATTTTCTTTGTTCGATTTGATTGTTCGATTTCGTTGATCGATTTCGTTTTTCGATTTCATTGTTCGATTTCGTTGTTCGATTTCGTTGTTCGATTTCGTGGTTCGAATTCGTTGTTCGAATTCGTTGTTCGAATTCGTTGTTCGATTTCGTTGTTCGATTTCGTTGTTCGATTTTGTTGTTCGATTTCGTTGTTCGATTTCGTTGTTCGATTTCGTTGTTCGATTTCGTTGTTCGATTTCGTTGTTCGATTTCGTTGTTCGATTTCGTTGTTCGATTTCGTTGTTCGATTTCGTTGTTCGATTTCGTTGTTCGATTTCGTTGTTCGATTTCGTTGTTCGATTTCGTTGTTCGATTTCGTTGTTCGATTTCGTTGTTCGATTTCGTTGTTCGATTTCGTTGTTCGAATTCGTTGTTCGAATTCGTTGTTCGATTTCGTTGTTCGATTTCGTTGTTCGATTTCGTTGTTCGATTTCGTTGTTCGATTTCGTTGTTCGATTTTGAAGTTCGATTTCGTTGTTCGATTTCGTTGTTCGATTTCGTTGTTCGATTTCGTTGTTCGATTTCGTTGTTCGATTTCGTTGTCCGATTCCGTTGTTCGATTTCGTTGTTCGTTTTCGTTGTTCGATATTGTTGTATGATTTCGTGGTTCGATTTCGTTGTTCGATTGCGTTGTTCCATTTCGTTGTTCTATTTCGTGGTTCGATTTCGTGGTTTTAGTTTGTTGTTCGATTTCGATTTCGCTGTTCGATTTCGAAGCTGGAGATCGTTGTTCTATTTCGTTGTTCTAATTCGTTGTTCGATTTCGTTGTTCGATTTCGTTGTTCGATTTTGAAGTTCGATTTCGTTGTTCGATTTCGTTGTTCGATTTCGTTGTTCGATTTCGTTGTTCGATTTCGTTGTTCGATTTCGTTGTTCGATTTCGTTGTTCGATTTCGTTGTTCGATTTCGTTGTTCGATTTCGTATTTCGTTGTTCGAATTCGTTGTTCGATTTCGTTGTTCGATTTCGTGGTTCGAATTCGTTGTTCGAATTCGTTGTTCGTTGTTAAATTTCGTTGTTCGTTGTTAGATTTCGTTGTTCTTCGTTCGATTTCGTGGTTCGAATTCGTTGTTCGATTTCGTTGTTCGATTTTGTTGTTCGATTTCGTTGTTCGATTTCGTTGTTCGATTTCGTTGTTCGATTTCGTTGTTCGATTTCGTTGTTCGATTTCGTTGTTCGATTTCGTTGTTCGATTTCGTTGTTCGATTTCGTTGTTCGATTTCGTTGTTCGATTTCGTTGTTTGAATTCGTGTTCGATTTCGTTGATCGATTTCGTTGTTCGATTTCGTTGTTTGAATTCGTGTTCGATTTCGTTGATCGATTTCGTTGTTCGATTTTCTTTGTTCGATTTGATTGTTCGATTTCGTTGATCGATTTCGTTTTTCGATTTCGTTGTTCGATTTCGTTGTTCGATTTCGTTGTTCGATTGCGTTGTTCGATTTCGTTGTTCGATTTCGTTGTTCGATTTCGTTGTTCGATTTCGTTGTTCGATTTCGTTGTTCGATTTCGTTGTTCGATTTCGTTGTTCGATTTCATTGTTCGATTTCGTTGTTCGATTTCGTTGTCCGATTCCGTTGTTCGATTTCGTTGTTCGTTTTCGTTGTCCGATATTGTTGTATGATTTCGTGGTTCGCTTTCGTTGTTCGATTGCGTTGTTCCATTTCGTTGTTCTATTTCGTGGTTCGATTTCGTGGTTTCAGTTTGTTGTTCGATTTCGATTTCGCTGTTCGATTTCGAAGTTGGATTTCGTTGTTCTATTTCGTTGTTCTAATTCGTTGTTCGATTTCGTTGTTCGATTTCGTTGTTCGATTTCGTTGTTCGATTCGTTATTCGATTTCGTTGTTCGATTTCGTTGTTCGATTTCGTTGTTTGAATTCGTGTTCGATTTCGTTGATCGATTTCGTTGTTCGATTTTCTTTGTTCGATTTGATTGTTCGATTTCATTGATCGATTTCGTTTTTCGATTTCGTGGTTCGATTTCGGTGTTCGATTGCGTTGTTCCATTTCGTTGTTCTATTTCGTGGTTCGATTTCGTGGTTTCAGTTTGTTGTTCGATTTCGATTTCGCTGTTCGATTTCGAAGCTGGAGATCGTTGTTCTATTTCGTTGTTCTAATTCGTTGTTCGATTTCGTTGTTCGATTTCTTTGTTCGATTTCGTTGTTCGATTTTGAAGTTCGATTTCGTTGTTCGATTTCGTTGTTCGATTTCGTTGTTCGATTTCGTTGTTCGATTTCGTTGTTCGATTTCGTTGTTCGATTTCGTTGTTCGATTTCGTTGTTCGATTTCGTTGTTCGATTTCGTTGTTCGATTTCGTATTTCGTTGTTCGAATTCGTTGTTCGATTTCGTTGTTCGATTTCGTGGTTCGAATTCGTTGTTCGAATTCGTTGTTCGTTGTTAAATTTCGTTGTTCGTTGTTAGATTTCGTTGTTCTTCGTTCGATTTCGTGGTTCGAATTCGTTGTTCGATTTCGTTGTTCGATTTTGTTGTTCGATTTCGTTGTTCGATTTCGCTGTTCGATTTCGTTGTTCGATTTCGTTGTTCGATTTCGTTGTTCGATTTCGTTGTTCGATTTCGTTGTTCGATTTCGTTGTTCGATTTCGTTGTTCGATTTCGTTGTTCGATTTCGTTGTTTGAATTCGTGTTCGATTTCGTTGATCGATTTCGTTGTTCGATTTCGTTGTTTGAATTCGTGTTCGATTTCGTTGATCGATTTCGTTGTTCGATTTTCTTTGTTCGATTTGATTGTTCGATTTCGTTGATCGATTTCGTTTTTCGATTTCGTTGTTCGATTTCGTTGTTCGATTTAGTTGTTCGATTGCGTTGTTCGATTTCGTTGTTCGATTTCGTTGTTCGATTTCGTTGTTCGATTTCGTTGTTCGATTTCGTTGTTCGATTTCGTTGTTCGATTTCGTTGTTCGATTTCATTGTTCGATTTCGTTGTTCGATTTCGTTGTCCGATTCCGTTGTTCGATTTCGTTGTTCGTTTTCGTTGTTCGATATTGTTGTATGATTTCGTGGTTCGCTTTCGTTGTTCGATTGCGTTGTTCCATTTCGTTGTTCTATTTCGTGGTTCGATTTCGTGGTTTCAGTTTGTTGTTCGATTTCGATTTCGCTGTTCGATTTCGAAGTTGGATTTCGTTGTTCTATTTCGTTGTTCTAATTCGTTGTTCGATTTCGTTGTTCGATTTCGTTGTTCGATTTCGTTGTTCGATTTCGTTGTTCGATTTCGTTGTTCGATTTCGTTGTTCGATTTCGTTGTTCGATTTCGTATTTCGTTGTTCGAATTCGTTGTTCGATTTCGTTGTTCGATTTCGTGGTTCGAATTCGTTGTTCGAATTCGTTGTTCGTTGTTAAATTTCGTTGTTCGTTGTTAGATTTCGTTGCTCTTCGTTCGATTTCGTGGTTCGAATTCGTTGTTCGATTTCGTTGTTCGATTTTGTTGTTCGATTTCGTTGTTCGATTTCGTTGTTCGATTTCGTTGTTCGATTTCGTTGTTCGATTTCGTTGTTCGATTTCGTTGTTCGATTTCGTTGTTCGATTTCGTTGTTCGATTTCGTTGTTCGATTTCGTTGTTCGATTTCGTTGTTTGAATTCGTGTTCGATTTCGTTGATCGATTTCGTTGTTCGATTTCGTTGTTTGAATTCGTGTTCGATTTCGTTGATCGATTTCGTTGTTCGATTTTCTTTGTTCGAATTGATTGTTCGATTTCGTTGATCGATTTCGTTTTTCGATTTCGTTGTTCGATTTCGTTGTTCGATTTCGTTGTTCGATTGCGTTGTTCGATTTCGTTGTTCGATTTCGTTGTTCGATTGCGTCGTTCCATTTCGTTGTTCGATTTCGTGGTTCGAATTCGTTGTTCGAATTCGTTGTTCGATTTCGTTGTTCGATTTCGTTGTCCGATTCCGTTGTTCGATTTCGTTGTTCGTTTTCGTTGTTCGATATTGTTGTATGATTTCGTGGTTCGATTTCGTTGTTCGATTGCGTTGTTCCATTTCGTTGTTCTATTCGTGGTTCGATTTCGTGGTTTCAGTTTGTTGTTCGATTTCGATTTCGCTGTTCGATTTCGAAGCTGGATTTCGTTGTTCTATTTCGTTGTTCTAATTCGTTGTTCGATTTCGTTGTTCGATTTCGTTGTTCGATTTCGTTGTTCGATTCGTTATTTGATTTCGTTGTTCGATTTCGTTGTTCGTTTTCGTTGTTCGATATTGTTGTATGATTTCGTGGTTCGATTTCGTTGTTCGATTGCGTTGTTCCATTTCGTTGTTCTATTCGTGGTTCGATTTCGTGGTTTCAGTTTGTTGTTCGATTTCGATTTCGCTGTTCGATTTCGAAGTTGGATTTCGTTGTTCTATCTCGTTGTTCGATTTCGTATTTCGTTGTTCGATTTCGTTGTTCGAATTCGTTGTTCGATTTCCTTGTTCGATTTCGTTGTTCGATTTCGTTGTTCGATTTCGTTGATTGAATTCGTGTTCGATTTCGTTGATCGATTTCGTGGTTTCAGTTTGTTGTTCGATTTCGATTTCGCTGTTCGATTTCGAAGTTGGATTTCGTTGTTCTATTTCGTTGTTCGATTTCGTATTTCGTTGTTCGAATTCGTTGTTCGATTTCGTTGTTCGAATTCGTTGTTCGATTTCGTGGTTCGATTTCGTTGTTCGATTGCGTTGTTCCATTTCGTTGTTCTATTTCGTGGTTCGATTTCGTGGTTTCAGTTTGTTGTTCGATTTCGATTTCGCTGTTCGATTTCGAAGTTGGATTTCGTTGTTCTATTTCGTTGTTCGATTTCGTTGTTCGATTTCGAAGTTCGATTTCGTTGTTCGAATTCGTTGTTCGATTTCGTTGTTCGATTTCGTTGTTCGATTTCGTTGTTCGATTTCGTTGTTCGATTTCGTTGTTCGATTTCGTTGTTCGATTTCGTTGTTCGATTTCGTTGTTCGATTTCGTTGTTCGATTTCGTTGTTCGAATTCGTTGTTCGAATTCGTTGTTCGATTTCGTTGTTCGATTTCGTTGTTCGATTTCGTTGTTCGATTTCGAAGTTCGATTTCGTTGTTCGATTTCGTTGTTCGATTTCGTTGTTCGATTTCGTATTTCGTTGTTCGAATTCGTTGTTCGATTTCGTTGTTCGAATTCGTTGTTCGATTTCGTTGTTCGATTTCGTTGTTCGATTTCGTTGTTCGATTTCGTTGTTCGATTTCGTTGATTGAATTCGTGTTCGATTTCGTTGATCGATTTCGTTGTTCGATTTTCTTTGTTCGATTTGATTGTTCGATTTCGTTGATCGATTTCGTTTTTCGATTTCGTTGTTCGATTTCGTTGTTCGATTTCGTTGTTTGATTGCGTGGTTCGAATTCGTTGTTCGAATTCGTTGTTCGTTGTTAGATTTCGTTGTTCGTTGTTAGATTTCGTTGTTCTTTGTTCGATTTCGTGGTTCGAATTCGTTGTTCGAATTCGTTGTTCGATTTCGTTGTTCGATTTCGTTGTTCGATTTTGTTGTTCGATTTCGTTGTTCGATTTCGTTGTTCGATTTCGTTGATCGATTTCGTTGTTCGATTTCGTTGTTCGATTTCGAAGTTCGATTTCGTTGTTCGATTTCGTTGTTCGATTTCGTTGTTCGATTTCGTTGTTCGATTTCGTTGTTCGATTTCGTTGTTCGATTTCGTTGTTCGATTTCGTTGTTCGATGTCGTTGTTCGAATTCGTTGTTCGAATTCGTTGTTCGATTTCGTTGTTCGAATTCGTTGTTCGATTTCGTTGTTCGATTTCGTTGTTCGATTTCGTTGTTCGATTTCGTTGATTGAATTCGTGTTCGATTTCGTTGATCGATTTCGTTGTTCGATTTTCTTTGTTCGATTTGATTGTTCGATTTCGTTGATCGATTTCGTTTTTCGATTTCGTTGTTCGATTTCGTTGTTCGATTTCGTTGTTTGATTGCGTGGTTCGAATTCGTTGTTCGAATTCGTTGTTCGTTGTTAGATTTCGTTGTTCGTTGTTAGATTTCGTTGTTCTTTGTTCGATTTCGTGGTTCGAATTCGTTGTTCGAATTCGTTGTTCGATTTCGTTGTTCGATTTCGTTGTTCGATTTTGTTGTTCGATTTCGTTGTTCGATTTCGTTGTTCGATTTCGTTGTTCGATTTCGTTGATCGATTTCGTTGTTCGATTTCGTTGTTCGATTTCGAAGTTCGATTTCGTTGTTCGATTTCGTTGTTCGATTTCGTTGTTCGATTTCGTTGTTCGATTTCGTTGTTCGATTTCGTTGTTCGATTTCGTTGTTCGATGTCGTTGTTCGAATTCGTTGTTCGAATTCGTTGTTCGATTTCGTTGTTCGATTTCGTTGTTCGATTTCGTAGTTCGATTTTGAAGTTCGATTTCGTTGTTCGATTTCGTTGTTCGTTTTCGTTGTTCGATATTGTTGTATGATTTCGTGGTTCGATTTCGTTGTTCGATTGCGTTGTTCCATTTCGTTGTTCTATTTCGTGGTTCGATTTCGTGGTTTCAGTTGTTGTTCGATTTCGATTTCGCTGTTCGATTTCGATTTCGCTGTTCGATTTCGATTTCGCTGTTCGATTTCGAAGTTGGATTTCGTTGTTCTATTTCGTTGTTCTAATTCGTTGTTCGATTTCGTTGTTCGATTTCGTTGTTCGATTTCGTTGTTCGATTCGTTATTCGATCTCGTTGTCCGATTATGTTGTTCGATTTCGTTGTTCGTTTTCGTTGTTTGATATTGTTGTATGATTTCGTGGTTCGATTTCGTTGTTCGATTGCGTCGTTCCATTTCGTTGTTCGATTTCGTGGTTCGAATTCGTTGTTCGAATTCGTTGTTCGATTTCGTTGTTCGATTTCGTTGTTCGATTTCGTTGTTCGATTGCGTTGTTCCATTTCGTTGTTCTATTTCGTGGTTCGATTTCGTGGTTTCAGTTTGTTGTTCGATTTCGATTTCGCTGTTCGATTTCGAAGCTGGATTTCGTTGTTCTATTTCGTTGTTCTAATTCGTTGTTCGATTTCGTTGTTCGATTCGTTATTTGATTTCGTTGTTCGATTTCGTTGTTCGATTTCGTTGTTCGATTTCGTTGTTTGAATTCGTGTTCGATTTCGTTGTTCGATTTCGTTGTTCGATTTCGTTGTTCGATTTCGTTGTTTGAATTCGTGTTCGATTTCGTTGATCGATTTCGTTGATCGATTTCGTTGTTCGATTTTCTTTGTTCGATTTGATTGTTCGATTTCGTTGATCGATTTCGTTTTTCGATTTCGTTGTTCGATTTCGTTGTTCGATTTCGTTGTTCGATTTCGTGGTTCGAATTCGTTGTTCGAATTCGTTGTTCGAATTCGTTGTTCGATTTCGTTGTTCGATTTCGTTGTTCGATTTTGTTGTTCGATTTCGTTGTTCGATTTCGTTGTTCGATTTCGTTGTTCGATTTCGTTGTTCGATTTCGTTGTTCGATTTCGTTGTTCGATTTCGTTGTTCGATTTCGTTGTTCGATTTCGTTGTTCGATTTCGTTGTTCGATTTCGTTGTTCGATTTCGTTGTTCGATTTCGTTGTTCGATTTCGTTGTTCGATTTCGTTGTTCGATTTCGTTGTTCGAATTCGTTGTTCGAATTCGTTGTTCGATTTCGTTGTTCGATTTCGTTGTTCGATTTCGTTGTTCGATTTCGTTGTTCGATTTCGTTGTTAGATTTTGAAGTTCGATTTCGTTGTTCGATTTCGTTGTTCGATTTCGTTGTTCGATTTCGTTGTTCGATTTCGTTGTTCGATTTCGTTGTTCGATTTCGTTGTTCGATTTCGTTGTTCGATTTCGTTGTTCGATTTCGTTGTTCGATTTCGTTGTTCGATTTCGTTGTTCGAATTCGTTGTTCGAATTCGTTGTTCGATTTCGTTGTTCGATTTCGTTGTTCGATTTCGTTGTTCGATTTCGTTGTTCGATTTCGTTGTTCGATTTCGTTGTTCGATTTCGTTGTTCGATTTCGTTGTTCGATTTCGTTGTTCGATTTCGTTGTTCGAATTCGTTGTTCGAATTCGTTGTTCGATTTCGTTGTTCGATTTCGTGGTTCGATTTCGTTGTTCGATTGCGTTGTTCCATTTCGTTGTTCTATTTCGTGGTTCGATTTCGTGGTTTCAGTTTGTTGTTCGATTTCGATTTCGCTGTTCGATTTCGAAGCTGGAGATCGTTGTTCTATTTCGTTGTTCTAATTCGTTGTTCGATTTCGTTGTTCGATTTCGTTGTTCGATTTCGTTGTTCGATTTTGAAGTTCGATTTCGTTGTTCGATTTCGTTGTTCGATTTCGTTGTTCGATTTCGTTGTTCGATTTCGTTGTTCGATTTCGTTGTTCGATTTCGTTGTTCGATTTCGTTGTTCGATTTCGTTGTTCGATTTCGTTGTTCGATTTCGTTGTTCGATTTCGTTGTTCGATTTCGTTGTTCGATTTCGTTGTTCGATTTCGTTGTTCGAATTCGTTGTTCGAATTCGTTGTTCGATTTCGTTGTTCGATTTCGTTGATCGATTTCGTTGTTCGATTTCGTTGTTCGATTTTGAAGTTCGATTTCGTTGTTCGATTTCGTTGTTCGATTTCGTTGTTCGATTTCGTTGTTCGATTTCGTTGTTCGATTTCGTTGTCCGATTCCGTTGTTCGATTTCGTTGTTCGTTTTCGTTGTTCGATATTGTTGTATGATTTCGTGGTTCGATTTCGTTGTTCGATTGCGTTGTTCCATTTCGTTGTTCTATTTCGTGGTTCGATTTCGTGGTTTCAGTTTGTTGTTCGATTTCGATTTCGCTGTTCGATTTCGAAGCTGGAGATCGTTGTTCTATTTTGTTGTTCTAATTCGTTGTTCGATTTCGTTGTTCGATTTCGTTGTTCGATTTCGTTGTTCGATTTTGAAGTTCGATTTCGTTGTTCGATTTCGTTGTTCGATTTCGTTGTTCGATTTCGTTGTCCGATTCCGTTGTTCGATTTCGTTGTTCGTTTTCGTTGTTCGATATTGTTGTATGATTTCGTGGTTCGATTTCGTTGTTCGATTGCGTTGTTCCATTTCGTTGTTCTATTTCGTGGTTCGATTTCGTGGTTTCAGTTTGTTGTTCGATTTCGATTTCGCTGTTCGATTTCGAAGCTGGAGATCGTTGTTCTATTTCGTTGTTCTAATTCGTTGTTCGATTTCGTTGTTCGATTTCGTTGTTCGATTTCGTTGTTCGATTTCGTTGTTCGATTTCGTTGCTTGAATTCGTGTTCGATTTCGTTGATCGATTTCGTTGTTCGATTTTCTTTGTTCGATTTGATTGTTCGATTTCGTTGATCGATTTCGTTTTTCGATTTCGTTGTTCGATTTCGTTGTTCGATTTCGTTGTTCGATTTCGTGGTTCGAATTCGTTGTTCGAATTCGTTGTTCGTTGTTAGATTTCGTTGTTCGTTGTTAGATTTCGTTGTTCTTTGTTCGATTTCGTGGTTCGAATTCGTTGTTCGAATTCGTTGTTCGATTTCGTTGTTCGATTTCGTTGTTCGATTTTGTTGTTCGATTTCGTTGTTCGATTTCGTTGTTCGATTTCGTTGTTCGATTTCGTTGTTCGATTTCGTTGTTCGATTTCGTTGTTCGAATTCGTTGTTCGAATTCGTGTTCGATTTCGTTGATCGATTTCGTTGTTCGATTTTCTTTGTTCGATTTGATTGTTCGATTTCGTTGATCGATTTCGTTTTTCGATTTCGTTGTTCGATTTCGTTGTTCGATTTCGTTGTTCGATTGCGTTGTTCGATTTCGTTGTTCGATTTCGTTGTTCGATTTCGTTGTTCGATTTCGTTGTTCGATTTCGTTGTTCGATTTCGTTTGTTCGATTTCGTGGTTCGATTTCGTTGTTCGATTTCGTTGTCCGATTTCGTTGTTCGATTGCGTTGTTCGATTTCGTTGTTCGATTTCGTTGTTCGATTTCGTTGTTCGATTTCGTTGTTCGATTTCGTTGTTCGATTTCGTTGTTCGATTTCGTTGTTCGATTTCGTTGTTCGATTTCGTTGTTCGATTTCGTTGTTCGATTTCGTTGTTCGATTTCGTTGTTCGATTTCGTTGTTCGATTTCGTTGTTCGATTTCGTTGTTCGATTTCGTTGTTCGATTTCGTTGTTCGATTTCGTTGTTCGATTTCGTTGTTCGAATTCGTTGTTCGAATTCGTTGTTCGATTTCGTTGTTCGAATTCGTTGTTCGATTTCGTTGTTCGATTTCGTTGTTCGATTTCGAAGTTCGATTTCGTTGTTCGATTTCGTATTTCGTTGTTCGAATTCGTTGTTCGATTTCGTTGTTCGATTTCGTGGTTCGAATTCGTTGTTCGAATTCGTTGTTCGTTGTTAGATTTCGTTGTTCGTTGTTAGATTTCGTTGTTCTTTGTTCGATTTCGTGGTTCGAATTCGTTGTTCGATTTCGTTGTTCGATTTCGTTGTTCGATTTCGTTGTTCGATTTTGTTGTTCGATTTCGTTGTTCGATTTCGTTGTTCGATTTCGTTGTTCGATTTCAAAGTTCGATTTCGAAGTTCGATTTCGAAGTTCGATTTCGTTGTTCGATTTCGTTGTTCGATTTCGTTGTTCGATTTCGTTGTTCGATTTCGTTGTTCGATTTCGTTGTTCGATTTCGTTGTTTGAATTCGTGTTCGATTTCGTTGATCGATTTCGTTGTTCGATTTTCTTTGTTCGATTTCGTTGATCGATTTCGTTTTTCGATTTCGTTGTTCGATTTCGTTGTTCGATTTCGTTGTTCGATTTCGTTGTTCGATTTTCTTTGTTCGATTTGATTGTTCGATTTCGTTGATCGATTTCGTTTTTCGATTTCGTTGTTCGATTTCGTTGTTCGATTTCGTGGTTCGAATTCGTTGTTCGAATTCGTTGTTCGAATTCGTTGTTCGATTTCGTTGTTCGATTTCGTTGTTCGATTTTGTTGTTCGATTTCGTTGTTCGATTTCGTTGTTCGATTTCGTTGTTCGATTTCGTTGTTCGATTTCGTTGTTCGATTTCGTTGTTGGATTTCGTTGTTCGATTTCGTTGTTCGATTTCGTTGTTCGATTTCGTTGTTCGATTTCGTTGTTCGATTTCGTTGTTCGATTTCGTTGTTCGATTTCGTTGTTCGATTTCGTTGTTCGATTTCGTTGTTCGATTTCGTTGTTCGATTTCGTTGTTCGATTTCGTTGTTCGATTTCGTTGTTCGAATTCGTTGTTCGAATTCGTTGTTCGATTTCGTTGTTCGATTTCGTTGTTCGATTTCGTTGTTCGATTTCGTTGTTCGATTTCGTTGTTCGATTTCGTTGATCGATTTCGTTGTTCGATTTTCTTTGTTCGATTTGATTGTTCGATTTCGTTGATCGATTTCGTTTTTCGATTTCGTTGTTCGATTTCGTTGTTCGATTTCGTTGTTCGATTTCGTGGTTCGAATTCGTTGTTCGAATTCGTTGTTCGTTGTTAGATTTCGTTGTTCGTTGTTAGATTTCGTTGTTCTTTGTTCGATTTCGTGGTTCGAATTCGTTGTTCGAATTCGTTGTTCGATTTCGTTGTTCGATTTCGTTGTTCGATTTTGTTGTTCGATTTCGTTGTTCGATTTCGTTGTTCGATTTCGTTGTTCGATTTCGTTGTTCGATTTCGTTGTTCGATTTCGTTGTTCGAATTCGTTGTTCGAATTCGTGTTCGATTTCGTTGATCGATTTCGTTGTTCGATTTTCTTTGTTCGATTTGATTGTTCGATTTCGTTGATCGATTTCGTTTTTCGATTTCGTTGTTCGATTTCGTTGTTCGATTTCGTTGTTCGATTGCGTTGTTCGATTTCGTTGTTCGATTTCGTTGTTCGATTTCGTTGTTCGATTTCGTTGTTCGATTTCGTTGTTCGATTTCGTTGTTCGATTTCGTTTGTTCGATTTCGTGGTTCGATTTCGTTGTTCGATTTCGTTGTCCGATTTCGTTGTTCGATTGCGTTGTTCGATTTCGTTGTTCGATTTCGTTGTTCGATTTCGTTGTTCGATTTCGTTGTTCGATTTCGTTGTTCGATTTCGTTGTTCGATTTCGTTGTTCGATTTCGTTGTTCGATTTCGTTGTTCGATTTCGTTGTTCGATTTCGTTGTTCGATTTCGTTGTTCGATTTCGTTGTTCGATTTCGTTGTTCGATTTCGTTGTTCGATTTCGTTGTTCGATTTCGTTGTTCGATTTCGTTGTTCGAATTCGTTGTTCGAATTCGTTGTTCGATTTCGTTGTTCGATTTCGTTGTTCGATTTCGAAGTTCGATTTCGTTGTTCGATTTCGTATTTCGTTGTTCGAATTCGTTGTTCGATTTCGTTGTTCGATTTCGTGGTTCGAATTCGTTGTTCGAATTCGTTGTTCGTTGTTAGATTTCGTTGTTCGTTGTTAGATTTCGTTGTTCTTTGTTCGATTTCGTGGTTCGAATTCGTTGTTCGATTTCGTTGTTCGATTTCGTTGTTCGATTTCGTTGTTCGATTTTGTTGTTCGATTTCGTTGTTCGATTTCGTTGTTCGATTTCGTTGTTCGATTTCAAAGTTCGATTTCGAAGTTCGATTTCGAAGTTCGATTTCGTTGTTCGATTTCGTTGTTCGATTTCGTTGTTCGATTTCGTTGTTCGATTTCGTTGTTCGATTTCGTTGTTCGATTTCGTTGTTTGAATTCGTGTTCGATTTCGTTGATCGATTTCGTTGTTCGATTTTCTTTGTTCGATTTCGTTGATCGATTTTGTTTTTCGATTTCGTTGTTCGATTTCGTTGTTCGATTTCGTTGTTCGATTTCGTTGTTCGATTTTCTTTGTTCGATTTGATTGTTCGATTTCGTTGATCGATTTCGTTTTTCGATTTCGTTGTTCGA
Source organism: Neocrepidodera transversa (assembly GCA_963243735.1). Classification (NCBI taxonomy): domain Eukaryota; kingdom Metazoa; phylum Arthropoda; class Insecta; order Coleoptera; family Chrysomelidae; genus Neocrepidodera; species Neocrepidodera transversa. Next base: position 39,237,570 of record OY725338.1, read on the forward strand.
TTTCGTTGTTCGATTTCGTGGTTCGAATTCGTTGTTCGAATTCGTTGTTCGAATTCGTTGTTCGATTTCGTTGTTCGATTTCGTTGTTCGATTTTGTTGTTCGATTTCGTTGTTCGATTTCGTTGTTCGATTTCGTTGTTCGATTTCGTTGTTCGATTTCGTTGTTGGATTTCGTTGTTCGATTTCGTTGTTCGATTTCGTTGTTCGATTTCGTTGTTCGATTTCGTTGTTCGATTTCGTTGTTCGATTTCGTTGTTCGATTTCGTTGTTCGAATTCGTTGTTCGAATTCGTTGTTCGATTTCGTTGTTCGATTTCGTTGTTCGATTTCGTTGTTCGATTTCGTTGTTCGATTTCGTTGTTCGATTTCGTTGTTCGATTTCGTTGTTCGATTTCGTGTTCGATTTCGTTGTTCGATTTCGTTGTTCGATTTCGTTGTTCGATTTCGTTGTTCGATTTCGTTGTTCGATTTCGTTGTTCGATTTCGTTGTTCGATTTCGTTGTTCGAATTCGTTGTTCGAATTCGTTGTTCGATTTCGTTGTTCGATTTCGTTGTTCGATTTCGTTGTTCGATTTCGTTGTTCGATTTCGTTGTTCGATTTCGTTGTTCGATTTCGTTGTTCGATTTTGAAGTTCGATTTCGTTGTTCGATTTCGTTGATCGATTTCGTTGTTCGATTTTCTTTGTTCGATTTGATTGTTCGATTTCGTTGATCGATTTCGTTTTTCGATTTCATTGTTCGATTTCGTTGTTCGATTTCGTTGTTCGATTTCGTGGTTCGAATTCGTTGTTCGAATTCGTTGTTCGAATTCGTTGTTCGATTTCGTTGTTCGATTTCGTTGTTCGATTTTGTTGTTCGATTTCGTTGTTCGATTTCGTTGTTCGATTTCGTTGTTCGATTTCGTTGTTCGATTTCGTTGTTCGATTTCGTTGTTCGATTTCGTTGTTCGATTTCGTTGTTCGATTTCGTTGTTCGATTTCGTTGTTCGATTTCGTTGTTCGATTTCGTTGTTCGATTTCGTTGTTCGATTTCGTTGTTCGATTTCGTTGTTCGAATTCGTTGTTCGAATTCGTTGTTCGATTTCGTTGTTCGATTTCGTTGTTCGATTTCGTTGTTCGATTTCGTTGTTCGATTTCGTTGTTCGATTTCGTTGTTCGATTTTGAAGTTCGATTTCGTTGTTCGATTTCGTTGTTCGATTTCGTTGTTCGATTTCGTTGTTCGATTTCGTTGTTCGATTTCGTTGTCCGATTCCGTTGTTCGATTTCGTTGTTCGTTTTCGTTGTTCGATATTGTTGTATGATTTCGTGGTTCGATTTCGTTGTTCGATTGCGTTGTTCCATTTCGTTGTTCTATTTCGTGGTTCGATTTCGTGGTTTCAGTTTGTTGTTCGATTTCGATTTCGCTGTTCGATTTCGAAGCTGGAGATCGTTGTTCTATTTCGTTGTTCTAATTCGTTGTTCGATTTCGTTGTTCGATTTCGTTGTTCGATTTCGTTGTTCGATTTTGAAGTTCGATTTCGTTGTTCGATTTCGTTGTTCGATTTCGTTGTTCGATTTCGTTGTTCGATTTCGTTGTTCGATTTCGTTGTTCGATTTCGTTGTTCGATTTCGTTGTTCGATTTCGTTGTTCGATTTCGTTGTTCGATTTCGTTGTTCGATTTCGTTGTTCGATTTCGTTGTTCGATTTCGTTGTTCGATTTCGTTGTTCGATTTCGTTGTTCGATTTCGTTGTTCGAATTCGTTGTTCGAATTCGTTGTTCGATTTCGTTGTTCGATTTCGTTGTTCGATTTCGTTGTTCGATTTCGTTGTTCGATTTCGTTGTTCGATTTTGAAGTTCGATTTCGTTGTTCGATTTCGTTGTTCGATTTCGTTGTTCGATTTCGTTGTTCGATTTCGTTGTCCGATTCCGTTGTTCGATTTCGTTGTTCGTTTTCGTTGTTCGATATTGTTGTATGATTTCGTGGTTCGATTTCGTTGTTCGATTGCGTTGTTCCATTTCGTTGTTCTATTTCGTGGTTCGATTTCGTGGTTTCAGTTTGTTGTTCGATTTCGATTTCGCTGTTCGATTTCGAAGCTGGAGATCGTTGTTCTATTTCGTTGTTCTAATTCGTTGTTCGATTTCGTTGTTCGATTTCGTTGTTCGATTTCGTTGTTCGATTTTGAAGTTCGATTTCGTTGTTCGATTTCGTTGTTCGATTTCGTTGTTCGATTTCGTTGTCCCATTCCGTTGTTCGATTTCGTTGTTCGTTTTCGTTGTTCGATATTGTTGTATGATTTCGTGGTTCGATTTCGTTGTTCGATTGCGTTGTTCCATTTCGTTGTTCTATTTCGTGGTTCGATTTCGTGGTTTCAGTTTGTTGTTCGATTTCGATTTCGCTGTTCGATTTCGAAGCTGGAGATCGTTGTTCTATTTCGTTGTTCTAATTCGTTGTTCGATTTCGTTGTTCGATTTCGTTGTTCGATTTCGTTGTTCGATTTCGTTGTTTGAATTCGTGTTCGATTTCGTTGATCGATTTCGTTGTTCGATTTTCTTTGTTCGATTTGATTGTTCGATTTCGTTGATCGATTTCGTTTTTCGATTTCGTTGTTCGATTTCGTTGTTCGATTTCGTTGTTCGATTTCGTGGTTCGAATTCGTTGTTCGAATTCGTTGTTCGTTGTTAGATTTCGTTGTTCGTTGTTAGATTTCGTTGTTCTTTGTTCGATTTCGTGGTTCGAATTCGTTGTTCGAATTCGTTGTTCGATTTCGTTGTTCGATTTCGTTGTTCGATTTTGTTGTTCGATTTCGTTGTTCGATTTCGTTGTTCGATTTCGTTGTTCGATTTCGTTGTTCGATTTCGTTGTTCGATTTCGTTGTTCGAATTCGTTGTTCGAATTCGTGTTCGATTTCGTTGATCGATTTCGTTGTTCGATTTTCTTTGTTCGATTTGATTGTTCGATTTCGTTGATCGATTTCGTTTTTCGATTTCGTTGTTCGATTTCGTTGTTCGATTTCGTTGTTCGATTTCGTTGTTCGATTTCGTTGTTCGATTTCGTTTGTTCGATTTCGTGGTTCGATTTCGTTGTTCGATTTCGTTGTCCGATTTCGTTGTTCGATTGCGTTGTTCGATTTCGTTGTTCGATTTCGTTGTTCGATTTCGTTGTTCGATTTCGTTGTTCGATTTCGTTGTTCGATTTCGTTGTTCGATTTCGTTGTTCGATTTCGTTGTTCGATTTCGTTGTTCGATTTCGTTGTTCGATTTCGTTGTTCGATTTCGTTGTTCGATTTCGTTGTTCGATTTCGTTGTTCGATTTCGTTGTTCGATTTCGTTGTTCGAATTCGTTGTTCGAATTCGTTGTTCGATTTCGTTGTTCGATTTCGTTGTTCGATTTCGAAGTTCGATTTCGTTGTTCGATTTCGTTGTTCGATTTCGAAGTTCGATTTCGAAGTTCGATTTCGAAGTTCGATTTCGTTGTTCGATTTCGTTGTTCGATTTCGTTGTTCGATTTCGTTGTTCGATTTCGTTGTTCGATTTCGTTGTTCGATTTCGTTGTTTGAATTCGTGTTCGATTTCGTTGATCGATTTCGTTGTTCGATTTTCTTTGTTCGATTTGATTGTTCGATTTCGTTGATCGATTTCGTTTTTCGATTTCGTTGTTCGATTTCGTTGTTCGATTTCGTTGTTCGATTGCGTTGTTCGATTTCGTTGTTCGATTTCGTTGTTCGATTTCGTTGTTCGATTTCGTTGTTCGATTTCGTTGTTCGATTTCGTTGTTCGATTTCGTTGTTCGATTTCATTGTTCGATTTCGTTGTTCGATTTCGTTGTCCGATTCCGTTGTTCGATTTCGTTGTTCGTTTTCGTTGTTCGATATTGTTGTATGAATTCGTGGTTCGATTTCGTTGTTCGATTGCGTTGTTCCATTTCGTTGTTCTATTTCGTGGTTGGATTTCGTGGTTTCAGTTTGTTGTTCGATTTCGATTTCGCTGTTCGATTTCGAAGTTGGATTTCGTTGTTCTATTTCGTTGTTCTAATTCATTGTTCGATTTCGTTGTTCGATTTCGTTGTTCGATTTCGTTGTTCGATTCGTTATTCGATTTCGTTGTTCGATTTCGTTGATCGATTTCGTTGTTCGATTTCGTTGTTCGATCTCGTTGTTCGATTTCGTTGTTCGATTTCGTTGTTCGATTTCGAAGTTCGATTTCGTTGTTCGATTTCGTTGTTCGATTTCGTTGTTCGATCTCGTTGTTCGATTTCGTTGTTCGATTTCGTTGTTCGATTTCGAAGTTCGATTTCGTTGTTCGATTTCGTTGTTCGATTTCGTTGTTCTATTTCGTTGTTCGATTTCGTTGTTCGATTTCGTTGTTCGATTTCGTTGTTCGATTTTGTTGTTCGATTTCGTTGTTCGATTTCGTTGAAGGATTTCGTTGTTCGATTTCGTTGTTCGATTTTGAAGTTCGATTTCGTTGTTCGATTTCGTTGTTCGATTTCGTTGTTCGATTTCGTTGTTCGATTTCGTTGTTCGATTTCGTTGTTCGATTTCGTTGTTCGATTTCGTTGTTCGATTTCGTTGTTCGATTTCGTTGTTCGATTTCGTTGAATTCGTGTTCGATTTCGTTGATCGATTTCGTTGTTCGATTTTCTTTGTTCGATTTGATTGTTCGATTTCGTTGATCGATTTCGTTTTTCGATTTCGTTGTTCGATTTCGTTGTTCGATTTCGTTGTTCGATTGCGTTGTTCGATTTCGTTGTTCGATTTCGTTGTTCGATTTCGTTGTTCGATTTCGTTGTTCGATTTCGTTGTTCGATTTCGTTGTTCGATTTCGTTGTTCGATTTCGTTGTTCGATTTCGTTGTTCGATTTCGTTGTTCGATTTCGTTGTTCGATTTCGTTGTTCGATTTCGTTGTTCGATTTCGTTGTTCGATTTCGTTGTTCGAATTCGTTGTTCGAATTCGTTGTTCGATTTCGTTGTTCGATTTCGTTGTTCGATTTCGTTGTTCGATTTCGTTGTTCGATTTCGTTGTTCGATTTCGTTGTTCGATTTCGTTGTTCGATTTCGTTGTTCGATTTCGTTGTTCGATTTCGTTGTTCGAATTCGTTGTTCGAATTCGTTGTTCGATTTCGTTGTTCGATTTCGTGGTTCGATTTCGTTGTTCGATTGCGTTGTTCCATTTCGTTGTTCTATTTCGTGGTTCGATTTCGTGGTTTCAGTTTGTTGTTCGATTCCGATTTCGCTGTTCGATTTCGAAGCTGGAGATCGTTGTTCTATTTCGTTGTTCTAATTCGTTGTTCGATTTCGTTGTTCGATTTCGTTGTTCGATTTCGTTGTTCGATTTTGAAGTTCGATTTCGTTGTTCGATTTCGTTGTTCGATTTCGTTGTTCGATTTCGTTGTTCGATTTCGTTGTTCGATTTCGTTGTTCGATTTCGTTGTTCGATTTCGTTGTTCGATTTCGTTGTTCGATTTCGTTGTTCGATTTCGTTGTTCGATTTCGTTGTTCGATTTCGTTGTTCGATTTCGTTGTTCGATTTCGTTGTTCGATTTCGTTGTTCGATTTCGTTGTTCGATTTCGTTGTTCGAATTCGTTGTTCGAATTCGTTGTTCGATTTCGTTGTTCGATTTCGTTGATCGATTTCGTTGTTCGATTTCGTTGTTCGATTTTGAAGTTCGATTTCGTTGTTCGATTTCGTTGTTCGATTTCGTTGTTCGATTTCGTTGTTCGATTTCGTTGTTCGATTTCGTTGTCCGATTCCGTTGTTCGATTTCGTTGTTCGTTTTCGTTGTTCGATATTGTTGTATGATTTCGTGGTTCGATTTCGTTGTTCGATTGCGTTGTTCCATTTCGTTGTTCTATTTCGTGGTTCGATTTCGTGGTTTCAGTTTGTTGTTCGATTTCGATTTCGCTGTTCGATTTGGAAGCTGGAGATCGTTGTTCTATTTCGTTGTTCTAATTCGTTGTTCGATTTCGTTGTTCGATTTCGTTGTTCGATTTCGTTGTTCGATTTTGAAGTTCGATTTCGTTGTTCGATTTCGTTGTTCGATTTCGTTGTTCGATTTCGTTGTCCGATTCCGTTGTTCGATTTCGTTGTTCGTTTTCGTTGTTCGATATTGTTGTATGATTTCGTGGTTCGATTTCGTTGTTCGATTGCGTTGTTCCATTTCGTTGTTCTATTTCGTGGTTCGATTTCGTGGTTTCAGTTTGTTGTTCGATTTCGATTTCGCTGTTCGATTTCGAAGCTGGAGATCGTTGTTCTATTTCGTTGTTCTAATTCGTTGTTCGATTTCGTTGTTCGATTTCGTTGTTCGATTTCGTTGTTCGATTTCGTTGTTTGAATTCGTGTTCGATTTCGTTGATCGATTTCGTTGTTCGATTTTCTTTGTTCGATTTGATTGTTCGATTTCGTTGATCGATTTCGTTTTTCGATTTCGTTGTTCGATTTCGTTGTTCGATTTCGTTGTTCGATTTCGTGGTTCGAATTCGTTGTTCGAATTCGTTGTTCGTTGTTAGATTTCGTTGTTCGTTGTTAGATTTCGTTGTTCTTTGTTCGATTTCGTGGTTCGAATTCGTTGTTCGAATTCGTTGTTCGATTTCGTTGTTCGATTTCGTTGTTCGATTTTGTTGTTCGATTTCGTTGTTCGATTTCGTTGTTCGATTTCGTTGTTCGATTTCGTTGTTCGATTTCGTTGTTCGATTTCGTTGTTCGAATTCGTTGTTCGAATTCGTGTTCGATTTCGTTGATCGATTTCGTTGTTCGATTTTCTTTGTTCGATTTGATTGTTCGATTTCGTTGATCGATTTCGTTTTTCGATTTCGTTGTTCGATTTCGTTGTTCGATTTCGTTGTTCGATTGCGTTGTTCGATTTCGTTGTTCGATTTCGTTGTTCGATTTCGTTGTTCGATTTCGTTGTTCGATTTCGTTGTTCGATTTCGTTTGTTCGATTTCGTGGTTCGATTTCGTTGTTCGATTTCGTTGTCCGATTTCGTTGTTCGATTGCGTTGTTCGATTTCGTTGTTCGATTTCGTTGTTCGATTTCGTTGTTCGATTTCGTTGTTCGATTTCGTTGTTCGATTTCGTTGTTCGATTTCGTTGTTCGATTTCGTTGTTCGATTTCGTTGTTCGATTTCGTTGTTCGATTTCGTTGTTCGATTTCGTTGTTCGATTTCGTTGTTCGATTTCGTTGTTCGATTTCGTTGTTCGATTTCGTTGTTCGATTTCGTTGTTCGATTTCGTTGTTCGATTTCGTTGTTCGAATTCGTTGTTCGAATTCGTTGTTCGATTTCGTTGTTCGATTTCGTTGTTCGATTTCGAAGTTCGATTTCGTTGTTCGATTTCGTATTTCGTTGTTCGAATTCGTTGTTCGATTTCGTTGTTCGATTTCGTGGTTCGAATTCGTTGTTCGAATTCGTTGTTCGTTGTTAGATTTCGTTGTTCGTTGTTAGATTTCGTTGTTCTTTGTTCGATTTCGTGGTTCGAATTCGTTGTTCGATTTCGTTGTTCGATTTCGTTGTTCGATTTCGTTGTTCGATTTTGTTGTTCGATTTCGTTGTTCGATTTCGTTGTTCGATTTCGTTGTTCGATTTCAAAGTTCGATTTCGAAGTTCGATTTCGAAGTTCGATTTCGTTGTTCGATTTCGTTGTTCGATTTCGTTGTTCGATTTCGTTGTTCGATTTCGTTGTTCGATTTCGTTGTTCGATTTCGTTGTTTGAATTCGTGTTCGATTTCGTTGATCGATTTCGTTGTTCGATTTTCTTTGTTCGATTTCGTTGATCGATTTCGTTTTTCGACTTCGTTGTTCGATTTCGTTGTTCGATTTCGTTGTTCGATTTCGTTGTTCGATTTTCTTTGTTCGATTTGATTGTTCGATTTCGTTGATCGATTTCGTTTTTCGATTTCGTTGTTCGATTTCGTTGTTCGATTTCGTGGTTCGAATTAGTTGTTCGAATTCATTGTTCGAATTCGTTGTTCGATTTCGTTGTTCGATTTCGTTGTTCGATTTTGTTGTTCGATTTCGTTGTTCGATTTCGTTGTTCGATTTCGTTGTTCGATTTCGTTGTTCGATTTCGTTGTTCGATTTCGTTGTTCGATTTCGTTGTTGGATTTCGTTGTTCGATTTCGTTGTTCGATTTCGTTGTTCGATTTCGTTGTTCGATTTCGTTGTTCGATTTCGTTGTTCGATTTCGTTGTTCGATTTCGTTGTTCGATTTCGTTGTTCGATTTCGTTGTTCGATTTCGTTGTTCGATTTCGTTGTTCGATTTCGTTGTTCGATTTCGTTGTTCGAATTCGTTGTTCGAATTCGTTGTTCGATTTCGTTGTTCGATTTCGTTGTTCGATTTCGTTGTTCGATTTCGTTGTTCGATTTCGTTGTTCGATTTCGTTGTTTGATTTCGTTGTTCGATTTCGTGTTCGATTTCGTTGTTCGATTTCGTTGTTCGATTTCGTTGTTCGATTTCGTTGTTCGATTTCGTTGTTCGATTTCGTTGTTCGATTTCGTTGTTCGATTTCGTTGTTCGAATTCGTTGTTCGAATTCGTTGTTCGATTTCGTTGTTCGATTTCGTTGTTCGATTTCGTTGTTCGATTTCGTTGTTCGATTTCGTTGTTCGATTTCGTTGTTCGATTTTGAAGTTCGATTTCGTTGTTCGATTTCGTTGATCGATTTCGTTGTTCGATTTTCTTTGTTCGATTTGATTGTTCGATTTCGTTGATCGATTTCGTTTTTCGATTTCATTGTTCGATTTCGTTGTTCGATTTCGTTGTTCGATTTCGTGGTTCGAATTCGTTGTTCGAATTCGTTGTTCGAATTCGTTCTTCGATTTCGTTGTTCGATTTCGTTGTTCGATTTTGTTGTTCGATTTCGTTGTTCGATTTCGTTGTTCGATTTCGTTGTTCGATTTCGTTGTTCGATTTCGTTGTTCGATTTCGTTGTTCGATTTCGTTGTTCGATTTCGTTGTTCGATTTCGTTGTTCGATTTCGTTGTTAGATTTCGTTGTTCGATTTCGTTGTTCGATTTCGTTGTTCGATTTCGTTGTTCGATTTCGTTGTTCGATTTCGTTGTTCGATTTCGTTGTTCGAATTCGTTGTTCGAATTCGTTGTTCGATTTCGTTGTTCGATTTCGTTGTTCGATTTCGTTGTTCGATTTCGTTGTTCGATTTCGTTGTTCGATTTCGTTGTTCGATTTTGAAGTTCGATTTCGTTGTTCGATTTCGTTGTTCGATTTCGTTGTTCGATTTCGTTGTTCGATTTCGTTGTTCGATTTCGTTGTCCGATTCCGTTGTTCGATTTCGTTGTTCGTTTTCGTTGTTCGATATTGTTGTATGATTTCGTGGTTCGATTTCGTTGTTCGATTGCGTTGTTCCATTTCGTTGTTCTATTTCGTGGTTCGATTTCGTGGTTTCAGTTTGTTGTTCGATTTCGATTTCGCTGTTCGATTTCGAAGCTGGAGATCGTTGTTCTATTTCGTTGTTCTAATTCGTTGTTCGATTTCGTTGTTCGATTTCGTTGTTCGATTTCGTTGTTCGATTTTGAAGTTCGATTTCGTTGTTCGATTTCGTTGTTCGATTTCGTTGTTCGATTTCGTTGTTCGATTTCGTTGTTCGATTTCGTTGTTCGATTTCGTTGTTCGATTTCGTTGTTCGATTTCGTTGTTCGATTTCGTTGTTCGATTTCGTTGTTCGATTTCGTTGTTCGATTTCGTTGTTCGATTTCGTTGTTCGATTTCGTTGTTCGATTTCGTTGTTCGATTTCGTTGTTCGAATTCGTTGTTCGAATTCGTTGTTCGATTTCGTTGTTCGATTTCGTTGTTCGATTTCGTTGTTCGATTTCGTTGTCCCATTCCGTTGTTATATTTCGTTGTTCGTTTTCGTTGTTCGATATTGTTGTATGATTTCGTGGTTCGATTTCGTTGTTCGATTGCGTTGTTCCATTTCGTTGTTCTATTTCGTGGTTCGATTTCGTGGTTTCAGTTTGTTGTTCGATTTCGATTTCGCTGTTCGATTTCGAAGCTGGAGATCGTTGTTCTATTTCGTTGTTCTAATTCGTTGTTCGATTTCGTTGTTCGATTTCGTTGTTCGATTTCGTTGTTCGATTTCGTTGTTCGATTTCGTTGTTTGAATTCGTGTTCGATTTCGTTGATCGATTTCGTTGTTCGATTTTCTTTGTTCGATTTGATTGTTCGATTTCGTTGATCGATTTCGTTTTTCGATTTCGTTGTTCGATTTCGTTGTTCGATTTCGTTGTTCGATTTCGTGGTTCGAATTCGTTGTTCGAATTCGTTGTTCGTTGTTAGATTTCGTTGTTCGTTGTTAGATTTCGTTGTTCTTTGTTCGATTTCGTGGTTCGAATTCGTTGTTCGAATTCGTTGTTCGATTTCGTTGTTCGATTTCGTTGTTCGATTTTGTTGTTCGATTTCGTTGTTCGATTTCGTTGTTCGATTTCGTTGTTCGATTTCGTTGTTCGATTTCGTTGTTCGATTTCGTTGTTCGAATTCGTTGTTCGAATTCGTGTTCGATTTCGTTGATCGATTTCGTTGTTCGATTTTCTTTGTTCGATTTGATTGTTCGATTTCGTTGATCGATTTCGTTTTTCGATTTCGTTGTTCGATTTCGTTGTTCGATTTCGTTGTTCGATTGCGTTGTTCGATTTCGTTGTTCGATTTCGTTGTTCGATTTCGTTGTTCGATTTCGTTGTTCGATTTCGTTGTTCGATTTCGTTTGTTCGATTTCGTGGTTCGATTTCGTTGTTCGATTTCGTTGTCCGATTTCGTTGTTCGATTGCGTTGTTCGATTTCGTTGTTCGATTTCGTTGTTCGATTTCGTTGTTCGATTTCGTTGTTCGATTTCGTTGTTCGATTTCGTTGTTCGATTTCGTTGTTCGATTTCGTTGTTCGATTTCGTTGTTCGATTTCGTTGTTCGATTTCGTTGTTCGATTTCGTTGTTCGATTTCGTTGTTCGATTTCGTTGTTCGATTTCGTTGTTCGATTTCGTTGTTCGATTTCGTTGTTCGATTTCGTTGTTCGAATTCGTTGTTCGAATTCGTTGTTCGATTTCGTTGTTCGATTTCGTTGTTCGATTTCGAAGTTCGATTTCGTTGTTCGATTTCGTATTTCGTTGTTCGAATTCGTTGTTCGATTTCGTTGTTCGATTTCGTGGTTCGAATTCGTTGTTCGAATTCGTTGTTCGTTGTTAGATTTCGTTGTTCGTTGTTAGATTTCGTTGTTCTTTGTTCGATTTCGTGGTTCGAATTCGTTGTTCGATTTCGTTGTTCGATTTCGTTGTTCGATTTTGTTGTTCGATTTCGTTGTTCGATTTCGTTGTTCGATTTCGTTGTTCGATTTCGAAGTTCGATTTCGAAGTTCGATTTCGAAGTTCGATTTCGTTGTTCGATTTCGTTGTTCGATTTCGTTGTTCGATTTCGTTGTTCGATTTCGTTGTTCGATTTCGTTGTTCGATTTCGTTGTTTGAATTCGTGTTCGATTTCGTTGATCGATTTCGTTGTTCGATTTTCTTTGTTCGATTTGATTGTTCGATTTCGTTGATCGATTTCGTTTTTCGATTTCGTTGTTCGATTTCGTTGTTCGATTTCGTTGTTCGATTTTGTTGTTCGATTTCGTTGTTCGATTTCGTTGTTCGATTTCGTTGTTCGATTTCGTTGATCGATTTCGTTGTTCGATTTCGTTGTTCGATTTCGAAGTTCGATTTCGTTGTTCGATTTCGTTGTTCGATTTCGTTGTTCGATTTCGTTGTTCGATTTCGTTGTTCGATTTCGTTGTTCGATTTCATTGTTCGATTTCGTTGTTCGATTTCGTTGTCCGATTCCGTTGTTCGATTTCGTTGTTCGTTTTCGTTGTTCGATATTGTTGTATGAATTCGTGGTTCGATTTCGTTGTTCGATTGCGTTGTTCCATTTCGTTGTTCTATTTCGTGGTTGGATTTCGTGGTTTCAGTTTGTTGTTCGATTTCGATTTCGCTGTTCGATTTCGAAGTTGGATTTCGTTGTTCTATTTCGTTGTTCTAATTCATTGTTCGATTTCGTTGTTCGATTTCGTTGTTCGATTTCGTTGTTCGATTCGTTATTCGATTTCGTTGTTCGATTTCGTTGATCGATTTCGTTGTTCGATTTCGTTGTTCGATCTCGTTGTTCGATTTCGTTGTTCGATTTCGTTGTTCGATTTCGAAGTTCGATTTCGTTGTTCGATTTCGTTGTTCGATTTCGTTGTTCGATCTCGTTGTTCGATTTCGTTGTTCGATTTCGTTGTTCGATTTCGAAGTTCGATTTCGTTGTTCGATTTCGTTGTTCGATTTCGTTGTTCTATTTCGTTGTTCGATTTCGTTGTTCGATTTCGTTGTTCGATTTCGTTGTTCGATTTTGTTGTTCGATTTCGTTGTTCGATTTCGTTGAAGGATTTCGTTGTTCGATTTCGTTGTTCGATTTCGAAGTTCGATTTCGTTGTTCGATTTCGTTGTTCGATTTCGTTGTTCGATTTCGTTGTTCGATTTCGTTGTTCGATTTCGTTGTTCGATTTCGTTGTTCGATTTCGTTGTTCGATTTCGTTGTTCGATTTCGTTGAATTCGTGTTCGATTTCGTTGATCGATTTCGTTGTTCGATTTTCTTTGTTCGATTTGATTGTTCGATTTCGTTGATCGATTTCGTTTTTCGATTTCGTTGTTCGATTTCGTTGTTCGATTTCGTTGTTCGATTGCGTTGTTCGATTTCGTTGTTCGATTTCGTTGTTCGATTTCGTTGTTCGATTTCGTTGTTCGATTTCGTTGTTCGATTTCGTTGTTCGATTTCGTTGTTCGATTTCATTGTTCGATTTCGTTGTTCGATTTCGTTGTCCGATTCCGTTGTTCGATTTCGTTGTTCGTTTTCGTTGTTCGATATTGTTGTATGATTTCGTGGTTCGATTTCGTTGTTCGATTGCGTTGTTCCATTTCGTTGTTCTATTTCGTGGTTCGAATTCGTTGTTCGAATTCGTTGTTCGATTTCGTTGTTCGATTTTGTTGTTCGATTTCGTTGTTCGATTTCGTTGTTCGATTTCGTTGTTCGATTTCGTTGTTCGATTTCGTTGTTCGATTTCGTTGTTCGATTTTGAAGTTCGATTTCGTTGTTCGAATTCGTTCGAATTCGTTGTTCGAATTCGTTGTTCGAATTCGTTGTTCGAATTCGTTGTTCGATTTCGTTGTTCGATTTCGTTGTTCGATTTTGAAGTTCGATTTCGTTGTTCGATTTCGTTGTTCGATTTCGTTGTTCGATTTCGTTGTTCGATTGCCTTGTTCGATTTCGTTGTTCGATTTCGTTGTTCGATTTCGTTGTTCGATTTCGTTGTTCGATTTCGTTGTTCGATTTCGTTGTTCGATTTCGTTGTTCGATTTCGTTGTTCGATTTCGTTGTTCGATTTCGTTGTTCGATTTCGTTGTTCGATTTCGTTGTTCGATTTCGTTGTTCGATTTCGTTGTTCGATTTCGTTGTTCGATTTCGTTGTTTGAATTCGGGTTCGATTTCGTTGATCGATTTCGTTGTTCGATTTTCTTTGTTCGATTTGATTGTTCGATTTCGTTGATCGATTTCGTTTTTCGATTTCGTCGTTCGATTTCGTTGTTCGATTTCGTTGTTCGATTTCGTGGTTCGAAATTGTTGTTCGAATTCGTTGTTCGTTGTTAGATTTCGTTGTTCGTTGTTAGATTTCGTTGTTCTTTGTTCGATTTCGTGGTTCGAATTCGTTGTTCGATTTCGTTGTTCGATTTCGTTGTTCGATTTTGTTGTTCGATTTCGTTGTTCGATTTCGTTGTTCGATTTCGTTTTTCGATTTCGTCGTTCGAATTCGTTGTTCGATTTCGTTGTTCGATTTTGTTGTTCGATTTCGTTGTTCGATTTCGTTGTTCGATTTCGTTGTTCGATTTCGTTGTTCGATTTCGTTGTTCGATTTCGTTGTTCGATTTTGAAGTTCGATTTCGTTGTTCGAATTCGTTCGAATTCGTTGTTCGAATTCGTTGTTCGAATTCGTTGTTCGATTTCGTTGTTCGATTTCGTTGTTCGATTTTGAAGTTCGATTTCGTTGTTCGAATTCGTTGTTCGATTTCGTTGTTCGATTTCGTTGTTCGATTTCGTTGTTCGATTTCGTTGTTCGATTTCGTTGTTCGATTTCGTTGTTCGATTTTGAAGTTCGATTTCGTTGTTCGATTTCGTTGTTCGATTTCGTTGTTCGATTTCGTGGTTCGATTTCGTTGTTCGATTTCGTTGTCCGATTTCGTTGTTCGATTGCGTTGTTCGATTTCGTTGTTCGATTTCGTTGTTCGATTTCGTTGTTCGATTTCGTTGTTCGATTTCGTTGTTCGATTTCGTTGTTCGATTTCGTTGTTCGATTTCGTTGTTCGATTTCGTTGTTCGATTTCGTTGTTCGATTTCGTTGTTCGATTTCGTTGTTCGATTTCGTTGTTCGATTTCGTTGTTCGATTTCGTTGTTCGATTTCGTTGTTCGATTTCGTTGTTCGAATTCGTTGTTCGAATTCGTTGTTCGATTTCGTTGTTCGATTTCGTTGTTCGATTTCGAAGTTCGATTTCGTTGTTCGATTTCGTTGTTCGATTTCGAAGTTCGATTTCGAAGTTCGATTTCGAAGTTCGATTTCGTTGTTCGATTTCGTTGTTCGATTTCGTTGTTCGATTTCGTTGTTCGATTTCGTTGTTCGATTTCGTTGTTCGATTTCGTTGTTTGAATTCGTGTTCGATTTCGTTGATCGATTTCGTTGTTCGATTTTCTTTGTTCGATTTGATTGTTCGATTTCGTTGATCGATTTCGTTTTTCGATTTCGTTGTTCGATTTCGTTGTTCGATTTCGTTGTTCGATTGCGTTGTTCGATTTCGTTGTTCGATTTCGTTGTTCGATTTCGTTGTTCGATTTCGTTGTTCGATTTCGTTGTTCGATTTCGTTGTTCGATTTCGTTGTTCGATTTCATTGTTCGATTTCGTTGTTCGATTTCGTTGTCCGATTCCGTTGTTCGATTTCGTTGTTCGTTTTCGTTGTTCGATATTGTTGTATGAATTCGTGGTTCGATTTCGTTGTTCGATTGCGTTGTTCCATTTCGTTGTTCTATTTCGTGGTTGGATTTCGTGGTTTCAGTTTGTTGTTCGATTTCGATTTCGCTGTTCGATTTCGAAGTTGGATTTCGTTGTTCTATTTCGTTGTTCTAATTCATTGTTCGATTTCGTTGTTCGATTTCGTTGTTCGATTTCGTTGTTCGATTCGTTATTCGATTTCGTTGTTCGATTTCGTTGATCGATTTCGTTGTTCGATTTCGTTGTTCGATCTCGTTGTTCGATTTCGTTGTTCGATTTCGTTGTTCGATTTCGAAGTTCGATTTCGTTGTTCGATTTCGTTGTTCGATTTCGTTGTTCGATCTCGTTGTTCGATTTCGTTGTTCGATTTCGTTGTTCGATTTCGAAGTTCGATTTCGTTGTTCGATTTCGTTGTTCGATTTCGTTGTTCTATTTCGTTGTTCGATTTCGTTGTTCGATTTCGTTGTTCGATTTCGTTGTTCGATTTTGTTGTTCGATTTCGTTGTTCGATTTCGTTGAAGGATTTCGTTGTTCGATTTCGTTGTTCGATTTTGAAGTTCGATTTCGTTGTTCGATTTCGTTGTTCGATTTCGTTGTTCGATTTCGTTGTTCGATTTCGTTGTTCGATTTCGTTGTTCGATTTCGTTGTTCGATTTCGTTGTTCGATTTCGTTGTTCGATTTCGTTGTTCGATTTCGTTGAATTCGTGTTCGATTTCGTTGATCGATTTCGTTGTTCGATTTTCTTTGTTCGATTTGATTGTTCGATTTCGTTGATCGATTTCGTTTTTCGATTTCGTTGTTCGATTTCGTTGTTCGATTGCGTTGTTCGATTTCGTTGTTCGATTTCGTTGTTCGATTTCGTTGTTCGATTTCGTTGTTCGATTTCGTTGTTCGATTTCGTTGTTCGATTTCGTTGTTCGATTTCGTTGTTCGATTTCGTTGTTCGATTTCGTTGTTCGATTTCGTTGTTCGATTTCGTTGTTCGATTTCGTTGTTCGATTTCGTTGTTCGATTTCGTTGTTCGAATTCGTTGTTCGAATTCGTTGTTCGATTTCGTTGTTCGATTTCGTTGTTCGATTTCGTTGTTCGATTTCGTTGTTCGATTTCGTTGTTCGATTTCGTTGTTCGATTTCGTTGTTCGATTTCGTTGTTCGATTTCGTTGTTCGATTTCGTTGTTCGAATTCGTTGTTCGAATTCGTTGTTCGATTTCGTTGTTCGATTTCGTGGTTCGATTTCGTTGTTCGATTGCGTTGTTCCATTTCGTTGTTCTATTTCGTGGTTCGATTTCGTGGTTTCAGTTTGTTGTTCGATTCCGATTTCGCTGTTCGATTTCGAAGCTGGAGATCGTTGTTCTATTTCGTTGTTCTAATTCGTTGTTCGATTTCGTTGTTCGATTTCGTTGTTCGATTTCGTTGTTCGATTTTGAAGTTCGATTTCGTTGTTCGATTTCGTTGTTCGATTTCGTTGTTCGATTTCGTTGTTCGATTTCGTTGTTCGATTTCGTTGTTCGATTTCGTTGTTCGATTTCGTTGTTCGATTTCGTTGTTCGATTTCGTTGTTCGATTTCGTTGTTCGATTTCGTTGTTCGATTTCGTTGTTCGATTTCGTTGTTCGATTTCGTTGTTCGATTTCGTTGTTCGATTTCGTTGTTCGATTTCGTTGTTCGAATTCGTTGTTCGAATTCGTTGTTCGATTTCGTTGTTCGATTTCGTTGATCGATTTCGTTGTTCGATTTCGTTGTTCGATTTTGAAGTTCGATTTCGTTGTTCGATTTCGTTGTTCGATTTCGTTGTTCGATTTCGTTGTTCGATTTCGTTGTTCGATTTCGTTGTCCGATTCCGTTGTTCGATTTCGTTGTTCGTTTTCGTTGTTCGATATTGTTGTATGATTTCGTGGTTCGATTTCGTTGTTCGATTGCGTTGTTCCATTTCGTTGTTCTATTTCGTGGTTCGATTTCGTGGTTTCAGTTTGTTGTTCGATTTCGATTTCGCTGTTCGATTTGGAAGCTGGAGATCGTTGTTCTATTTCGTTGTTCTAATTCGTTGTTCGATTTCGTTGTTCGATTTCGTTGTTCGATTTCGTTGTTCGATTTTGAAGTTCGATTTCGTTGTTCGATTTCGTTGTTCGATTTCGTTGTTCGATTTCGTTGTCCGATTCCGTTGTTCGATTTCGTTGTTCGTTTTCGTTGTTCGATATTGTTGTATGATTTCGTGGTTCGATTTCGTTGTTCGATTGCGTTGTTCCATTTCGTTGTTCTATTTCGTGGTTCGATTTCGTGGTTTCAGTTTGTTGTTCGATTTCGATTTCGCTGTTCGATTTCGAAGCTGGAGATCGTTGTTCTATTTCGTTGTTCTAATTCGTTGTTCGATTTCGTTGTTCGATTTCGTTGTTCGATTTCGTTGTTCGATTTCGTTGTTCGATTTCGTTGTTTGAATTCGTGTTCGATTTCGTTGATCGATTTCGTTGTTCGATTTTCTTTGTTCGATTTGATTGTTCGATTTCGTTGATCGATTTCGTTTTTCGATTTCGTTGTTCGATTTCGTTGTTCGATTTCGTTGTTCGATTTCGTGGTTCGAATTCGTTGTTCGAATTCGTTGTTCGTTGTTAGATTTCGTTGTTCGTTGTTAGATTTCGTTGTTCTTTGTTCGATTTCGTGGTTCGAATTCGTTGTTCGAATTCGTTGTTCGATTTCGTTGTTCGATTTCGTTGTTCGATTTTGTTGTTCGATTTCGTTGTTCGATTTCGTTGTTCGATTTCGTTGTTCGATTTCGTTGTTCGATTTCGTTGTTCGATTTCGTTGTTCGAATTCGTTGTTCGAATTCGTGTTCGATTTCGTTGATCGATTTCGTTGTTCGATTTTCTTTGTTCGATTTGATTGTTCGATTTCGTTGATCGATTTCGTTTTTCGATTTCGTTGTTCGATTTCGTTGTTCGATTTCGTTGTTCGATTGCGTTGTTCGATTTCGTTGTTCGATTTCGTTGTTCGATTTCGTTGTTCGATTTCGTTGTTCGATTTCGTTGTTCGATTTCGTTTGTTCGATTTCGTGGTTCGATTTCGTTGTTCGATTTCGTTGTCCGATTTCGTTGTTCGATTGCGTTGTTCGATTTCGTTGTTCGATTTCGTTGTTCGATTTCGTTGTTCGATTTCGTTGTTCGATTTCGTTGTTCGATTTCGTTGTTCGATTTCGTTGTTCGATTTCGTTGTTCGATTTCGTTGTTCGATTTCGTTGTTCGATTTCGTTGTTCGATTTCGTTGTTCGATTTCGTTGTTCGATTTCGTTGTTCGATTTCGTTGTTCGATTTCGTTGTTCGATTTCGTTGTTCGATTTCGTTGTTCGATTTCGTTGTTCGAATTCGTTGTTCGAATTCGTTGTTCGATTTCGTTGTTCGATTTCGTTGTTCGATTTCGAAGTTCGATTTCGTTGTTCGATTTCGTATTTCGTTGTTCGAATTCGTTGTTCGATTTCGTTGTTCGATTTCGTGGTTCGAATTCGTTGTTCGAATTCGTTGTTCGTTGTTAGATTTCGTTGTTCGTTGTTAGATTTCGTTGTTCTTTGTTCGATTTCGTGGTTCGAATTCGTTGTTCGATTTCGTTGTTCGATTTCGTTGTTCGATTTCGTTGTTCGATTTTGTTGTTCGATTTCGTTGTTCGATTTCGTTGTTCGATTTCGTTGTTCGATTTCAAAGTTCGATTTCGAAGTTCGATTTCGAAGTTCGATTTCGTTGTTCGATTTCGTTGTTCGATTTCGTTGTTCGATTTCGTTGTTCGATTTCGTTGTTCGATTTCGTTGTTCGATTTCGTTGTTTGAATTCGTGTTCGATTTCGTTGATCGATTTCGTTGTTCGATTTTCTTTGTTCGATTTCGTTGATCGATTTCGTTTTTCGACTTCGTTGTTCGATTTCGTTGTTCGATTTCGTTGTTCGATTTCGTTGTTCGATTTTCTTTGTTCGATTTGATTGTTCGATTTCGTTGATCGATTTCGTTTTTCGATTTCGTTGTTCGATTTCGTTGTTCGATTTCGTGGTTCGAATTCGTTGTTCGAATTCATTGTTCGAATTCGTTGTTCGATTTCGTTGTTCGATTTCGTTGTTCGATTTTGTTGTTCGATTTCGTTGTTCGATTTCGTTGTTCGATTTCGTTGTTCGATTTCGTTGTTCGATTTCGTTGTTCGATTTCGTTGTTCGATTTCGTTGTTGGATTTCGTTGTTCGATTTCGTTGTTCGATTTCGTTGTTCGATTTCGTTGTTCGATTTCGTTGTTCGATTTCGTTGTTCGATTTCGTTGTTCGATTTCGTTGTTCGATTTCGTTGTTCGATTTCGTTGTTCGATTTCGTTGTTCGATTTCGTTGTTCGATTTCGTTGTTCGATTTCGTTGTTCGAATTCGTTGTTCGAATTCGTTGTTCGATTTCGTTGTTCGATTTCGTTGTTCGATTTCGTTGTTCGATTTCGTTGTTCGATTTCGTTGTTCGATTTCGTTGTTTGATTTCGTTGTTCGATTTCGTGTTCGATTTCGTTGTTCGATTTCGTTGTTCGATTTCGTTGTTCGATTTCGTTGTTCGATTTCGTTGTTCGATTTCGTTGTTCGATTTCGTTGTTCGAATTCGTTGTTCGAATTCGTTGTTCGATTTCGTTGTTCGATTTCGTTGTTCGATTTCGTTGTTCGATTTCGTTGTTCGATTTCGTTGTTCGATTTCGTTGTTCGATTTTGAAGTTCGATTTCGTTGTTCGATTTCGTTGATCGATTTCGTTGTTCGATTTTCTTTGTTCGATTTGATTGTTCGATTTCGTTGATCGATTTCGTTTTTCGATTTCATTGTTCGATTTCGTTGTTCGATTTCGTTGTTCGATTTCGTGGTTCGAATTCGTTGTTCGAATTCGTTGTTCGAATTCGTTGTTCGATTTCGTTGTTCGATTTCGTTGTTCGATTTTGTTGTTCGATTTCGTTGTTCGATTTCGTTGTTCGATTTCGTTGTTCGATTTCGTTGTTCGATTTCGTTGTTCGATTTCGTTGTTCGATTTCGTTGTTCGATTTCGTTGTTCGATTTCGTTGTTCGATTTCGTTGTTAGATTTCGTTGTTCGATTTCGTTGTTCGATTTCGTTGTTCGATTTCGTTGTTCGATTTCGTTGTTCGATTTCGTTGTTCGATTTCGTTGTTCGAATTCGTTGTTCGAATTCGTTGTTCGATTTCGTTGTTCGATTTCGTTGTTCGATTTCGTTGTTCGATTTCGTTGTTCGATTTCGTTGTTCGATTTCGTTGTTCGATTTTGAAGTTCGATTTCGTTGTTCGATTTCGTTGTTCGATTTCGTTGTTCGATTTCGTTGTTCGATTTCGTTGTTCGATTTCGTTGTCCGATTCCGTTGTTCGATTTCGTTGTTCGTTTTCGTTGTTCGATATTGTTGTATGATTTCGTGGTTCGATTTCGTTGTTCGATTGCGTTGTTCCATTTCGTTGTTCTATTTCGTGGTTCGATTTCGTGGTTTCAGTTTGTTGTTCGATTTCGATTTCGCTGTTCGATTTCGAAGCTGGAGATCGTTGTTCTATTTCGTTGTTCTAATTCGTTGTTCGATTTCGTTGTTCGATTTCGTTGTTCGATTTCGTTGTTCGATTTTGAAGTTCGATTTCGTTGTTCGATTTCGTTGTTCGATTTCGTTGTTCGATTTCGTTGTTCGATTTCGTTGTTCGATTTCGTTGTTCGATTTCGTTGTTCGATTTCGTTGTTCGATTTCGTTGTTCGATTTCGTTGTTCGATTTCGTTGTTCGATTTCGTTGTTCGATTTCGTTGTTCGATTTCGTTGTTCGATTTCGTTGTTCGATTTCGTTGTTCGATTTCGTTGTTCGAATTCGTTGTTCGAATTCGTTGTTCGATTTCGTTGTTCGATTTCGTTGTTCGATTTCGTTGTTCGATTTCGTTGTCCCATTCCGTTGTTATATTTCGTTGTTCGTTTTCGTTGTTCGATATTGTTGTATGATTTCGTGGTTCGATTTCGTTGTTCGATTGCGTTGTTCCATTTCGTTGTTCTATTTCGTGGTTCGATTTCGTGGTTTCAGTTTGTTGTTCGATTTCGATTTCGCTGTTCGATTTCGAAGCTGGAGATCGTTGTTCTATTTCGTTGTTCTAATTCGTTGTTCGATTTCGTTGTTCGATTTCGTTGTTCGATTTCGTTGTTCGATTTCGTTGTTCGATTTCGTTGTTTGAATTCGTGTTCGATTTCGTTGATCGATTTCGTTGTTCGATTTTCTTTGTTCGATTTGATTGTTCGATTTCGTTGATCGATTTCGTTTTTCGATTTCGTTGTTCGATTTCGTTGTTCGATTTCGTTGTTCGATTTCGTGGTTCGAATTCGTTGTTCGAATTCGTTGTTCGTTGTTAGATTTCGTTGTTCGTTGTTAGATTTCGTTGTTCTTTGTTCGATTTCGTGGTTCGAATTCGTTGTTCGAATTCGTTGTTCGATTTCGTTGTTCGATTTCGTTGTTCGATTTTGTTGTTCGATTTCGTTGTTCGATTTCGTTGTTCGATTTCGTTGTTCGATTTCGTTGTTCGATTTCGTTGTTCGATTTCGTTGTTCGAATTCGTTGTTCGAATTCGTGTTCGATTTCGTTGATCGATTTCGTTGTTCGATTTTCTTTGTTCGATTTGATTGTTCGATTTCGTTGATCGATTTCGTTTTTCGATTTCGTTGTTCGATTTCGTTGTTCGATTTCGTTGTTCGATTGCGTTGTTCGATTTCGTTGTTCGATTTCGTTGTTCGATTTCGTTGTTCGATTTCGTTGTTCGATTTCGTTGTTCGATTTCGTTTGTTCGATTTCGTGGTTCGATTTCGTTGTTCGATTTCGTTGTCCGATTTCGTTGTTCGATTGCGTTGTTCGATTTCGTTGTTCGATTTCGTTGTTCGATTTCGTTGTTCGATTTCGTTGTTCGATTTCGTTGTTCGATTTCGTTGTTCGATTTCGTTGTTCGATTTCGTTGTTCGATTTCGTTGTTCGATTTCGTTGTTCGATTTCGTTGTTCGATTTCGTTGTTCGATTTCGTTGTTCGATTTCGTTGTTCGATTTCGTTGTTCGATTTCGTTGTTCGATTTCGTTGTTCGATTTCGTTGTTCGAATTCGTTGTTCGAATTCGTTGTTCGATTTCGTTGTTCGATTTCGTTGTTCGATTTCGAAGTTCGATTTCGTTGTTCGATTTCGTATTTCGTTGTTCGAATTCGTTGTTCGATTTCGTTGTTCGATTTCGTGGTTCGAATTCGTTGTTCGAATTCGTTGTTCGTTGTTAGATTTCGTTGTTCGTTGTTAGATTTCGTTGTTCTTTGTTCGATTTCGTGGTTCGAATTCGTTGTTCGATTTCGTTGTTCGATTTCGTTGTTCGATTTTGTTGTTCGATTTCGTTGTTCGATTTCGTTGTTCGATTTCGTTGTTCGATTTCGAAGTTCGATTTCGAAGTTCGATTTCGAAGTTCGATTTCGTTGTTCGATTTCGTTGTTCGATTTCGTTGTTCGATTTCGTTGTTCGATTTCGTTGTTCGATTTCGTTGTTCGATTTCGTTGTTTGAATTCGTGTTCGATTTCGTTGATCGATTTCGTTGTTCGATTTTCTTTGTTCGATTTGATTGTTCGATTTCGTTGATCGATTTCGTTTTTCGATTTCGTTGTTCGATTTCGTTGTTCGATTTCGTTGTTCGATTTTGTTGTTCGATTTCGTTGTTCGATTTCGTTGTTCGATTTCGTTGTTCGATTTCGTTGATCGATTTCGTTGTTCGATTTCGTTGTTCGATTTCGAAGTTCGATTTCGTTGTTCGATTTCGTTGTTCGATTTCGTTGTTCGATTTCGTTGTTCGATTTCGTTGTTCGATTTCGTTGTTCGATTTCATTGTTCGATTTCGTTGTTCGATTTCGTTGTCCGATTCCGTTGTTCGATTTCGTTGTTCGTTTTCGTTGTTCGATATTGTTGTATGAATTCGTGGTTCGATTTCGTTGTTCGATTGCGTTGTTCCATTTCGTTGTTCTATTTCGTGGTTGGATTTCGTGGTTTCAGTTTGTTGTTCGATTTCGATTTCGCTGTTCGATTTCGAAGTTGGATTTCGTTGTTCTATTTCGTTGTTCTAATTCATTGTTCGATTTCGTTGTTCGATTTCGTTGTTCGATTTCGTTGTTCGATTCGTTATTCGATTTCGTTGTTCGATTTCGTTGATCGATTTCGTTGTTCGATTTCGTTGTTCGATCTCGTTGTTCGATTTCGTTGTTCGATTTCGTTGTTCGATTTCGAAGTTCGATTTCGTTGTTCGATTTCGTTGTTCGATTTCGTTGTTCGATCTCGTTGTTCGATTTCGTTGTTCGATTTCGTTGTTCGATTTCGAAGTTCGATTTCGTTGTTCGATTTCGTTGTTCGATTTCGTTGTTCTATTTCGTTGTTCGATTTCGTTGTTCGATTTCGTTGTTCGATTTCGTTGTTCGATTTTGTTGTTCGATTTCGTTGTTCGATTTCGTTGAAGGATTTCGTTGTTCGATTTCGTTGTTCGATTTCGAAGTTCGATTTCGTTGTTCGATTTCGTTGTTCGATTTCGTTGTTCGATTTCGTTGTTCGATTTCGTTGTTCGATTTCGTTGTTCGATTTCGTTGTTCGATTTCGTTGTTCGATTTCGTTGTTCGATTTCGTTGAATTCGTGTTCGATTTCGTTGATCGATTTCGTTGTTCGATTTTCTTTGTTCGATTTGATTGTTCGATTTCGTTGATCGATTTCGTTTTTCGATTTCGTTGTTCGATTTCGTTGTTCGATTTCGTTGTTCGATTGCGTTGTTCGATTTCGTTGTTCGATTTCGTTGTTCGATTTCGTTGTTCGATTTCGTTGTTCGATTTCGTTGTTCGATTTCGTTGTTCGATTTCGTTGTTCGATTTCATTGTTCGATTTCGTTGTTCGATTTCGTTGTCCGATTCCGTTGTTCGATTTCGTTGTTCGTTTTCGTTGTTCGATATTGTTGTATGATTTCGTGGTTCGATTTCGTTGTTCGATTGCGTTGTTCCATTTCGTTGTTCTATTTCGTGGTTCGAATTCGTTGTTCGAATTCGTTGTTCGATTTCGTTGTTCGATTTTGTTGTTCGATTTCGTTGTTCGATTTCGTTGTTCGATTTCGTTGTTCGATTTCGTTGTTCGATTTCGTTGTTCGATTTCGTTGTTCGATTTTGAAGTTCGATTTCGTTGTTCGAATTCGTTCGAATTCGTTGTTCGAATTCGTTGTTCGAATTCGTTGTTCGAATTCGTTGTTCGATTTCGTTGTTCGATTTCGTTGTTCGATTTTGAAGTTCGATTTCGTTGTTCGATTTCGTTGTTCGATTTCGTTGTTCGATTTCGTTGTTCGATTGCCTTGTTCGATTTCGTTGTTCGATTTCGTTGTTCGATTTCGTTGTTCGATTTCGTTGTTCGATTTCGTTGTTCGATTTCGTTGTTCGATTTCGTTGTTCGATTTCGTTGTTCGATTTCGTTGTTCGATTTCGTTGTTCGATTTCGTTGTTCGATTTCGTTGTTCGATTTCGTTGTTCGATTTCGTTGTTCGATTTCGTTGTTCGATTTCGTTGTTTGAATTCGGGTTCGATTTCGTTGATCGATTTCGTTGTTCGATTTTCTTTGTTCGATTTGATTGTTCGATTTCGTTGATCGATTTCGTTTTTCGATTTCGTCGTTCGATTTCGTTGTTCGATTTCGTTGTTCGATTTCGTGGTTCGAAATTGTTGTTCGAATTCGTTGTTCGTTGTTAGATTTCGTTGTTCGTTGTTAGATTTCGTTGTTCTTTGTTCGATTTCGTGGTTCGAATTCGTTGTTCGATTTCGTTGTTCGATTTCGTTGTTCGATTTTGTTGTTCGATTTCGTTGTTCGATTTCGTTGTTCGATTTCGTTTTTCGATTTCGTCGTTCGAATTCGTTGTTCGATTTCGTTGTTCGATTTTGTTGTTCGATTTCGTTGTTCGATTTCGTTGTTCGATTTCGTTGTTCGATTTCGTTGTTCGATTTCGTTGTTCGATTTCGTTGTTCGATTTTGAAGTTCGATTTCGTTGTTCGAATTCGTTCGAATTCGTTGTTCGAATTCGTTGTTCGAATTCGTTGTTCGATTTCGTTGTTCGATTTCGTTGTTCGATTTTGAAGTTCGATTTCGTTGTTCGAATTCGTTGTTCGATTTCGTTGTTCGATTTCGTTGTTCGATTTCGTTGTTCGATTTCGTTGTTCGATTTCGTTGTTCGATTTCGTTGTTCGATTTTGAAGTTCGATTTCGTTGTTCGATTTCGTTGTTCGATTTCGTTGTTCGATTTCGTTGTTCGATTTCGTTGTTCGATTTCGTTGTCCGATTCCGTTGTTCGATTTCGTTGTTCGTTTTCGTTGTTCGATATTGTTGTATGATTTCGTGGTTCGATTTCGTTGTTCGATTGCGTTGTTCCATTTCGTTGTTCTATTTCGTGGTTCGATTTCGTGGTTTCAGTTTGTTGTTCGATTTCGATTTCGCTGTTCGATTTCGAAGCTGGAGATCGTTGTTCTATTTCGTTGTTCTAATTCGTTGTTCGATTTCGTTGTTCGATTTCGTTGTTCGATTTCGTTGTTCGATTTTGAAGTTCGATTTCGTTGTTCGATTTCGTGGTTCGAATTCGTTGTTCGAATTCGTTGTTCGATTTCGTTGTTCGATTTCGTTGTTCGATTTTGTTGTTCGATTTCGTTGTTCGATTTCGTTGTTCGATTTCGTTGTTCGATTTCGTTGTTCGATTTCGTTGTTCGATTTCGTTGTTCGATTTCGTTGTTCGATTTCGTTGTTCGATTTCGTTGTTCGATTTCGTTGTTCGATTTCGTTGTTCGAATTCGTTGTTCGAATTCGTTGTTCGATTTCGTTGTTCGATTTCGTTGTTCGATTTCGTTGTTCGATTTCGTTGTTCGATTTCGTTGTTCGATTTTGAAGTTCGATTTCGTTGTTCGATTTCGTTGTTCGATTTCGTTGTTCGATTTCGTTGTTCGATTTCGTTGTCCGATTCCGTTGTTCGATTTCGTTGTTCGTTTTCGTTGTTCGATATTGTTGTATGATTTCGTGGTTCGATTTCGTTGTTCGATTGCGTTGTTCCATTTCGTTGTTCTATTTCGTGGTTCGATTTCGTGGTTTCAGTTTGTTGTTCGATTTCGATTTCGCTGTTCGATTTCGAAGCTGGAGATCGTTGTTCTATTTCGTTGTTCTAATTCGTTGTTCGATTTCGTTGTTCGATTTCGTTGTTCGATTTCGTTGTTCGATTTTGAAGTTTGATTTCGTTGTTCGATTTCGTTGTTCGATTTCGTTGTCCCATTCCGTTGTTCGATTTCGTTGTTCGATTTCGTTGTTCGATATTGTTGTATGATTTCGTGGTTCGATTTCGTTGTTCGATTGCGTTGTTCCATTTCGTTGTTCGATTTCGTTGTTCGAATTCGTTGTTCGAATTCGTGTTCGATTTCGTTGATCGATTTCGTTGTTCGATTTTCTTTGTTCGATTTGATTGTTCGATTTCGTTGATCGATTTCGTTTTTCGATTTCGTTGTTCGATTTCGTTGTTCGATTTCGTTGTTCGATTGCGTTGTTCGATTTCGTTGTTCGATTTCGTTGTTCGATTTCGTTGTTCGATTTCGTTGTTCGATTTCGTTGTTCGATTTCGTTTGTTCGATTTCGTGGTTCGATTTCGTTGTTCGATTTCGTTGTCCGATTTCGTTGTTCGATTGCGTTGTTCGATTTCGTTGTTCGATTTTCGTTGTTCGATTTCGTTGTTCGATTTCGTTGTTCGATTTCGTTGTTCGATTTCGTTGTTCGATTTCGTTGTTCGATTTCGTTGTTCGATTTCGTTGTTCGATTTCGTTGTTCGATTTCGTTGTTCGATTTCGTTGTTCGATTTCGTTGTTCGATTTCGTTGTTCGATTTCGTTGTTCGATTTCGTTGTTCGATTTCGTTGTTCGATTTCGTTGTTCGAATTCGTTGTTCGAATTCGTTGTTCGATTTCGTTGTTCGATTTCGTTGTTCGATTTCGAAGTTCGATTTCGTTGTTCGATTTCGTTGTTCGATTTCGTGGTTCGAATTCGTTGTTCGAATTCGTTGTTCGTTGTTAGATTTCATTGTTCGTTGTTAGATTTCGTTGTTCTTTGTTCGATTTCGTGGTTCGAATTCGTTGTTCGATTTCGTTGTTCGATTTCGTTGTTCGATTTTGTTGTTCGATTTCGTTGTTCGATTTCGTTGTTCGATTTCGTTGTTCGATTTCGAAGTTCGATTTCGAAGTTCGATTTCGAAGTTCGATTTCGTTGTTCGATTTCGTTGTTCGATTTCGTTGTTCGATTTCGTTGTTCGATTTCGTTGTTCGATTTCGTTGTTCGATTTCGTTGTTTGAATTCGTGTTCGATTTCGTTGATCGATTTCGTTGTTCGATTTTCTTTGTTCGATTTGATTGTTCGATTTCGTTGATCGATTTCGTTTTTCGATTTCGTTGTTCGATTTCGTTGTTCGATTTCGTTGTTCGATTGCGTTGTTCGATTTCGTTGTTCGATTTCGTTGTTCGATTTCGTTGTTCGATTTCGTTGTTCGATTTCGTTGTTCGATTTCGTTGTTCGATTTCGTTGTTCGATTTCATTGTTCGATTTCGTTGTTCGATTTCGTTGTCCGATTCCGTTGTTCGATTTCGTTGTTCGTTTTCGTTGTTCGATATTGTTGTATGAATTCGTGGTTCGATTTCGTTGTTCGATAGCGTTGTTCCATTTCGTTGTTCTATTTCGTGGTTGGATTTCGTGGTTTCAGTTTGTTGTTCGATTTCGATTTCGCTGTTCGATTTCGAAGTTGGATTTCGTTGTTCTATTTCGTTGTTCTAATTCATTGTTCGATTTCGTTGTTCGATTTCGTTGTTCGATTTCGTTGTTCGATTCGTTATTCGATTTCGTTGTTCGATTTCGTTGATCGATTTCGTTGTTCGATTTCGTTGTTCGATCTCGTTGTTCGATTTCGTTGTTCGATTTCGTTGTTCGATTTCGAAGTTCGATTTCGTTGTTCGATTTCGTTGTTCGATTTCGTTGTTCGATCTCGTTGTTCGATTTCGTTGTTCGATTTCGTTGTTCGATTTCGAAGTTCGATTTCGTTGTTCGATTTCGTTGTTCGATTTCGTTGTTCTATTTCGTTGTTCGATTTCGTTGTTCGATTTCGTTGTTCGATTTCGTTGTTCGATTTTGTTGTTCGATTTCGTTGTTCGATTTCGTTGAAGGATTTCGTTGTTCGATTTCGTTGTTCGATTTCGAAGTTCGATTTCGTTGTTCGATTTCGTTGTTCGATTTCGTTGTTCGATTTCGTTGTTCGATTTCGTTGTTCGATTTCGTTGTTCGATTTCGTTGTTCGATTTCGTTGTTCGATTTCGTTGTTCGATTTCGTTGAATTCGTGTTCGATTTCGTTGATCGATTTCGTTGTTCGATTTTCTTTGTTCGATTTGATTGTTCGATTTCGTTGATCGATTTCGTTTTTCGATTTCGTTGTTCGATTTCGTTGTTCGATTTCGTTGTTCGATTGCGTTGTTCGATTTCGTTGTTCGATTTCGTTGTTCGATTTCGTTGTTCGATTTCGTTGTTCGATTTCGTTGTTCGATTTCGTTGTTCGATTTCGTTGTTCGATTTCGTTGTTCGATTTCGTTGTTCGATTTCGTTGTTCGATTTCGTTGTTCGATTTCGTTGTTCGATTTCGTTGTTCGATTTCGTTGTTCGATTTCGTTGTTCGAATTCGTTGTTCGAATTCGTTGTTCGATTTCGTTGTTCGATTTCGTTGTTCGATTTCGTTGTTCGATTTCGTTGTTCGATTTCGTTGTTCGATTTCGTTGTTCGATTTCGTTGTTCGATTTCGTTGTTCGATTTCGTTGTTCGAATTCGTTGTTCGAATTCGTTGTTCGATTTCGTTGTTCGATTTCGTGGTTCGATTTCGTTGTTCGATTGCGTTGTTCCATTTCGTTGTTCTATTTCGTGGTTCGATTTCGTGGTTTCAGTTTGTTGTTCGATTTCGATTTCGCTGTTCGATTTCGAAGCTGGAGATCGTTGTTCTATTTCGTTGTTCTAATTCGTTGTTCGATTTCGTTGTTCGATTTCGTTGTTCGATTTCGTTGTTCGATTTTGAAGTTCGATTTCGTTGTTCGATTTCGTTGTTCGATTTCGTTGTTCGATTTCGTTGTTCGATTTCGTTGTTCGATTTCGTTGTTCGATTTCGTTGTTCGATTTCGTTGTTCGATTTCGTTGTTCGATTTCGTTGTTCGATTTCGTTGTTCGATTTCGTTGTTCGATTTCGTTGTTCGATTTCGTTGTTCGATTTCGTTGTTCGATTTCGTTGTTCGATTTCGTTGTTCGATTTCGTTGTTCGAATTCGTTGTTCGAATTCGTTGTTCGATTTCGTTGTTCGATTTCGTTGATCGATTTCGTTGTTCGATTTCGTTGTTCGATTTTGAAGTTCGATTTCGTTGTTCGATTTCGTTGTTCGATTTCGTTGTTCGATTTCGTTGTTCGATTTCGTGGTTCGATTTCGTTGTTCGATTGCGTTGTTCCATTTCGTTGTTCTATTTCGTGGTTCGATTTCGTGGTTTCAGTTTGTTGTTCGATTTCGATTTCGCTGTTCGATTTCGAAGCTGGAGATCGTTGTTCTATTTCGTTGTTCTAATTCGTTGTTCGATTTCGTTGTTCGATTTCGTTGTTCGATTTCGTTGTTCGATTTTGAAGTTCGATTTCGTTGTTCGATTTCGTTGTTCGATTTCGTTGTTCGATTTCGTTGTCCGATTCCGTTGTTCGATTTCGTTGTTCGTTTTCGTTGTTCGATATTGTTGTATGATTTCGTGGTTCGATTTCGTTGTTCGATTGCGTTGTTCCATTTCGTTGTTCTATTTCGTGGTTCGATTTCGTGGTTTCAGTTTGTTGTTCGATTTCGATTTCGCTGTTCGATTTCGAAACTGGAGATCGTTGTTCTATTTCGTTGTTCTAATTCGTTGTTCGATTTCGTTGTTCGATTTCGTTGTTCGATTTCGTTGTTCGATTTCGTTGTTCGATTTCGTTGTTTGAATTCGTGTTCGATTTCGTTGATCGATTTCGTTGTTCGATTTTCTTTGTTCGATTTGATTGTTCGATTTCGTTGATCGATTTCGTTTTTCGATTTCGTTGTTCGATTTCGTTGTTCGATTTCGTTGTTCGATTTCGTGGTTCGAATTCGTTGTTCGAATTCGTTGTTCGTTGTTAGATTTCGTTGTTCGTTGTTAGATTTCGTTGTTCTTTGTTCGATTTCGTGGTTCGAATTCGTTGTTCGAATTCGTTGTTCGATTTCGTTGTTCGATTTCGTTGTTCGATTTTGTTGTTCGATTTCGTTGTTCGATTTCGTTGTTCGATTTCGTTGTTCGATTTCGTTGTTCGATTTCGTTGTTCGATTTCGTTGTTCGAATTCGTTGTTCGAATTCGTGTTCGATTTCGTTGATCGATTTCGTTGTTCGATTTTCTTTGTTCGATTTGATTGTTCGATTTCGTTGATCGATTTCGTTTTTCGATTTCGTTGTTCGATTTCGTTGTTCGATTTCGTTGTTCGATTGCGTTGTTCGATTTCGTTGTTCGATTTCGTTGTTCGATTTCGTTGTTCGATTTCGTTGTTCGATTTCGTTGTTCGATTTCGTTTGTTCGATTTCGTGGTTCGATTTCGTTGTTCGATTTCGTTGTCCGATTTCGTTGTTCGATTGCGTTGTTCGATTTCGTTGTTCGATTTCGTTGTTCGATTTCGTTGTTCGATTTCGTTGTTCGATTTCGTTGTTCGATTTCGTTGTTCGATTTCGTTGTTCGATTTCGTTGTTCGATTTCGTTGTTCGATTTCGTTGTTCGATTTCGTTGTTCGATTTCGTTGTTCGATTTCGTTGTTCGATTTCGTTGTTCGATTTCGTTGTTCGATTTCGTTGTTCGATTTCGTTGTTCGAATTCGTTGTTCGAATTCGTTGTTCGATTTCGTTGTTCGATTTCGTTGTTCGATTTCGAAGTTCGATTTCGTTGTTCGATTTCGTATTTCGTTGTTCGAATTCGTTGTTCGATTTCGTTGTTCGATTTCGTGGTTCGAATTCGTTGTTCGAATTCGTTGTTCGTTGTTAGATTTCGTTGTTCGTTGTTAGATTTCGTTGTTCTTTGTTCGATTTCGTGGTTCGAATTCGTTGTTCGATTTCGTTGTTCGATTTCGTTGTTCGATTTCGTTGTTCGATTTTGTTGTTCGATTTCGTTGTTCGATTTCGTTGTTCGATTTCGTTGTTCGATTTCAAAGTTCGATTTCGAAGTTCGATTTCGAAGTTCGATTTCGTTGTTCGATTTCGTTGTTCGATTTCGTTGTTCGATTTCGTTGTTCGATTTCGTTGTTCGATTTCGTTGTTCGATTTCGTTGTTCGATTTCGTTGTTTGAATTCGTGTTCGATTTCGTTGATCGATTTCGTTGTTCGATTTTCTTTGTTCGATTTCGTTGATCGATTTCGTTTTTCGATTTCGTTGTTCGATTTCGTTGTTCGATTTCGTTGTTCGATTTCGTTGTTCGATTTTCTTTGTTCGATTTGATTGTTCGATTTCGTTGATCGATTTCGTTTTTCGATTTCGTTGTTCGATTTCGTTGTTCGATTTCGTGGTTCGAATTCGTTGTTCGAATTCGTTGTTCGAATTCGTTGTTCGATTTCGTTGTTCGATTTCGTTGTTCGATTTTGTTGTTCGATTTCGTTGTTCGATTTCGTTGTTCGATTTCGTTGTTCGATTTCGTTGTTCGATTACGTTGTTCGATTTCGTTGTTCGATTTCGTTGTTGGATTTCGTTGTTCGATTTCGTTGTTCGATTTCGTTGTTCGATTTCGTTGTTCGATTTCGTTGTTCGATTTCGTTGTTCGATTTCGTTGTTCGATTTCGTTGTTCGATTTCGTTGTTCGATTTCGTTGTTCGATTTCGTTGTTCGATTTCGTTGTTCGATTTCGTTGTTCGATTTCGTTGTTTGAATTCGTGTTCGATTTCGTTGATCGATTTCGTTGTTCGATTTTCTTTGTTCGATTTCGTTGATCGATTTCGTTTTTCGATTTCGTTGTTCGATTTCGTTGTTCGATTTCGTTGTTCGATTTCGTTGTTCGATTTTCTTTGTTCGATTTGATTGTTCGATTTCGTTGATCGATTTCGTTTTTCGATTTCGTTGTTCGATTTCGTTGTTCGATTTCGTGGTTCGAATTCGTTGTTCGAATTCGTTGTTCGAATTCGTTGTTCGATTTCGTTGTTCGATTTCGTTGTTCGATTTTGTTGTTCGATTTCGTTGTTCGATTTCGTTGTTCGATTTCGTTGTTCGATTTCGTTGTTCGATTTCGTTGTTCGATTTCGTTGTTCGATTTCGTTGTTGGATTTCGTTGTTCGATTTCGTTGTTCGATTTCGTTGTTCGATTTCGTTGTTCGATTTCGTTGTTCGATTTCGTTGTTCGATTTCGTTGTTCGATTTCGTTGTTCGATTTCGTTGTTCGATTTCGTTGTTCGATTTCGTTGTTCGATTTCGTTGTTCGATTTCGTTGTTCGATTTCGTTGTTCGATTTTGTTGTTCGATTTCGTTGTTCGATTTCGTTGTTCGATTTCGTTGTTCGATTTCAAAGTTCGATTTCGAAGTTCGATTTCGAAGTTCGATTTCGTTGTTCGATTTCGTTGTTCGATTTCGTTGATCGATTTCGTTTTTCGATTTCGTTGTTCGATTTCGTTGTTCGATTTCGTTGTTCGATTTCGTTGTTCGATTTCGTTGTTCGATTTCGTTGTTGGATTTCGTTGTTCGATTTCGTTGTTCGATTTCGTTGTTCGATTTCGTTGTTCGATTTCGTTGTTCGATTTCGTTGTTCGATTTCGTTGTTCGATTTCGTTGTTCGATTTCGTTGTTCGAATTCGTTGTTCGATTTCGTTCTTCGATTTCGTTGTTCGATTTTGTTGTTCGATTTCGTTGTTCGATTTCGTTGTTCGATTTCGTTGTTCGATTTCAAAGTTCGATTTCGAAGTTCGATTTCGAAGTTCGATTTCGTTGTTCGATTTCGTTGTTCGATTTCGTTGATCGATTTCGTTGTTCGATTTCGTTGTTCGATTTTGTTGTTCGATTTCGTTGTTCGATTTCGTTGTTCGATTTCGTTGTTCGATTTCAAAGTTCGATTTCGAAGTTCGATTTCGAAGTTCGATTTCGAAGTTCGATTTCGTTGTTCGATTTGATTGTTCGATTTCGTTGATCGATTTCGTTTTTCGATTTCGTTGTTCGATTTCGTTGTTCGATTTCGTGGTTCGAATTCGTTGTTCGAATTCGTTGTTCGAATTCGTTGTTCGATTTCGTTGTTCGATTTCGTTGTTCGATTTTGTTGTTCGATTTCGTTGTTCGATTTCGTTGTTCGATTTCGTTGTTCGATTTCGTTGTTCGATTTCGTTGTTCGATTTCGTTGTTCGATTTCGTTGTTGGATTTCGTTGTTCGATTTCGTTGTTCGATTTCGTTGTTCGATTTCGTTGTTCGATTTCGTTGTTCGATTTCGTTGTTCGATTTCGTTGTTCGATTTCGTTGTTCGATTTCGTTGTTCGATTTCGTTGTTCGATTTCGTTGTTCGATTTCGTTGTTCGATTTCGTTGTTCGATTTCGTTGTTCGAATTCGTTGTTCGAATTCGTTGTTCGATTTCGTTGTTCGATTTCGTTGTTCGATTTCGTTGTTCGATTTCGTTGTTCGATTTCGTTGTTCGATTTCGTTGTTCGATTTCGTTGTTCGATTTCGTTGTTCGATTTCGTTGTTCGATTTCGTTGTTCGATTTCGTTGTTCGAATTCGTTGTTCGAATTCGTTGTTCGATTTCGTTGTTCGATTTCGTTGATCGATTTCGTTGTTCGATTTTCTTTGTTCGATTTGATTGTTCGATTTCGTTGTTCGATTTCGTTGTTCGATTTCATTGTTCGATTTCGTTGTTCGATTTCGTTGTCCGATTCCGTTGTTCGATTTCGTTGTTCGTTTTCGTTGTTCGATATTGTTGTATGAATTCGTGGTTCGATTTCGTTGTTCGATTGCGTTGTTCCATTTCGTTGTTCTATTTCGTGGTTGGATTTCGTGGTTTCAGTTTGTTGTTCGATTTCGATTTCGCTGTTCGATTTCGAAGTTGGATTTCGTTGTTCTATTTCGTTGTTCTAATTCATTGTTCGATTTCGTTGTTCGATTTCGTTGTTCGATTTCGTTGTTCGATTCGTTATTCGATTTCGTTGTTCGATTTCGTTGATCGATTTCGTTGTTCGATTTCGTTGTTCGATCTCGTTGTTCGATTTCGTTGTTCGATTTCGTTGTTCGATTTCGAAGTTCGATTTCGTTGTTCGATTTCGTTGTTCGATTTCGTTGTTCGATCTCGTTGTTCGATTTCGTTGTTCGATTTCGTTGTTCGATTTCGAAGTTCGATTTCGTTGTTCGATTTCGTTGTTCGATTTCGTTGTTCTATTTCGTTGTTCGATTTCGTTGTTCGATTTCGTTGTTCGATTTCGTTGTTCGATTTTGTTGTTCGATTTCGTTGTTCGATTTCGTTGAAGGATTTCGTTGTTCGATTTCGTTGTTCGATTTCGAAGTTCGATTTCGTTGTTCGATTTCGTTGTTCGATTTCGTTGTTCGATTTCGTTGTTCGATTTCGTTGTTCGATTTCGTTGTTCGATTTCGTTGTTCGATTTCGTTGTTCGATTTCGTTGTTCGATTTCGTTGAATTCGTGTTCGATTTCGTTGATCGATTTCGTTGTTCGATTTTCTTTGTTCGATTTGATTGTTCGATTTCGTTGATCGATTTCGTTTTTCGATTTCGTTGTTCGATTTCGTTGTTCGATTTCGTTGTTCGATTGCGTTGTTCGATTTCGTTGTTCGATTTCGTTGTTCGATTTCGTTGTTCGATTTCGTTGTTCGATTTCGTTGTTCGATTTCGTTGTTCGATTTCGTTGTTCGATTTCGTTGTTCGATTTCGTTGTTCGATTTCGTTGTTCGATTTCGTTGTTCGATTTCGTTGTTCGATTTCGTTGTTCGATTTCGTTGTTCGATTTCGTTGTTCGAATTCGTTGTTCGAATTCGTTGTTCGATTTCGTTGTTCGATTTCGTTGTTCGATTTCGTTGTTCGATTTCGTTGTTCGATTTCGTTGTTCGATTTCGTTGTTCGATTTCGTTGTTCGATTTCGTTGTTCGATTTCGTTGTTCGATTTCGTTGTTCGATTTCGTTGTTCGAATTCGTTGTTCGAATTCGTTGTTCGATTTCGTTGTTCGATTTCGTGGTTCGATTTCGTTGTTCGATTGCGTTGTTCCATTTCGTTGTTCTATTTCGTGGTTCGATTTCGTGGTTTCAGTTTGTTGTTCGATTTCGATTTCGTTGTTCGATTTCGTTGTTCGATTTCGTTGTTCGATTTCGTTGTTCGATTTCGTTGTTCGATTTCGTTGTTCGATTTCGTTGTTCGATTTCGTTGTTCGATTTCGTTGTTCGATTTCGTTGAATTCGTGTTCGATTTCGTTGATCGATTTCGTTGTTCGATTTTCTTTGTTCGATTTGATTGTTCGATTTCGTTGATCGATTTCGTTTTTCGATTTCGTTGTTCGATTTCGTTGTTCGATTTCGTTGTTCGATTGCGTTGTTCGATTTCGTTGTTCGATTTCGTTGTTCGATTTCGTTGTTCGATTTCGTTGTTCGATTTCGTTGTTCGATTTCGTTGTTCGATTTCGTTGTTCGATTTCGTTGTTCGATTTCGTTGTTCGATTTCGTTGTTCGATTTCGTTGTTCGATTTCGTTGTTCGATTTCGTTGTTCGATTTCGTTGTTCGATTTCGTTGTTCGAATTCGTTGTTCGAATTCGTTGTTCGATTTCGTTGTTCGATTTCGTTGTTCGATTTCGTTGTTCGATTTCGTTGTTCGATTTCGTTGTTCGATTTCGTTGTTCGATTTCGTTGTTCGATTTCGTTGTTCGATTTCGTTGTTCGATTTCGTTGTTCGAATTCGTTGTTCGAATTCGTTGTTCGATTTCGTTGTTCGATTTCGTGGTTCGATTTCGTTGTTCGATTGCGTTGTTCCATTTCGTTGTTCTATTTCGTGGTTCGATTTCGTGGTTTCAGTTTGTTGTTCGATTTCGATTTCGCTGTTCGATTTCGAAGCTGGAGATCGTTGTTCTATTTCGTTGTTCTAATTCGTTGTTCGATTTCGTTGTTCGATTTCGTTGTTCGATTTCGTTGTTCGATTTTGAAGTTCGATTTCGTTGTTCGATTTCGTTGTTCGATTTCGTTGTTCGATTTCGTTGTTCGATTTCGTTGTTCGATTTCGTTGTTCGATTTCGTTGTTCGATTTCGTTGTTCGATTTCGTTGTTCGATTTCGTTGTTCGATTTCGTTGTTCGATTTCGTTGTTCGATTTCGTTGTTCGATTTCGTTGTTCGATTTCGTTGTTCGATTTCGTTGTTCGATTTCGTTGTTCGATTTCGTTGTTCGATTTCGTTGTTCGAATTCGTTGTTCGAATTCGTTGTTCGATTTCGTTGTTCGATTTCGTTGATCGATTTCGTTGTTCGATTTCGTTGTTCGATTTTGAAGTTCGATTTCGTTGTTCGATTTCGTTGTTCGATTTCGTTGTTCGATTTCGTTGTCCGATTCCGTTGTTCGATTTCGTTGTTCGTTTTCGTTGTTCGATATTGTTGTATGATTTCGTGGTTCGATTTCGTTGTTCGATTGAGTTGTTCCATTTCGTTGTTCTATTTCGTGGTTCGATTTCGTGGTTTCAGTTTGTTGTTCGATTTCGATTTCGCTGTTCGATTTCGA
The DNA here is from genome assembly GCA_963243735.1 of Neocrepidodera transversa. Classification (NCBI taxonomy): domain Eukaryota; kingdom Metazoa; phylum Arthropoda; class Insecta; order Coleoptera; family Chrysomelidae; genus Neocrepidodera; species Neocrepidodera transversa. The sequence goes on from OY725338.1 coordinate 39,274,408, forward strand.
AGCTGGAGATCGTTGTTCTATTTCGTTGTTCTAATTCGTTGTTCGATTTCGTTGTTCGATTTCGTTGTTCGATTTCGTTGTTCGATTTTGAAGTTCGATTTCGTTGTTCGATTTCGTTGTTCGATTTCGTTGTTCGATTTCGTTGTCCGATTCCGTTGTTCGATTTCGTTGTTCGTTTTCGTTGTTCGATATTGTTGTATGATTTCGTGGTTCGATTTCGTTGTTCGATTGCGTTGTTCCATTTCGTTGTTCTATTTCGTGGTTCGATTTCGTGGTTTCAGTTTGTTGTTCGATTTCGATTTCGCTGTTCGATTTCGAAGCTGGAGATCGTTGTTCTATTTCGTTGTTCTAATTCGTTGTTCGATTTCGTTGTTCGATTTCGTTGTTCGATTTCGTTGTTCGATTTCGTTGTTCGATTTCGTTGTTTGAATTCGTGTTCGATTTCGTTGATCGATTTCGTTGTTCGATTTTCTTTGTTCGATTTGATTGTTCGATTTCGTTGATCGATTTCGTTTTTCGATTTCGTTGTTCGATTTCGTTGTTCGATTTCGTTGTTCGATTTCGTGGTTCGAATTCGTTGTTCGAATTCGTTGTTCGTTGTTAGATTTCGTTGTTCGTTGTTAGATTTCGTTGTTCTTTGTTCGATTTCGTGGTTCGAATTCGTTGTTCGAATTCGTTGTTCGATTTCGTTGTTCGATTTCGTTGTTCGATTTTGTTGTTCGATTTCGTTGTTCGAATTCGTGTTCGATTTCGTTGATCGATTTCGTTGTTCGATTTTCTTTGTTCGATTTGATTGTTCGATTTCGTTGATCGATTTCGTTTTTCGATTTCGTTGTTCGATTTCGTTGTTCGATTTCGTTGTTCGATTGCGTTGTTCGATTTCGTTGTTCGATTTCGTTGTTCGATTTCGTTGTTCGATTTCGTTGTTCGATTTCGTTGTTCGATTTCGTTTGTTCGATTTCGTGGTTCGATTTCGTTGTTCGATTTCGTTGTCCGATTTCGTTGTTCGATTGCGTTGTTCGATTTCGTTGTTCGATTTCGTTGTTCGATTTCGTTGTTCGATTTCGTTGTTCGATTTCGTTGTTCGATTTCGTTGTTCGATTTCGTTGTTCGATTTCGTTGTTCGATTTCGTTGTTCGATTTCGTTGTTCGATTTCGTTGTTCGATTTCGTTGTTCGATTTCGTTGTTCGATTTCGTTGTTCGATTTCGTTGTTCGATTTCGTTGTTCGATTTCGTTGTTCGATTTCGTTGTTCGAATTCGTTGTTCGAATTCGTTGTTCGATTTCGTTGTTCGATTTCGTTGTTCGATTTCGAAGTTCGATTTCGTTGTTCGATTTCGTATTTCGTTGTTCGAATTCGTTGTTCGATTTCGTTGTTCGATTTCGTGGTTCGAATTCGTTGTTCGAATTCGTTGTTCGTTGTTAGATTTCGTTGTTCGTTGTTAGATTTCGTTGTTCTTTGTTCGATTTCGTGGTTCGAATTCGTTGTTCGATTTCGTTGTTCGATTTCGTTGTTCGATTTCGTTGTTCGATTTTGTTGTTCGATTTCGTTGTTCGATTTCGTTGTTCGATTTCGTTGTTCGATTTCAAAGTTCGATTTCGAAGTTCGATTTCGAAGTTCGATTTCGTTGTTCGATTTCGTTGTTCGATTTCGTTGTTCGATTTCGTTGTTCGATTTCGTTGTTCGATTTCGTTGTTCGATTTCGTTGTTTGAATTCGTGTTCGATTTCGTTGATCGATTTCGTTGTTCGATTTTCTTTGTTCGATTTCGTTGATCGATTTCGTTTTTCGATTTCGTTGTTCGATTTCGTTGTTCGATTTCGTTGTTCGATTTCGTTGTTCGATTTTCTTTGTTCGATTTGATTGTTCGATTTCGTTGATCGATTTCGTTTTTCGATTTCGTTGTTCGATTTCGTTGTTCGATTTCGTGGTTCGAATTCGTTGTTCGAATTCGTTGTTCGAATTCGTTGTTCGATTTCGTTGTTCGATTTTGTTGTTCGATTTCGTTGTTCGATTTCGTTGTTCGATTTCGTTGTTCGATTTCGTTGTTCGATTTCGTTGTTCGATTTCGTTGTTCGATTTCGTTGTTCGATTTCGTTGTTCGATTTCGTTGTTCGATTTCGTTGTTCGATTTCGTTGTTCGATTTCGTTGTTCGATTTCGTTGTTCGATTTCGTTGTTCGATTTCGTTGTTCGATTTCGTTGTTCGATTTCGTTGTTCGATTTCGTTGTTCGATTTCGTTGTTCGAATTCGTTGTTCGAATTCGTTGTTCGATTTCGTTGTTCGATTTCGTTGTTCGATTTCGTTGTTCGATTTCGTTGTTCGATTTCGTTGTTCGATTTCGTTGTTCGATTTCGTTGTTCGATTTCGTTGTTCGATTTCGTGTTCGATTTCGTTGTTCGATTTCGTTGTTCGATTTCGTTGTTCGATTTCGTTGTTCGATTTCGTTGTTCGATTTCGTTGTTCGAATTCGTTGTTCGAATTCGTTGTTCGATTTCGTTGTTCGATTTCGTTGTTCGATTTCGTTGTTCGATTTCGTTGTTCGATTTTGAAGTTCGATTTCGTTGTTCGATTTCGTTGATCGATTTCGTTGTTCGATTTTCTTTGTTCGATTTGATTGTTCGATTTCGTTGATCGATTTCGTTTTTCGATTTCATTGTTCGATTTCGTTGTTCGATTTCGTTGTTCGATTTCGTGGTTCGAATTCGTTGTTCGAATTCGTTGTTCGAATTCGTTGTTCGATTTCGTTGTTCGATTTCGTTGTTCGATTTCGTTGTTCGATTTCGTTGTTCGATTTCGTTGTTCGATTTCGTTGTTCGATTTCGTTGTTCGATTTCGTTGTTCGATTTCGTTGTTCGATTTCGTTGTTCGATTTCGTTGTTCGATTTCGTTGTTCGATTTCGTTGTTCGATTTCGTTGTTCGATTTCGTTGTTCGATTTCGTTGTTCGATTTCGTTGTTCGATTTCGTTGTTCGATTTCGTTGTTCGAATTCGTTGTTCGAATTCGTTGTTCGATTTCGTTGTTCGATTTCGTTGTTCGATTTCGTTGTTCGATTTCGTTGTTCGATTTCGTTGTTCGATTTTGAAGTTCGATTTCGTTGTTCGATTTCGTTGTTCGATTTCGTTGTTCGATTTCGTTGTTCGATTTCGTTGTTCGATTTCGTTGTTCGATTTCGTTGTCCGATTCCGTTGTTCGATTTCGTTGTTCGTTTTCGTTGTTCGATATTGTTGTATGATTTCGTGGTTCGATTTCGTTGTTCGATTGCGTTGTTCCATTTCGTTGTTCTATTTCGTGGTTCGATTTCGTGGTTTCAGTTTGTTGTTCGATTTCGATTTCGCTGTTCGATTTCGAAGCTGGAGATCGTTGTTCTATTTCGTTGTTCTAATTCGTTGTTCGATTTCGTTGTTCGATTTCGTTGTTCGATTTCGTTGTTCGATTTTGAAGTTCGATTTCGTTGTTCGATTTCGTTGTTCGATTTCGTTGTTCGATTTCGTTGTTCGATTTCGTTGTTCGATTTCGTTGTTCGATTTCGTTGTTCGATTTCGTTGTTCGATTTCGTTGTTCGATTTCGTTGTTCGATTTCGTTGTTCGATTTCGTTGTTCGATTTCGTTGTTCAATTTCGTTGTTCGATTTCGTTGTTCGATTTCGTTGTTCGATTTCGTTGTTCGATTTCGTTGTTCGATTTCGTTGTTCGAATTCGTTGTTCGAATTCGTTGTTCGATTTCGTTGTTCGATTTCGTTGTTCGATTTCGTTGTTCGATTTCGTTGTCCGATTCCGTTGTTCGATTTCGTTGTTCGTTTTCGTTGTTCCATTTCGTTGTTCTATTTCGTGGTTCGATTTCGTGGTTTCAGTTTGTTGTTCGATTTCGATTTCGCTGTTCGATTTCGAAGCTGGAGATAGTTGTTCTATTTCGTTGTTCTAATTCGTTGTTCGATTTCGTTGTTCGATTTCGTTGTTCGATTTCGTTGTTCGATTTTGAAGTTCGATTTCGTTGTTCGATTTCGTTGTTCGATTTCGTTGTTCGATTTCGTTGTCCCATTCCGTTGTTATATTTCGTTGTTCGTTTTCGTTGTTCGATATTGTTGTATGATTTCGTGGTTCGATTTCGTTGTTCGATTGCGTTGTTCCATTTCGTTGTTCTATTTCGTGGTTCGATTTCGTGGTTTCAGTTTGTTGTTCGATTTCGATTTCGCTGTTCGATTTCGAAGCTGGAGATCGTTGTTCTATTTCGTTGTTCTAATTCGTTGTTCGATTTCGTTGTTCGATTTCGTTGTTCGATTTCGTTGTTCGATTTCGTTGTTCGATTTCGTTGTTTGAATTCGTGTTCGATTTCGTTGATCGATTTCGTTGTTCGATTTTCTTTGTTCGATTTGATTGTTCGATTTCGTTGATCGATTTCGTTTTTCGATTTCGTTGTTCGATTTCGTTGTTCGATTTCGTTGTTCGATTTCGTGGTTCGAATTCGTTGTTCGAATTCGTTGTTCGTTGTTAGATTTCGTTGTTCGTTGTTAGATTTCGTTGTTCTTTGTTCGATTTCGTGGTTCGAATTCGTTGTTCGAATTCGTTGTTCGATTTCGTTGTTCGATTTCGTTGTTCGATTTTGTTGTTCGATTTCGTTGTTCGATTTCGTTGTTCGATTTCGTTGTTCGATTTCGTTGTTCGATTTCGTTGTTCGATTTCGTTGTTCGAATTCGTTGTTCGAATTCGTGTTCGATTTCGTTGATCGATTTCGTTGTTCGATTTTCTTTGTTCGATTTGATTGTTCGATTTCGTTGATCGATTTCGTTTTTCGATTTCGTTGTTCGATTTCGTTGTTCGATTTCGTTGTTCGATTGCGTTGTTCGATTTCGTTGTTCGATTTCGTTGTTCGATTTCGTTGTTCGATTTCGTTGTTCGATTTCGTTGTTCGATTTCGTTTGTTCGATTTCGTGGTTCGATTTCGTTGTTCGATTTCGTTGTCCGATTTCGTTGTTCGATTGCGTTGTTCGATTTCGTTGTTCGATTTCGTTGTTCGATTTCGTTGTTCGATTTCGTTGTTCGATTTCGTTGTTCGATTTCGTTGTTCGATTTCGTTGTTCGATTTCGTTGTTCGATTTCGTTGTTCGATTTCGTTGTTCGATTTCGTTGTTCGATTTCGTTGTTCGATTTCGTTGTTCGATTTCGTTGTTCGATTTCGTTGTTCGAATTCGTTGTTCGAATTCGTTGTTCGATTTCGTTGTTCGATTTCGTTGTTCGATTTCGAAGTTCGATTTCGTTGTTCGATTTCGTATTTCGTTGTTCGAATTCGTTGTTTGATTTCGTTGTTCGATTTCGTGGTTCGAATTCGTTGTTCGAATTCGTTGTTCGTTGTTAGATTTCGTTGTTCGTTGTTAGATTTCGTTGTTCTTTGTTCGATTTCGTGGTTCGAATTCGTTGTTCGATTTCGTTGTTCGATTTCGTTGTTCGATTTTGTTGTTCGATTTCGTTGTTCGATTTCGTTGTTCGATTTCGTTGTTCGATTTCGAAGTTCGATTTCGAAGTTCGATTTCGAAGTTCGATTTCGTTGTTCGATTTCGTTGTTCGATTTCGTTGTTCGATTTCGTTGTTCGATTTCGTTGTTCGATTTCGTTGTTCGATTTCGTTGTTTGAATTCGTGTTCGATTTCGTTGATCGATTTCGTTGTTCGATTTTCTTTGTTCGATTTGATTGTTCGATTTCGTTGATCGATTTCGTTTTTCGATTTCGTTGTTCGATTTCGTTGTTCGATTTCGTTGTTCGATTGCGTTGTTCGATTTCGTTGTTCGATTTCGTTGTTCGATTTCGTTGTTCGATTTCGTTGTTCGATTTCGTTGTTCGATTTCGTTGTTCGATTTCGTTGTTCGATTTCGTTGTTCGATTTCGTTGTTCGATTTCGTTGTTCGATTTCGTTGTTCGATTTCGTTGTTCGATTTCGTTGTTCGATTTCGTTGTTCGATTTCGTTGTTCGATTTCGTTGTTCGATTTCGTTGTTCGATTTCGTTGTTCGATTTCGTTGTTCGATTTCGTTGTTCGATTTCGTTGTTCGAATTCGTTGTTCGAATTCGTTGTTCGATTTCGTTGTTCGATTTCGTTGTTCGATTTCGTTGTTCGATTTCGTTGTTCGATTTCGTTGTTCGATTTCGTTGTTCGATTTTGAAGTTCGATTTCGTTGTTCGATTTCGTTGTTCGATTTCGTTGTTCGATTTCGTTGTTCGATTTCGTTGTTCGATTTCGTTGTCCGATTCCGTTGTTCGATTTCGTTGTTCGTTTTCGTTGTTCGATATTGTTGTATGATTTCGTGGTTCGATTTCGTTGTTCGATTGCGTTGTTCCATTTCGTTGTTCTATTTCGTGGTTCGATTTCGTGGTTTCAGTTTGTTGTTCGATTTCGATTTCGCTGTTCGATTTCGAAGCTGGAGATCGTTGTTCTATTTCGTTGTTCTAATTCGTTGTTCGATTTCGTTGTTCGATTTCGTTGTTCGATTTCGTTGTTCGATTTTGAAGTTCGATTTCGTTGTTCGATTTCGTTGTTCGATTTCGTTGTTCGATTTCGTTGTTCGATTTCGTTGTTCGATTTCGTTGTTCGATTTCGTTGTTCGATTTCGTTGTTCGATTTCGTTGTTCGATTTCGTTGTTCGATTTCGTTGTTCGATTTCGTTGTTCGATTTCGTTGTTCGATTTCGTTGTTCGATTTCGTTGTTCGATTTCGTTGTTCGATTTCGTTGTTCGATTTCGTTGTTCGAATTCGTTGTTCGAATTCGTTGTTCGATTTCGTTGTTCGATTTCGTTGTTCGATTTCGTTGTTCGATTTCGTTGTTCGATTTCGTTGTTCGATTTTGAAGTTCGATTTCGTTGTTCGATTTCGTTGTTCGATTTCGTTGTTCGATTTCGTTGTTCGATTTCGTTGTCCGATTCCGTTGTTCGATTTCGTTGTTCGTTTTCGTTGTTCGATATTGTTGTATGATTTCGTGGTTCGATTTCGTTGTTCGATTGCGTTGTTCCATTTCGTTGTTCTATTTCGTGGTTCGATTTCGTGGTTTCAGTTTGTTGTTCGATTTCGATTTCGCTGTTCGATTTCGAAGCTGGAGATAGTTGTTCTATTTCGTTGTTCTAATTCGTTGTTCGATTTCGTTGTTCGATTTCGTTGTTCGATTTCGTTGTTCGATTTTGAAGTTCGATTTCGTTGTTCGATTTCGTTGTTCGATTTCGTTGTTCGATTTCGTTGTCCCATTCCGTTGTTATATTTCGTTGTTCGTTTTCGTTGTTCGATATTGTTGTATGATTTCGTGGTTCGATTTCGTTGTTCGATTGCGTTGTTCCATTTCGTTGTTCTATTTCGTGGTTCGATTTCGTGGTTTCAGTTTGTTGTTCGATTTCGATTTCGCTGTTCGATTTCGAAGCTGGAGATCGTTGTTCTATTTCGTTGTTCTAATTCGTTGTTCGATTTCGTTGTTCGATTTCGTTGTTCGATTTCGTTGTTCGATTTCGTTGTTCGATTTCGTTGTTTGAATTCGTGTTCGATTTCGTTGATCGATTTCGTTGTTCGATTTTCTTTGTTCGATTTGATTGTTCGATTTCGTTGATCGATTTCGTTTTTCGATTTCGTTGTTCGATTTCGTTGTTCGATTTCGTTGTTCGATTTCGTGGTTCGAATTCGTTGTTCGAATTCGTTGTTCGTTGTTAGATTTCGTTGTTCGTTGTTAGATTTCGTTGTTCTTTGTTCGATTTCGTGGTTCGAATTCGTTGTTCGAATTCGTTGTTCGATTTCGTTGTTCGATTTCGTTGTTCGATTTCGAAGTTCGATTTCGTTGTTCGATTTCGTATTTCGTTGTTCGAATTCGTTGTTTGATTTCGTTGTTCGATTTCGTGGTTCGAATTCGTTGTTCGAATTCGTTGTTCGTTGTTAGATTTCGTTGTTCGTTGTTAGATTTCGTTGTTCTTTGTTCGATTTCGTGGTTCGAATTCGTTGTTCGATTTCGTTGTTCGATTTCGTTGTTCGATTTTGTTGTTCGATTTCGTTGTTCGATTTCGTTGTTCGATTTCGTTGTTCGATTTCGAAGTTCGATTTCGAAGTTCGATTTCGAAGTTCGATTTCGTTGTTCGATTTCGTTGTTCGATTTCGTTGTTCGATTTCGTTGTTCGATTTCGTTGTTCGATTTCGTTGTTCGATTTCGTTGTTTGAATTCGTGTTCGATTTCGTTGATCGATTTCGTTGTTCGATTTTCTTTGTTCGATTTGATTGTTCGATTTCGTTGATCGATTTCGTTTTTCGATTTCGTTGTTCGATTTCGTTGTTCGATTTCGTTGTTCGATTGCGTTGTTCGATTTCGTTGTTCGATTTCGTTGTTCGATTTCGTTGTTCGATTTCGTTGTTCGATTTCGTTGTTCGATTTCGTTGTTCGATTTCGTTGTTCGATTTCATTGTTCGATTTCGTTGTTCGATTTCGTTGTCCGATTCCGTTGTTCGATTTCGTTGTTCGTTTTCGTTGTTCGATATTGTTGTATGAATTCGTGGTTCGATTTCGTTGTTCGATTGCGTTGTTCCATTTCGTTGTTCTATTTCGTGGTTGGATTTCGTGGTTTCAGTTTGTTGTTCGATTTCGATTTCGCTGTTCGATTTCGAAGTTGGATTTCGTTGTTCTATTTCGTTGTTCTAATTCATTGTTCGATTTCGTTGTTCGATTTCGTTGTTCGATTTCGTTGTTCGATTCGTTATTCGATTTCGTTGTTCGATTTCGTTGATCGATTTCGTTGTTCGATTTCGTTGTTCGATCTCGTTGTTCGATTTCGTTGTTCGATTTCGTTGTTCGATTTTGAAGTTCGATTTCGTTGTTCGATTTCGTTGTTCGATTTCGTTGTTCGATTTCGTTGTTCGATTGCGTTGTTCGATTTCGTTGTTCGATTTCGTTGTTCGATTTCGTTGTTCGATTTCGTTGTTCGATTTCGTTGTTCGATTTCGTTGTTCGATTTCGTTGTTCGATTTCGTTGTTCGATTTCGTTGTTCAATTTCGTTGTTCGATTTCGTTGTTCGATTTCGTAGTTCGATTTCGTTGTTCGATTTCGTTGTTCGATTTCGTTGTTCGATTTCGTTGTTCGATTTCGTTGTTCGATTTCGTTGTTCGAATTCGTTGTTCGAATTCGTTGTTCGATTTCGTTGTTCGATTTCGTTGTTCGATTTCGTTGTTCAATTTCGTTGTTCGATTTCGTTGTTCGATTTCGTTGTTCGAATTCGTTGTTCGAATTCGTTGTTCGATTTCGTTGTTCGATTTCGTTGTTCGATTTCGAAGTTCGATTTCGTTGTTCGATTTCGTATTTCGTTGTTCGAATTCGTTGTTCGATTTCGTTGTTCGATTTCGTTGTTCGATTTCGTTGTTCGATTTCGTTGTTTGAATTCGTGTTCGATTTCGTTGATCGATTTCGTTGTTCGATTTTCTTTGTTCGATTTCGTTGATCGATTTCGTTGATCGATTTCGTTTTTCGATTTCGTTGTTCGATTTCGTTGTTCGATTTCGTGGTTCGAATTCGTTGTTCGAATTCGTTGTTCGTTGTTCGTTGTTAGATTTCGTTGTTCGTTGTTAGATTTCGTTGTTCTTTGTTCGATTTCGTGGTTCGAATTCGTTGTTCGATTTCGTTGTTCGATTTCGTTGTTCGATTTTGTTGTTCGATTTCGTTGTTCGATTGCGTTGTTCGATTTCGTTGTTCGATTTCGTTGTTCGATTTCGTTGTTCGATTTGGTTGTTCGATTTCGTTGTTCGATTTCGTTGTTCGATTTCGTTGTTCGAATTCGTTGTTCGAATTCGTTGTTCGATTTCGTTGTTCGATTTCGTTGTTCGAATTCGTTGTTCGAATTCGTTGTTCGATTTCGTTGTTCGATTTCGTTGTTCGATTTCGTTGTTCGATTTCGTTGTTCGATTTCGTTGTTCGATTTCGTTGTTCGATTTCGTTGTTCGATTTCGTTGTTCGATTTCGTGGTTCGATTTCGTTGTTCGATTTCGTTGTTCGATTTCGTTGTTCGATTTCGTTGTCCGATTCCGTTGTTCGATTTCTTTGTTCGTTTTCGTTGTTCGATATTGTTGTATGATTTCGTGGTTCGATTTCGTTGTTCGATTGCGTTGTTCCATTTCGTTGTTCTATTTCGTGGTTCGATTTCGTGGTTTCAGTTTGTTGTTCGATTTCGATTTCGCTGTTCGATTTCGAAGTTGGATTTCGTTGTTCTATTTCGTTGTTCTAATTCGTTGTTCGATTTCGTTGTTCGATTTCGTTGTTCGATTTCGTTGTTCGATTCGTTATTCGATTTCGTTGTTCGATTTCGTTGATCGATTTCGTTGTTCGATTTCGTTGTTCGATCTCGTTGTCCGATTCCGTTGTTCGATTTCGAATTTCAATTTCGTTGTTCGATTTCGTTGTTCGATTTCGTTGTTCGATTTCGTTGTTCGATTTCGTTGTTCGATTTCGTTGTTCGATGTCGTTGTTCGAATTCGTTGTTCGAATTCGTTGTTCGATTTCGTTGTTCGATTTCTTTGTTCGATTTCGTTGTTCGATTTCGTTGTTCGATTTCGTTGTTCGATTTTGTTGTTCGATTTCGTTGTTCGATTTCGTTGTTCGATTTCGTTGTTCGATTTCGTTGTTCGATTTCGTTGTTCGATTTCGTTGTTCGATGTCGTTGTTCGAATTCGTTGTTCGATTTCGTTGTTCGATTTCGTTGCTCGATTTCGTTGTTCGATTTTGAAGTTCGATTTCGTTGTTCGATTTCGTTGTTCGATTTCGTTGTTCGATTTCGTTGTTCGATTTCGTTGTCCGATTCCGTTGTTCGATTTCGTTGTTCGTTTTCGTTGTTCGATATTGTTGTATGATTTCGTGGTTCGATTTCGTTGTTCGATTGCGTTGTTCCATTTCGTTGTTCTATTTCGTGGTTCGATTTCGTGGTTTCAGTTTGTTGTTCGATTTCGATTTCGCTGTTCGATTTCGAAGTTGGATTTCGTTGTTCTATTTCGTTGTTCTAATTCGATGTTCGATATCGTTGTTCAATTTCGTTGTTCGATTTCGTTGTTCGATTTCGTTGTTCGATTGCGTTGTTCGATTTCGTTGTTCGATTTCGTTGTTCGATTTCGTTGTTCGATTTCGTTGTTCGATTTCGTTGTTCGATTTCGTTGTTCGATTTCGTTGTTCGATTTCGTTGTTCGATTTCGTTGTTCGATTTCGTTGTTCGATTTCGTTGTTCGATTTCGTTGTTCAATTTCGTTGTTCGATTTCGTTGTTCGATTTCGTTGTTCTTTTTCGTTGTTCGAATTCGTTGTTCGAATTCGTTGTTCGATTTCGTTGTTCGATTTCGTTGTTCGATTTCGAAGTTCGATTTCGTTGTTCAATTTCGTTGTTCGATTTCGTTGTTCGATTTCGTTGTTCGAATTCGTTGTTCGAATTCGTTGTTCGATTTCGTTGTTCGATTTCGTTGTTCGATTTCGAAGTTCGATTTCGTTGTTCGATTTCGTATTTCGTTGTTCGAATTCGTTGTTCGATTTCGTTGTTCGATTTCGTTGTTCGATTTCGTTGTTCGATTTCGTTGTTTGAATTCGTGTTCGATTTCGTTGATCGATTTCGTTGTTCGATTTTCTTTGTTCGATTTCGTTGATCGATTTCGTTGATCGATTTCGTTGATCGATTTCGTTTTTCGATTTCGTTGTTCGATTTCGTGGTTCGAATTCGTTGTTCGAATTCGTTGTTCGTTGTTCGTTGTTAGATTTCGTTGTTCGTTGTTAGATTTCGTTGTTCTTTGTTCGATTTCGTGGTTCGAATTCGTTGTTCGATTTCGTTGTTCCATTTCGTTGTTCGATTTTGTTGTTCGATTTCGTTGTTCGATTTCGTTGTTCGATTTCGTTGTTCGATTTCGAAGTTCGATTTCGTTGTTCGATTTCGTTGATCGATTTCGTTGTTCGATTTCGTTGTTCGATTTCGTTGTTCGATTTCGTTGTTCGATTTCGTTGTTTGAATTCGTGTTCGATTTCGTTGATCGATTTCGTTGTTGGATTTCGTTGTTCGATTTCGTTGTTCGATTTCGTTGTTCGATTTCGTTGTTCGATTTCGTTGTTCGATTTCGTTGTTCGATTTCGTTGTTCGATTTCGTTGTTCGATTTCGTGTTCGATTTCGTTGTTTGAATTCGTGTTCGATTTCGTTGATCGATTTCGTTGTTCGATTTTCTTTGTTCGATTTGATTGTTCGATTTCGTTGTCCGATTTCGTTGTTCGATTTCGTTGTTCGATTTCGTTGTTCGATTTCGTTATTCGATTTCGTTGTTCGATTTCGTTGTTCGATTTCGTTGTTCGATTTCGTTGTTCGATTTGGTTGTTCGATTTCGTTGTTCGATTTCGTTGTTCGATTTCGTTGTTCGAATTCGTTGTTCGAATTCGTTGTTCGATTTCGTTGTTCGATTTCGTTGTTCGATTTCGTTGTTCGATTTCGTTGTTCGATTTCGTTGTTCGATTTCGTTGTTCGATTTCGTTGTTCGATTTCGTTGTTCGATTTCGTTGTTCGATTTCGTTGTTCGATTTCGTTGTTCGATTTCGTTGTTCGATTTCGTTGTTCGATTTCGTTGTTTGATTTCGTTGTTCGATTTCGTTGTCCGATTCCGTTGTTCGATTTCTTTGTTCGTTTTCTTTGTTCGATATTGTTGTATGATTTCGTGGTTCGATTTCGTTGTTCGATTGCGTTGTTCCATTTCGTTGTTCTATTTCGTGGTTCGATTTTGTTGTTCGATTTCGTTGTCCGATTCCGTTGTTCGATTTCTTTGTTCGTTTTCGTTGTTCGATTTCGTTGTTCGATTTCGTTGTTCGATTTCGTTGTTCGATTTCGTTGTTCGATTTCGTTGTCCGATTCCGTTGTTCGATTTCTTTGTTCGTTTTCGTTGTTGGATTTCGTTGTTCGATTTCGTTGTTCGATTTCGTTGTTCGATTTCGTTGTTCGATTTCGTTGTTCGATTTCGTTGTTCGATTTCGTTGTTCGATTTCGTTGTTCGATTTCGTTGTTCGATTTCGTTGTTCGAATTCGTTGTTCGAATTCGTTGTTCGATTTCGTTGTTCGATTTCGTTGTTCGATTTCGTTGTTCGATTTCGTTGTTCGATTTCGTTGTTCGATTTCGTTGTTCGATTTCGTTGTTCGATTTCGTTGTTCGATTTCGTTGTTCGATTTCGTTGTCCGATTCCGTTGTTCGATTTCTTTGTTCGTTTTCGTTGTTCGATATTGTTGTATGATTTCGTGGTTCGATTTCGTTGTTCGATTGCGTTGTTCCATTTCGTTGTTCTATTTCGTGGTTCGATTTCGTGGTTTCAGTTTGTTGTTCGATTTCGATTTCGCTGTTCGATTTCGAAGTTGGATTTCGTTGTTCTATTTCGTTGTTCTAATTCGTTGTTCGATTTCGTTGTTCGATTTCGTTGTTCGATTTCGTTGTTCGATTTCGTTGTTCGATTTCGTTGTTCGATTTCGTTGTTCGATTTCGTTGTTCGATTTCGTTGTTCGATTTCGTTGTTCGATTTCGTTGTTCGATTTCGTTGTTCGATTTCGTTGTTCGATTTCGTTGTTCGATTTCTTTGTTCGTTTTCGTTGTTCGATATTGTTGTATGATTTCGTGGTTCGATTTCGTTGTTCGATTGCGTTGTTCCATTTCGTTGTTCTATTTCGTGGTTCGATTTCGTTGTTTCAGTTTGTTGTTCGATTTCGATTTCGCTGTTCGATTTCGAAGTTGGATTTCGTTGTTCTATTTCGTTGTTCTAATTCGTTGTTCGATTTCGTTGTTCGATTTCGTTGTTCGATTTCGTTGTTCGATTTCGTTGTTCGATTTCGTTGTTCGATTTCGTTGTTCGATTTCGTTGTCCGATTCCGTTGTTCGATTTCTTTGTTCGTTTTCGTTGTTCGATATTGTTGTATGATTTCGTGGTTCGATTTCGTTGTTCGATTGCGTTGTTCCATTTCGTTGTTCTATTTCGTGGTTCGATTTCGTGGTTTCAGTTTGTTGTTCGATTTCGATTTCGCTGTTCGATTTCGAAGTTGGATTTCGTTGTTCTATTTCGTTGTTCTAATTCGTTGTTCGATTTCGTTGTTCGATTTCGTTGTTCGATTTCGTTGTTCGATTCGTTATTCGATCTCGTTGTCCGATTCCGTTGTTCGATTTCGTTGTTCGTTTTCGTTGTTCGATATTGTTGTATGATTTCGTGGTTCGATTTCGTTGTTCGATTGCGTTGTTCCATTTCGTTGTTCTATTTCGTGGTTCGATTTCGTGGTTTCAGTTTGTTGTTCGATTTCGATTTCGCTGTTCGATTTCGAAGTTGGATTTCGTTGTTCTATTTCGTTGTTCTAATTCGATGTTCGATATCGTTGTTCAATTTCGTTGTTCGATTTCTTTGTTCGTTTTCGTTGTTCGATATTGTTGTATGATTTCGTGGTTCGATTTCGTTGTTCGATTTTGAAGTTCGATTTCGTTGTTCGATTTCGTTGTTCGATTTCGTTGTTCGATTTCGTTGTTCGATTTCGTTGTCCGATTCCGTTGTTCGATTTCGTTGTTCGTTTTCGTTGTTCGATATTGTTGTATGATTTCGTGGTTCGATTTCGTTGTTCGATTGCGTTGTTCCATTTCGTTGTTCTATTTCGTGGTTCGATTTCGTGGTTTCAGTTTGTTGTTCGATTTCGATTTCGCTGTTCGATTTCGAAGTTGGATTTCGTTGTTCTATTTCGTTGTTCTAATTCGATGTTCGATATCGTTGTTCAATTTCGTTGTTCGATTTCGTTGTTCGATTTCGTTGTTCGATTGCGTTGTTCGATTTCGTTGTTCGATTTCGTTGTTCGATTTCGTTGTTCGATTTCGTTGTTCGATTTCGTTGTTCGATTTCGTTGTTCGATTTCGTTGTTCGATTTCGTTGTTCGATTTCGTTGTTCGATTTCGTTGTTCGATTTCGTTGTTCGATTTCGTTGTTCGATTTCGTTGTTCGATTTCGTTGTTCGATTTCGTTGTTCGAATTCGTTGTTCGAATTCGTTGTTCGATTTCGTTGTTCGATTTCGTTGTTCGATTTCGAAGTTCGATTTCGTTGTTCAATTTCGTTGTTCGATTTCGTTGTTCGATTTCGTTGTTCGAATTCGTTGTTCGAATTCGTTGTTCGATTTCGTTGTTCGATTTCGTTGTTCGATTTCGAAGTTCGATTTCGTTGTTCGATTTCGTATTTCGTTGTTCGAATTCGTTGTTCGATTTCGTTGTTCGATTTCGTTGTTCGATTTCGTTGTTCGATTTCGTTGTTTGAATTCGTGTTCGATTTCGTTGATCGATTTCGTTGTTCGATTTGCTTTGTTCGATTTCGTTGATCGATTTCGTTGATCGATTTCGTTGATCGATTTCGTTTTTCGATTTCGTTGTTCGATTTCGTGGTTCGAATTCGTTGTTCGAATTCGTTGTTCGTTGTTCGTTGTTAGATTTCGTTGTTCGTTGTTAGATTTCGTTGTTCTTTGTTCGATTTCGTGGTTCGAATTCGTTGTTCGATTTCGTTGTTCGATTTCGTTGTTCGATTTTGTTGTTCGATTTCGTTGTTCGATTTCGTTGTTCGATTTCGTTGTTCGATTTCGAAGTTCGATTTCGTTGTTCGATTTCGTTGTTCGATTTCGTTGTTCGATTTCGTTGTTCGATTTCGTTGTTCGATTTCGTTGTTTGAATTCGTGTTCGATTTCGTTGATCGATTTCGTTGTTCGATTTTCTTTGTTCGATTTGATTGTTCGATTTCGTTGATCGATTTCGTTTTTCGATTTCGTTGTTCGATTTCGTTGTTCGATTTCGTTGTTCGATTGCGTTGTTCGATTTCGTTGTTCGATTTCGTTGTTCGATTTCGTTGTTGGATTTCGTTGTTCGATTTCGTTGTTCGATTTCGTTGTTCGATTTCGTTGTTCGATTTCGTTGTTCGATTTCGTTGTTCGATTTCGTTGTTCGATTTCGTTGTTCGATTTCGTGTTCGATTTCGTTGTTTGAATTCGTGTTCGATTTCGTTGATCGATTTCGTTGTTCGATTTTCTTTGTTCGATTTGATTGTTCGATTTCGTTGTCCGATTTCGTTGTTCGATTTCGTTGTTCGATTTCGTTGTTCGATTTCGTTATTCGATTTCGTTGTTCGATTTCGTTGTTCGATTTCGTTGTTCGATTTCGTTGTTCGATTTGGTTGTTCGATTTCGTTGTTCGATTTCGTTGTTCGATTTCGTTGTTCGAATTCGTTGTTCGAATTCGTTGTTCGATTTCGTTGTTCGATTTCGTTGTTCGATTTCGTTGTTCGATTTCGTTGTTCGATTTCGTTGTTCGATTTCGTTGTTCGATTTCGTTGTTCGATTTCGTTGTTCGATTTCGTTGTTCGATTTCGTTGTTCGATTTCGTTGTTCGATTTCGTTGTTCGATTTCGTTGTTCGATTTCGTTGTTCGATTTCGTTGTCCGATTCCGTTGTTCGATTTCTTTGTTCGTTTTCTTTGTTCGATATTGTTGTATGATTTCGTGGTTCGATTTCGTTGTTCGATTGCGTTGTTCCATTTCGTTGTTCTATTTCGTGGTTCGATTTCGTTGTTCGATTTCGTTGTCCGATTCCGTTGTTCGATTTCTTTGTTCGTTTTCGTTGTTCGATTTCGTTGTTCGATTTCGTTGTTCGATTTCGTTGTTCGATTTCGTTGTTCGATTTCGTTGTTCGATTTCGTTGTCCGATTCCGTTGTTCGATTTCTTTGTTCGTTTTCGTTGTTGGATTTCGTTGTTCGATTTCGTTGTTCGATTTCGTTGTTCGATTTCGTTGTTCGATTTCGTTGTTCGATTTCGTTGTTCGATTTCGTTGTTCGATTTCGTTGTTCGATTTCGTTGTTCGATTTCGTTGTTCGATTTCGTTGTTCGATTTCGTTGTTCGATTTCGTTGTTCGATTTCGTTGTCCGATTCCGTTGTTCGATTTCTTTGTTCGTTTTCGTTGTTCGATATTGTTGTATGATTTCGTGGTTCGATTTCGTTGTTCGATTGCGTTGTTCCATTTCGTTGTTCTATTTCGTGGTTCGATTTCGTGGTTTCAGTTTGTTGTTCGATTTCGATTTCGCTGTTCGATTTCGAAGTTGGATTTCGTTGTTCTATTTCGTTGTTCTAATTCGTTGTTCGATTTCGTTGTTCGATTTCGTTGTTCGATTTCGTTGTTCGATTTCGTTGTTCGATTTCGTTGTTCGATTTCGTTGTTCGATTTCGTTGTTCGATTTCGTTGTTCGATTTCGTTGTTCGATTTCGTTGTTCGATTTCGTTGTTCGATTTCGTTGTTCGATTTCTTTGTTCGTTTTCATTGTTCGATATTGTTGTATGATTTCGTGGTTCGATTTCGTTGTTCGATTGCGTTGTTCCATTTCGTTGTTCTATTTCGTGGTTCGATTTCGTTGTTTCAGTTTGTTGTTCGATTTCGATTTCGCTGTTCGATTTCGAAGTTGGATTTCGTTGTTCTATTTCGTTGTTCTAATTCGTTGTTCGATTTCGTTGTTCGATTTCGTTGTTCGATTTCGTTGTTCGATTTCGTTGTTCGATTTCGTTGTCCGATTCCGTTGTTCGATTTCTTTGTTCGTTTTCGTTGTTCGATATTGTTGTATGATTTCGTGGTTCGATTTCGTTGTTCGATTGCGTTGTTCCATTTCGTTGTTCTATTTCGTGGTTCGATTTCGTGGTTTCAGTTTGTTGTTCGATTTCGATTTCGCTGTTCGATTTCGAAGTTGGATTTCGTTGTTCTATTTCGTTGTTCTAATTCGTTGTTCGATTTCGTTGTTCGATTTCGTTGTTCGATTTCGTTGTTCGATTCGTTATTCGATCTCGTTGTCCGATTCCGTTGTTCGATTTCGTTGTTCGTTTTCGTTGTTCGATATTGTTGTATGATTTCGTGGTTCGATTTCGTTGTTCGATTGCGTTGTTCCATTTCGTTGTTCTATTTCGTGGTTCGATTTCGTGGTTTCAGTTTGTTGTTCGATTTCGATTTCGCTGTTCGATTTCGAAGTTGGATTTCGTTGTTCTATTTCGTTGTTCTAATTCGATGTTCGATATCGTTGTTCAATTTCGTTGTTCGATTTCTTTGTTCGTTTTCGTTGTTCGATATTGTTGTATGATTTCGTGGTTCGATTTCGTTGTTCGATTGCGTTGTTCCATTTCGTTGTTCTATTTCGTGGTTCGATTTCGTTGTTTCAGTTTGTTGTTCGATTTCGATTTCGCTGTTCGATTTCGAAGTTGGATTTCGTTGTTCTATTTCGTTGTTCTAATTCGTTGTTCGATTTTGTTGTTCGATTTCGTTGTTCGATTTCGTTGTTCGATTTCGTTGTTCGATTCGTTATTCGATCTCGTTGTCCGATTCCGTTGTTCGATTTCGTTGTTCGTTTTCGTTGTTCGATATTGTTGTATGATTTCGTGGTTCGATTTCGTTGTTCGATTGCGTTGTTCCATTTCGTTGTTCTATTTCGTGGTTCGATTTCGTGGTTTCAGTTTGTTGTTCGATTTCGATTTCGCTGTTCGATTTCGAAGTTGGATTTCGTTGTTCTATTTCGTTGTTCTAATTCGATGTTCGATATCGTTGTTCAATTTCGTTGTTCGATTTCGTTGTTCGATTTCGTTGTTCGATTGCGTTGTTCGATTTCGTTGTTCGATTTCGTTGTTCGATTTCGTTGTTCGATTTCGTTGTTCGATTTCGTTGTTCGATTTCGTTGTTCGATTTCGTTGTTCGATTTCGTTGTTCGATTTCGTTGTTCGATTTCGTTGTTCGATTTCGAAGTTCGATTTCGTTGTTCAATTTCGTTGTTCGATTTCGTTGTTCGATTTCGTTGTTCGAATTCGTTGTTCGAATTCGTTGTTCGATTTCGTTGTTCGATTTCGTTGTTCGATTTCGAAGTTCGATTTCGTTGTTCGATTTCGTATTTCGTTGTTCGAATTCGTTGTTCGATTTCGTTGTTCGATTTCGTTGTTCGATTTCGTTGTTCGATTTCGTTGTTTGAATTCGTGTTCGATTTCGTTGATCGATTTCGTTGTTCGATTTTCTTTGTTCGATTTCGTTGATCGATTTCGTTGATCGATTTCGTTTTTCGATTTCGTTGTTCGATTTCGTTGTTCGATTTCGTGGTTCGAATTCGTTGTTCGAATTCGTTGTTCGTTGTTCGTTGTTAGATTTCGTTGTTCGTTGTTAGATTTCGTTGTTCTTTGTTCGATTTCGTGGTTCGAATTCGTTGTTCGATTTCGTTGTTCGATTTCGTTGTTCGATTTCGTTGTTCGATTTCGTTGTTCGATTTCGTTGTTCGATTTCGTTGTTCGATTCGTTATTCGATCTCGTTGTCCGATTCCGTTGTTCGATTTCGTTGTTCGTTTTCGTTGTTCGATATTGTTGTATGATTTCGTGGTTCGATTTCGTTGTTCGATTGCGTTGTTCCATTTCGTTGTTCTATTTCGTGGTTCGATTTCGTGGTTTCAGTTTGTTGTTCGATTTCGATTTCGCTGTTCGATTTCGAAGTTGGATTTCGTTGTTCTATTTCGTTGTTCTAATTCGATGTTCGATATCGTTGTTCAATTTCGTTGTTCGATTTCGTTGTTCGATTTCGTTGTTCGATTGCGTTGTTCGATTTCGTTGTTCGATTTCGTTGTTCGATTTCGTTGTTCGATTTCGTTGTTCGATTTCGTTGTTCGATTTCGTTGTTCGATTTCGTTGTTCGATTTCGTTGTTGTTCGATTTCGTTGTTCGATTTCGTTGTTCGATTTCGTTGTTCGATTTCGTTGTTCAATTTCGTTGTTCGATTTCGTTGTTCGATTTCGTTGTTCGAATTCGTTGTTCGAATTCGTTGTTCGATTTCGTTGTTCGATTTCGTTGTTCGATTTCGTTGTTCGATTTCGAAGTTCGATTTCGTTGTTCGATTTCGTTGTTCGATTTCGTTGTTCGAATTCGTTGTTCGAATTCGTTGTTCGATTTCGTTGTTCGATTTCGTTGTTCGATTTCGAAGTTCGATTTCGTTGTTCGATTTCGTATTTCGTTGTTCGAATTCGTTGTTCGATTTCGTTGTTCGATTTCGTTGTTCGATTTCGTTGTTCGATTTTGTTGTTCGATTTCGTTGTTCGATTTCGTTGTTCGATTTCGTTCGATTTCGTTGTTCGATTTCGTTGTTCGATTTCGTTGTTCGATTTCGTTGTTCGATTTCGTTGTTCGATTTAGTTGTTCGATTTCGTTGTTCGATTTCGTTGTTCGATTTCGAAGTTCGATTTCGTTGTTCGATTTCGTTGTTCGATTTCGTTGTTCGATTTCGTTGTTCGATTTCGTTGTTCGATTTCGTTGTTCGATTTCGTTGTTCGATTTCCTTGTTCGATTTCGTTGTTCGATTTCGTTGTTCCATTTCGTTGTTCGATTTCGTTGTTCGATTTCGTTGTTCGATTTCGTTGTTCCATTTCGTTGTTCGATTTCGTTGTTCGATTTCGTTGTTCGATTTCG
Source organism: Neocrepidodera transversa (assembly GCA_963243735.1). Taxonomy (NCBI): domain Eukaryota; kingdom Metazoa; phylum Arthropoda; class Insecta; order Coleoptera; family Chrysomelidae; genus Neocrepidodera; species Neocrepidodera transversa. Next base: position 39,294,886 of record OY725338.1, read on the forward strand.
TTGTTAGATTTCGTTGTTCGATTTCGTTGTTCGATTTCGTTGTTCGATTTCGTTGTTCGATTTCGTTGTCCGATTCCGTTGTTCGATTTCGTTGTTCGTTTTCGTTGTTCGATTTCGTTGTTCGATTTCGTGGTTCGATTTCGTTGTTCGATTTTGAAGTTCGATTTTGAAGTTCGATTTCGTTGTTCGATTTCGTTGTTCGATTTCGTTGTTCGATTTCGTTGTTCGATTTCGTTGTCCGATTCCGTTGTTCGATTTCGTTGTTCGTTTTCGTTGTTCGATATTGTTGTATGATTTCGTGGTTCGATTTCGTTGTTCGATTGCGTTGTTCCATTTCGTTGTTCTATTTCGTGGTTCGATTTCGTGGTTTCAGTTTGTTGTTCGATTTCGATTTCGCTGTTCGATTTTGAAGTTGGATTTCGTTGTTCTATTTCGTTGTTCTAATTCGTTGTTCGATTTCGTTGTTCGATTTCGTTGTTCGATTCGTTATTCGATTTCGTTGTTCGATTTCGTTGTTCGATTTCGTTGTTCGATTTCGTTGTTCGATTTCGTTGTCCGATTCCGTTGTTCGATTTCGTTGTTCGTTTTCGTTGTTCGATATTGTTGTATGATTTCGTGGTTCGATTTCGTTGTTCGATTGCGTTGTTCCATTTCGTTGTTCTATTTCGTGGTTCGATTTCGTGGTTTCAGTTTGTTGTTCGATTTCGATTTCGCTGTTCGATTTCGAAGTTGGATTTCGTTGTTCTATTTCGTTGTTCTAATTCGTTGTTCGATTTCGTTGTTCGATTTCGTTGTTCGATTTCGTTGTTCGATTCGTTATTCGATTTCGTTGTTCGATTTCGTTGTTCGATTTCGTTGTTCCATTTCGTTGTTCGATTTCGTTGTTCGATTTCGTTGTTCGATTTCGTTGTTCGATTTCGTTGTTAGATTTCGTTGTTAGTTGTTAGATTTCGTTGTTCGATTTCGTTGTTTGATTTCGTTGTTCGATTTCGTTGTTCGATTTCGTTGTTCGATTTCGTTGTTCGTTGTTAGATTTCGTTGTTCGTTGTTAGATTTCGTTGTTCTTTGTTCGATTTCGTTGTTCGTTGTTAGATTTCGTTGTTCTTTGTTCAATTTCGTTGTTCGATTCGTTATTCGCTTTCGTTGTGCGATTTCGTTGTTCAATTTCGTTGTTCAATTTCGTTGTTCGATTTCGTTGTTCGATTTCGTTGTTCGATTTCGTTGTTCGATTTCGTTGTTCGATTTCGTTGTTCGATTTCGTTGTTGGATTTCGTTGTTCGATTTCGTTGTTCGATTTCGTTGTTCGATTTCGTTGTTCGATTTAGTTGTTCGATTTCGAAGTTCGATTTCGTTGTTCGATTTCGTTGTTCGATTTCGTTGTTCGATTTCGTTGTTCGATTTCGTTGTTCGATTTCGTTGTTCGATTTCCTTGTTCGATTTCGTTGTTCGATTTCGTTGTTCGATTTCGTTGTTCGATTTCGTTGTTCGAATTCGTTGTTCGAATTCGTTGTTCGATTTCGTTGTTCGATTTCGTTGTTCGATTTCGTTGTTCGATTTCGTTGTTCGATTTCGTTGTTCGATTTCGTTGTTCGATTTCGTTGTTCGATTTAGTTGTTCGATTTCGTTGTTCGATTTTGTTGTTCGATTTCGTTGTTCGATTTCGTTGTTCGATTTCGTTGTTCGATTTCGTTGTTCGATTTCGTTGTTCGATTTCGTTGTTCGATTTCGTTGTTCGATTTCGTTGTTCGATTTCGTTGTTCGATTTCGTGGTTCGATTTCGTTGTTCGATTTTGAAGTTCGATTTTGAAGTTCGATTTCGTTGTTCGATTTCGTTGTTCGATTTCGTTGTTCGATTTCGTTGTTCGATTTCGTTGTCCGATTCCGTTGTTCGATTTCGTTGTTCGTTTTCGTTGTTCGATATTGTTGTATGATTTCGTGGTTCGATTTCGTTGTTCGATTGCGTTGTTCCATTTCGTTGTTCTATTTCGTGGTTCGATTTCGTGGTTTCAGTTTGTTGTTCGATTTCGATTTCGCTGTTCGATTTCGAAGTTGGATTTCGTTGTTCTATTTCGTTGTTCTAATTCGTTGTTCGATTTCGTTGTTCGATTTCGTTGTTCGATTCGTTATTCGATTTCGTTGTTCTATTTCGTGGTTCGATTTCGTGGTTTCAGTTTGTTGTTCGATTTCGATTTCGCTGTTCGATTTCGAAGTTGGATTTCGTTGTTCTATTTCGTTGTTCTAATTCGTTGTTCGATTTCGTTGTTCGATTTCGTTGTTCGATTTCGTTGTTCGATTCGTTATTCGATCTCGTTGTCCGATTCCGTTGTTCGATTTCGTTGTTCGTTTTCGTTGTTCGATATTGTTGTATGATTTCGTGGTTCGATTTCGTTGTTCGATTGCGTTGTTCCATTTCGTTGTTCTATTTCGTGGTTCGATTTCGTGGTTTCAGTTTGTTGTTCGATTTCGATTTCGCTGTTCGATTTCGAAGTTGGATTTCGTTGTTCTATTTCGTTGTTCTAATTCGATGTTCGATATCGTTGTTCAATTTCGTTGTTCGATTTCGTTGTTCGATTTCGTTGTTCGATTGCGTTGTTCGATTTCGTTGTTCGATTTCGTTGTTCGATTTCGTTGTTCGATTTCGTTGTTCGATTTCGTTGTTCGATTTCGTTGTTGTTCGATTTCGTTGTTCGATTTCGTTGTTCGATTTCGTTGTTCGATTTCGTTGTTCAATTTCGTTGTTCGATTTCGTTGTTCGATTTCGTTGTTCGAATTCGTTGTTCGAATTCGTTGTTCGATTTCGTTGTTCGATTTCGTTGTTCGATTTCGTTGTTCGATTTCGAAGTTCGATTTCGTTGTTCGATTTCGTTGTTCGATTTCGTTGTTCGAATTCGTTGTTCGAATTCGTTGTTCGATTTCGTTGTTCGATTTCGTTGTTCGATTTCGAAGTTCGATTTCGTTGTTCGATTTCGTATTTCGTTGTTCGAATTCGTTGTTCGATTTCGTTGTTCGATTTCGTTGTTCGATTTCGTTGTTCGATTTTGTTGTTCGATTTCGTTGTTCGATTTCGTTGTTCGATTTCGTTGTTCGATTTCGTTCGATTTCGTTGTTCGATTTCGTTGTTCGATTTCGTTGTTCGATTTCGTTGTTCGATTTCGTTGTTCGATTTAGTTGTTCGATTTCGTTGTTCGATTTCGTTGTTCGATTTCGAAGTTCGATTTCGTTGTTCGATTTCGTTGTTCGATTTCGTTGTTCGATTTCGTTGTTCGATTTCGTTGTTCGATTTCGTTGTTCGATTTCGTTGTTCGATTTCCTTGTTCGATTTCGTTGTTCGATTTCGTTGTTCCATTTCGTTGTTCGATTTCGTTGTTCGATTTCGTTGTTCGATTTCGTTGTTCCATTTCGTTGTTCGATTTCGTTGTTCGATTTCGTTGTTCGATTTCGTTGTTAGATTTCGTTGTTCGATTTCGTTGTTCGATTTCGTTGTTCGATTTCGTTGTTCGATTTCGTTGTCCGATTCCGTTGTTCGATTTCGTTGTTCGTTTTCGTTGTTCGATTTCGTTGTTCGATTTCGTGGTTCGATTTCGTTGTTCGATTTTGAAGTTCGATTTTGAAGTTCGATTTCGTTGTTCGATTTCGTTGTTCGATTTCGTTGTTCGATTTCGTTGTTCGATTTCGTTGTCCGATTCCGTTGTTCGATTTCGTTGTTCGTTTTCGTTGTTCGATATTGTTGTATGATTTCGTGGTTCGATTTCGTTGTTCGATTGCGTTGTTCCATTTCGTTGTTCTATTTCGTGGTTCGATTTCGTGGTTTCAGTTTGTTGTTCGATTTCGATTTCGCTGTTCGATTTTGAAGTTGGATTTCGTTGTTCTATTTCGTTGTTCTAATTCGTTGTTCGATTTCGTTGTTCGATTTCGTTGTTCGATTCGTTATTCGATTTCGTTGTTCGATTTCGTTGTTCGATTTCGTTGTTCGATTTCGTTGTTCGATTTCGTTGTCCGATTCCGTTGTTCGATTTCGTTGTTCGTTTTCGTTGTTCGATATTGTTGTATGATTTCGTGGTTCGATTTCGTTGTTCGATTGCGTTGTTCCATTTCGTTGTTCTATTTCGTGGTTCGATTTCGTGGTTTCAGTTTGTTGTTCGATTTCGATTTCGCTGTTCGATTTCGAAGTTGGATTTCGTTGTTCTATTTCGTTGTTCTAATTCGTTGTTCGATTTCGTTGTTCGATTTCGTTGTTCGATTTCGTTGTTCGATTCGTTATTCGATTTCGTTGTTCGATTTCGTTGTTCGATTTCGTTGTTCCATTTCGTTGTTCGATTTCGTTGTTCGATTTCGTTGTTCGATTTCGTTGTTCGATTTCGTTGTTAGATTTCGTTGTTAGTTGTTAGATTTCGTTGTTCGATTTCGTTGTTTGATTTCGTTGTTCGATTTCGTTGTTCGATTTCGTTGTTCGATTTCGTTGTTCGTTGTTAGATTTCGTTGTTCGTTGTTAGATTTCGTTGTTCTTTGTTCGATTTCGTTGTTCGTTGTTAGATTTCGTTGTTCTTTGTTCAATTTCGTTGTTCGATTCGTTATTCGCTTTCGTTGTGCGATTTCGTTGTTCAATTTCGTTGTTCAATTTCGTTGTTCGATTTCGTTGTTCGATTTCGTTGTTCGATTTCGTTGTTCGATTTCGTTGTTCGATTTCGTTGTTCGATTTCGTTGTTGGATTTCGTTGTTCGATTTCGTTGTTCGATTTCGTTGTTCGATTTCGTTGTTCGATTTAGTTGTTCGATTTCGAAGTTCGATTTCGTTGTTCGATTTCGTTGTTCGATTTCGTTGTTCGATTTCGTTGTTCGATTTCGTTGTTCGATTTCGTTGTTCGATTTCGTTGTTCGATTTCGTTGTTCGATTTCGTTGTTCGATTTCGTTGTTCGATTTCGTTGTTCGAATTCGTTGTTCGAATTCGTTGTTCGATTTCGTTGTTCGATTTCGTTGTTCGATTTCGTTGTTCGATTTCGTTGTTCGATTTCGTTGTTCGATTTCGTTGTTCGATTTCGTTGTTCGATTTAGTTGTTCGATTTCGTTGTTCGATTTTGTTGTTCGATTTCGTTGTTCGATTTCGTTGTTCGATTTCGTTGTTCGATTTCGTTGTTCGATTTCGTTGTTCGATTTCGTTGTTCGATTTCGTTGTTCGATTTCGTTGTTCGATTTCGTGGTTCGATTTCGTTGTTCGATTTTGAAGTTCGATTTTGAAGTTCGATTTCGTTGTTCGATTTCGTTGTTCGATTTCGTTGTTCGATTTCGTTGTTCGATTTCGTTGTCCGATTCCGTTGTTCGATTTCGTTGTTCGTTTTCGTTGTTCGATATTGTTGTATGATTTCGTGGTTCGATTTCGTTGTTCGATTGCGTTGTTCCATTTCGTTGTTCTATTTCGTGGTTCGATTTCGTGGTTTCAGTTTGTTGTTCGATTTCGATTTCGCTGTTCGATTTCGAAGTTGGATTTCGTTGTTCTATTTCGTTGTTCTAATTCGTTGTTCGATTTCGTTGTTCGATTTCGTTGTTCGATTCGTTATTCGATTTCGTTGTTCGATTTCGTTGTTCGATTTCGTTGTTCGATTTCGTTGTTCGATTTCGTTGTCCGATTCCGTTGTTCGATTTCGTTGTTCGTTTTCGTTGTTCGATATTGTTGTATGATTTCGTGGTTCGATTTCGTTGTTCGATTGCGTTGTTCCATTTCGTTGTTCTATTTCGTGGTTCGATTTCGTGGTTTCAGTTTGTTGTTCGATTTCGATTTCGCTGTTCGATTTCGAAGTTGGATTTCGTTGTTCTATTTCGTTGTTCTAATTCGTTGTTCGATTTCGTTGTTCGATTTCGTTGTTCGATTTCGTTGTTCGATTCGTTATTCGATTTCGTTGTTCGATTTCGTTGTTCGATTTCGTTGTTCCATTTCGTTGTTCGATTTCGTTGTTCGATTTAGTTGTTCGATTTCGTTGTTCGATTTCGTTGTTAGATTTCGTTGTTAGTTGTTAGATTTCGTTGTTCGATTTCGTTGTTTGATTTCGTTGTTCGATTTCGTTGTTCGATTTCGTTGTTCGATTTCGTTGTTAGATTTCGTTGTTAGATTTCGTTGTTCGTTGTTAGATTTCGTTGTTCGTTCTTAGATTTCGTTGTTCTTTGTTCGATTTCGTGGTTCGAATTCGTTGTTCGAATTCGTTGTTCGATTTCGTTGTTCGATTTCGTTGTTCGATTTTGTTGTTCGATTTCGTTGTTCGATTTCGTTGTTCGATTTCGTTCGATTTCGTTGTTCGATTTCGTTGTTCGATTTCGTTGTTCGATTTCGTTGTTCGATTTCGTTGTTCGATTTAGTTGTTCGATTTCGTTGTTCGATTTCGTTGTTCGATTTCGAAGTTCGATTTCGTTGTTCGATTTCGTTGTTCGATTTCGTTGTTCGATTTCGTTGTTCGATTTCGTTGTTCGATTTCGTTGTTCGATTTCGTTGTTCGATTTCCTTGTTCGATTTCGTTGTTCGATTTCGTTGTTCGATTTAGTTGTTCGATTTCGTTGTTCGATTTCGTTGTTCGATTTCGAAGTTCGATTTCGTTGTTCGATTTCGTTGTTCGATTTCGTTGTTCGATTTCGTTGTTCGATTTCGTTGTTCGATTTCGTTGTTCGATTTCGTTGTTCGATTTCCTTGTTCGATTTCGTTGTTCGATTTCGTTGTTCGATTTCGTTGTTCGATTTCGTTGTTCGATTTCGTTGTTCGATTTCGTTGTTCGATTTCGTTGTTCGATTTCGTTGTTCGAAGGCGTTGTTCGAATTCGTTGTTCGATTTCGTTGTTCGATTTCGTTGTTCAATTTCGTTGTTCGATTTCGTTGTTCGATTTCGTTGTTCGATTTCGTTGTTCGATTTCGTTGTTCGATTTCGTTGTTCGATTTCGTTGTTCGATTTCGTTGTTCGATTTCGTTGTTCGATTTCGTTGTTCGATTTCGTTGTTCGATTTCGTTGTTCGATTTCGTTGTTCGATTTCGTTGTTCGATTTCGTGGTTCGATTTCGTTGTTCGATTTTGAAGTTCGATTTTGAAGTTCGATTTCGTTGTTCGATTTCGTTGTTCGATTTCGTTGTTCGATTTCGTTGTCCGATTCCGTTGTTCGATTTCGTTGTTCGTTTTCGTTGTTCGATATTGTTGTATGATTTCGTGGTTCGATTTCGTTGTTCGATTGCGTTGTTCCATTTCGTTGTTCTATTTCGTGGTTCGATTTCGTGGTTTCAGTTTGTTGTTCGATTTCGATTTCGCTGTTCGATTTCGAAGTTGGATTTCGTTGTTCTATTTCGTTGTTCTAATTCGTTGTTCGATTTCGTTGTTCGATTTCGTTGTTCGATTTCGTTGTTCGATTCGTTATTCGATTTCGTTGTTCGATTTCGTTGTTCGATTTCGTTGTTCCATTTCGTTGTTCGATTTCGTTGTTCGATTTCGTTGTTCGATTTCGTTGTTCGATTTCGTTGTTAGATTTCGTTGTTCGTTGTTAGATTTCGTTGTTCTTTGTTCGATTTCGTGGTTCGAATTCGTTGTTCGAATTCGTTGTTCGATTTCGTTGTTCGATTTTGTTGTTCGATTTCGTTGTTCGATTTCGTTGTTCGATTTCGTTGTTCGATTTCGTTGTTCGATTTCGCTGTTCGATTTCGAAGTTCGATTTCGTTGTTCGATTTCGTTGTTCGATTTCGTTGTTCGATTTCGTGGTTCGATTTCGTGGTTTCAGTTTGTTGTTCGATTTCGATTTCGCTGTTCGATTTCGAAGTTGGATTTCGTTGTTCTATTTCGTTGTTCTAATTCGTTGTTCGATTTCGTTGTTCGATTTCGTTGTTCGATTTCGTTGTTCGATTTCGTTGTTCGATTTCGTTGTTCGATTTCGTTGTTCGATTTTGAAGTTCGATTTTGAGGTTCGATTTCGTTGTCCGATTCCGTTGTTCGATTTCGTTGTTCGTTTTCGTTGTTCGATATTGTTGTATGATTTCGTGGTTCGATTTCGTTGTTCGATTTCGTTGTTCGATTTCGTTGTTCGATTTCGTTGTTCGATTTCGTTGTCCGATTCCGTTGTTCGATTTCGTTGTTCGTTTTCGTTGTTCGATATTGTTGTATGATTTCGTGGTTCGATTTCGTTGTTCGATTGCGTTGTTCCATTTCGTTGTTCTATTTCGTGGTTCGATTTCGTGGTTTCAGTTTGTTGTTCGATTTCGATTTCGCTGTTCGATTTCGAAGTTGGATTTCGAAGTTGGATTTCGTTGTTCTATTTCGTTGTTCTAATTCGTTGTTCGATTTCGTTGTTCGATTTCGTTGTTCGATTTCGTTGTTCGATTTCGTTGTTCGATTTCGTTGTTCGATTTCGTTGTTAGATTTCGTTGTTCGTTGTTAGATTTCGTTGTTCGTTGTTAGATTTCGTTATTCGTTGTTAGATTTCGTTGTTCTTTGTTCGATTTCGTGGTTCGATTTTGAAGTTCGATTTCGTTGTTCGATTTCGTTGTTCGATTTCGTTGTTCGATTTCGTTGTTCGATTTCGTTGTTCGATTTCGTTGTTCGATTTCGTTGTTCGATTTCGTTGTTCGATTTCGTTGTTCGATTTCGTTGTTCGATTTCGTTGTTCCATTTCGTTGTTCGATTTCGTTGTTCGATTTCGTTGTTCGATTTCGTTGTTAGATTTCGTTGTTCGATTTCGTTGTTCGATTTCGTTGTTCGATTTCGTTGTTCGATTTAGTTGTCCGATACCGTTGTTCGATTTCGTTGTTCGTTTTCGTTGTTCGATATTGTTGTATGATTTCGTGGTTCGATTTCGTTGTTCGATTGCGTTGTTCCATTTCGTTGTTCTATTTCGTGGTTCGATTTCGTGGTTTCAGTTTGTTGTTCGATTTCGATTTCGCTGTTCGATTTCGAAGTTGGATTTCGTTGTTCTATTTCGTTGTTCTAATTCGTTGTTCGATTTCGTTGTTCGATTTCGTTGTTCGATTCGTTATTAGATTTCGTTGTTAGATTTCGTTGTTCGATTTCGATGTTCGATTTCGTTGTTCAATTTCGTTGTTCGATTCGTTATTCGCTTTTGTTGTGCGATTTCGTTGTTCAATTTCGTTGTTCCATTTCGTTGTTCGATTTCGTTTTTCGATTTCATTGTTCGATTTCGTTGTTCGATTCGTTTGTTCGATTTCGTTGTTCGATTTCGTGGTTCGAATTCGTTGTTCGAATTCGTTGTTCGATTTCGTTGTTCGATTTCATTGTTCGATTTCGTGGTTCGAATTCGTTGTTCGAATTCGTTGTTCGATTTCGTTGTTCGTTGTTAGATTTCGTTGTTCGTTGTTAGATTTCGTTGTTCTTTGTTCGATTTCGTTGTTCGTTGTTAGATTTCGTTGTTCTTTGTTCAATTTCGTTGTTCGATTCGTTATTCGCTTTCGTTGTGCGATTTCGTTGTTCAATTTCGTTGTTCCATTTCGTTGTTCGATTTCGTTGTTCGATTTCGTTGTTCGATTTCGTTGTTCGATTTCGTTGTTCGATTTCGTTGTTCGATTTCGTTGTTCGATTTCGTTGTTCGATTTCGTTGTTGGATTTCGTTGTTCGATTTCGTTGTTCGATTTCGTTGTTCGATTTCGTTGTTCGATTTCGTTGTTCGATTTCGTTGTTCGATTTCGTTGTTCGATTTCGTTGTTCGATTTCGTTGTTCGATTTCGTTGTTCGATGTCGTTGTTCGATTTCGTTGTTCGATTTCGTTGTTCGATTTCGTTGTTCGATTTCGTTGTTCGATTTCGTTGTTCGATTTCGTTGTTAGATTTCGTTGTTCGATTTCGTTGTTAGATTTCGTTGTTCTTTGTTCGATTTCGTGGTTCGAATTCGTTGTTCGAATTCGTTGTTCGATTCGTTATTCGATTTCGTTGTTCGATTTCTTGTTCGATTTCGTTGTTCCATTTCGTTGTTCGATTTCGTTGTTCGATTTCGTTGTTCGATTTCGTTGTTCGATTTCGTTGTTCGATTTCGTTGTTCGATTTCGTTGTTAGATTTCGTTGTTAGATTTCGTTGTTCGATTTCGTTGTTCGATTTCGTTGTTCGATTTCGTTGTTCGATTTCGTTGTTCGATTTCGTTGTTCGATTTCGTTGTTCGATTTCGTTGTTCGATTTCGTTGTTCGATTTCGTTGTTCGATTTCGTTGTTCGATTGCGTTGTTCGATTTCGTTGTTCGATTTCGTTGTTCGATTTCGTTGTTCGATTTTGTTGTTCGATTTCGTTGTTCGATTTCGTTGTTCGATTTCGTTGTTCGATTTCGTTGTTCGATTTCGTTGTTCGATTTCGTTGTTCGATTTCGTTGTTCGATTTCGTTGTTCGATTTCGTTGTTCCATTTCGTTGTTCGATTTCGTTGTTCGATTTCGTTGTTCGATTTCGTTGTTAGATTTCGTTGTTCGATTTCGTTGTTCGATTTCGTTGTTCGATTTCGTTGTTCGATTTCGTTGTCCGATTCCGTTGTTCGATTTCGTTGTTCGTTTTCGTTGTTCGATATTGTTGTATGATTTCGTGGTTCGATTTCGTTGTTCGATTGCGTTGTTCCATTTCGTTGTTCTATTTCGTGGTTCGATTTCGTGGTTTCAGTTTGTTGTTCGATTTCGATTTCGCTGTTCGATTTCGAAGTTGGATTTCGTTGTTCTATTTCGTTGTTCTAATTCGTTGTTCGATTTCGTTGTTCGATTTCGTTGTTCGATTTCGTTGTTCGATTTCGTTGTTCGATTCGTTATTCGATTTCGTTGTTAGATTTCGTTGTTCGATTTCGTTGTTCGATTTCGTTGTTCGATTTCGTTGTTCGATTTCGTTGTTAGATTTCGTTGTTCGTTGTTAGATTTCGTTGTTCGTTGTTAGATTTCGTTATTCGTTGTTAGATTTCGTTGTTCTTTGTTCGATTTCGTGGTTCGAATTCGTTGTTCGAATTCGTTATTCGATTTCGTTGTTCGATTTCGTTGTTCGATTTCGTTGTTCGATTTCGTTGTTCGATTTCGTTGTTCGATTTCGTTGTTCGATTTCGTTGTTCGATTTCGTTGTTCGATTTCGTTGTTCGATTTCGTTGTTCGATTTCGTTGTTCGATTTCGTTGTTCAATTTCGATGTTCGATTTCGTTGTTCAATTTCGTTGTTCGATTCGTTATTCGCTTTTGTTGTGCGATTTCGTTATTCGATTTCGTTGTTCGATTTCGTGGTTCGAATTCGTTGTTCGAATTCGTTGTTCGATTTCGTTGTTCGATTTCATTGTTCGATTTCGTGGTTCGAATTCGTTGTTCGAATTCGTTGTTCGATTTCGTTGTTCGTTGTTAGATTTCGTTGTTCGTTGTTAGATTTCGTTGTTCTTTGTTCGATTTCGTGGTTCGAATTCGTTGTTCGAATTCGTTATTCGATTTCGTTGTTCGATTTCGTTGTTCGATTTCGTTGTTCGATTTCGTTGTTCGATTTCGTTGTTCGATTTCGTTGTTCGATTTCGTTGTTCGATTTCGTTGTTCGATTTCGTTGTTCGATTTCGTTGTTCGATTTCGTTGTTCGATTTCGTTGTTCGATTTCGTTGTTCGATTTCGTTGTTCGTTTTCGTTGTTCGATTTCGTTGTTCGATTTCATTGTTCGATTTCGATGTTCGATTTCGTTGTTCAATTTCGTTGTTCGATTCGTTATTCGCTTTTGTTGTGCGATTTCGTTGTTCAATTTCGTTGTTCCATTTCGTTGTTCGATTTCGTTGTTCGATTTCGTTGTTCGATTTCATTGTTCGATTTCGTTGTTCGATTCGTTTGTTCGATTTCGTTGTTCGATTTCGTGGTTTGAATTCGTTGTTCGAATTCGTTGTTCGATTTCGTTGTTCGATTTCATTGTTCGATTTCGTGGTTCGAATTCGTTGTTCGAATTCGTTGTTCGATTTCGTTGTTCGTTGTTAGATTTCGTTGTTCGTTGTTAGATTTCGTTGTTCTTTGTTCGATTTCGTTGTTCGTTGTTAGATTTCGTTGTTCTTTGTTCAATTTCGTTGTTCGATTCGTTATTCGCTTTCGTTGTGCGATTTCGTTGTTCAATTTCGTTGTTCAATTTCGTTGTTCGATTTCGTTGTTCGATTTCGTTGTTCGATTTCGTTGTTCGATTTCGTTGTTCGATTTCGTTGTTCGATTTCGTTGTTCGATTTCGTTGTTCGATTTCGTTGTTCGATTTCGTTGTTCGATTTCGTTGTTCGATTTCGTTGTTCGATTTCCTTGTTCGATTTCGTTGTTCGATTTCGTTGTTCGATTTCGTTGTTCGATTTCGTTGTTCGATTTCGTTGTTCGATTTCGTTGTTCGATTTCGTTGTTCGATTTCGTTGTTCGAAGGCGTTGTTCGAATTCGTTGTTCGAATTCGTTGTTCGATTTCGTTGTTCGATTTCGTTGTTCGATTTCGTTGTTCGATTTCGTTGTTCGATTTCGTTGTTCGATTTCGTTGTTCGATTTCGTTGTTCGATTTCGTTGTTCGATTTCGTTGTTCGATTTCGTTGTTCGATTTCGTTGTTCGATTTCGTTGTTCGATTTCGTTGTTCGATTTCGTTGTTCGATTTCGTTGTTCGATTTCGTTGTTCGATTTCGTTGTTCGATTTCGTTGTTCGATTTCGTTGTTCGATTTCGTTGTTCGATTTCGTTGTTCGATTTCGTGGTTCGATTTCGTTGTTCGATTTTGAAGTTCGATTTTGAAGTTCGATTTCGTTGTTCGATTTCGTTGTTCGATTTCGTTGTTCGATTTCGTTGTCCGATTCCGTTGTTCGATTTCGTTGTTCGTTTTCGTTGTTCGATATTGTTGTATGATTTCGTGGTTCGATTTCGTTGTTCGATTGCGTTGTTCCATTTCGTTGTTCTATTTCGTGGTTCGATTTCGTGGTTTCAGTTTGTTGTTCGATTTCGATTTCGCTGTTCGATTTCGAAGTTGGATTTCGTTGTTCTATTTCGTTGTTCTAATTCGTTGTTCGATTTCGTTGTTCGATTTCGTTGTTCGATTTCGTTGTTCGATTCGTTATTCGATTTCGTTGTTCGATTTCGTTGTTCGATTTCGTTGTTCCATTTCGTTGTTCGATTTCGTTGTTCGATTTCGTTGTTCGATTTCGTTGTTCGATTTCGTTGTTAGATTTCGTTGTTCGTTGTTAGATTTCGTTGTTCGATTTTGTTGTTCGATTTCGTTGTTCGATTTCGTTGTTCGATTTCGTTGTTCGATTTCGTTGTTCGATTTCGCTGTTCGATTTCGAAGTTCGATTTCGTTGTTCGATTTCGTTGTTCGATTTCGTTGTTCGATTTCGTGGTTCGATTTCGTGGTTTCAGTTTGTTGTTCGATTTCGATTTCGCTGTTCGATTTCGAAGTTGGATTTCGTTGTTCTATTTCGTTGTTCTAATTCGTTGTTCGATTTCGTTGTTCGATTTCGTTGTTCGATTTCGTTGTTCGATTTCGTTGTTCGATTTCGTTGTTCGATTTCGTTGTTCGATTTTGAAGTTCGATTTTGAAGTTCGATTTCGTTGTCCGATTCCGTTGTTCGATTTCGTTGTTCGTTTTCGTTGTTCGATATTGTTGTATGATTTCGTGGTTCGATTTCGTTGTTCGATTTCGTTGTTCGATTTCGTTGTTCGATTTCGTTGTTCGATTTCGTTGTCCGATTCCGTTGTTCGATTTCGTTGTTCGTTTTCGTTGTTCGATATTGTTGTATGATTCGTGGTTCGATTTCGTTGTTCGATTGCGTTGTTCCATTTCGTTGTTCTATTTCGTGGTTCGATTTCGTGGTTTCAGTTTGTTGTTCGATTTCGATTTCGCTGTTCGATTTCGAAGTTGGATTTCGAAGTTGGATTTCGTTGTTCTATTTCGTTGTTCTAATTCGTTGTTCGATTTCGTTGTTCGATTTCGTTGTTCGATTTCGTTGTTCGATTTCGTTGTTCGATTTCGTTGTTCGATTTCGTTGTTAGATTTCGTTGTTCGTTGTTAGATTTCGTTGTTCGTTGTTAGATTTCGTTATTCGTTGTTAGATTTCGTTGTTCTTTGTTCGATTTCGTGGTTCGATTTTGAAGTTCGATTTCGTTGTTCGATTTCGTTGTTCGATTTCGTTGTTCGATTTCGTTGTTCGATTTCGTTGTTCGATTTCGTTGTTCGATTTCGTTGTTCGATTTCGTTGTTCGATTTCGTTGTTCGATTTCGTTGTTCCATTTCGTTGTTCGATTTCGTTGTTCGATTTCGTTGTTCGATTTCGTTGTTAGATTTCGTTGTTCGATTTCGTTGTTCGATTTCGTTGTTCGATTTCGTTGTTCGATTTAGTTGTCCGATACCGTTGTTCGATTTCGTTGTTCGTTTTCGTTGTTCGATATTGTTGTATGATTTCGTGGTTCGATTTCGTTGTTCGATTGCGTTGTTCCATTTCGTTGTTCTATTTCGTGGTTCGATTTCGTGGTTTCAGTTTGTTGTTCGATTTCGATTTCGCTGTTCGATTTCGAAGTTGGATTTCGTTGTTCTATTTCGTTGTTCTAATTCGTTGTTCGATTTCGTTGTTCGATTTCGTTGTTCGATTCGTTATTAGATTTCGTTGTTAGATTTCGTTGTTCGATTTCGATGTTCGATTTCGTTGTTCAATTTCGTTGTTCGATTCGTTATTCGCTTTTGTTGTGCGATTTCGTTGTTCAATTTCGTTGTTCCATTTCGTTGTTCGATTTCGTTTTTCGATTTCATTGTTCGATTTCGTTGTTCGATTCGTTTGTTCGATTTCGTTGTTCGATTTCGTGGTTCGAATTCGTTGTTCGAATTCGTTGTTCGATTTCGTTGTTCGATTTCATTGTTCGATTTCGTGGTTCGAATTCGTTGTTCGAATTCGTTGTTCGATTTCGTTGTTCGTTGTTAGATTTCGTTGTTCGTTGTTAGATTTCGTTGTTCTTTGTTCGATTTCGTTGTTCGTTGTTAGATTTCGTTGTTCTTTGTTCAATTTCGTTGTTCGATTCGTTATTCGCTTTCGTTGTGCGATTTCGTTGTTCAATTTCGTTGTTCCATTTCGTTGTTCGATTTCGTTGTTCGATTTCGTTGTTCGATTTCGTTGTTCGATTTCGTTGTTCGATTTCGTTGTTCGATTTCGTTGTTCGATTTCGTTGTTCGATTTCGTTGTTCGATTTCGTTGTTGGATTTCGTTGTTCGATTTCGTTGTTCGATTTCGTTGTTCGATTTCGTTGTTCGATTTCGTTGTTCGATTTCGTTGTTCGATTTCGTTGTTCGATTTCGTTGTTCGATTTCGTTGTTCGATTTCGTTGTTCGATGTCGTTGTTCGATTTCGTTGTTCGATTTCGTTGTTCGATTTCGTTGTTCGATTTCGTTGTTCGATTTCGTTGTTCGATTTCGTTGTTAGATTTCGTTGTTCGATTTCGTTGTTAGATTTCGTTGTTCTTTGTTCGATTTCGTGGTTCGAATTCGTTGTTCGAATTCGTTGTTCGATTCGTTATTCGATTTCGTTGTTCGATTTCTTGTTCGATTTCGTTGTTCCATTTCGTTGTTCGATTTCGTTGTTCGATTTCGTTGTTCGATTTCGTTGTTCGATTTCGTTGTTCGATTTCGTTGTTAGATTTCGTTGTTCTTTGTTCGATTTCGTGGTTCGAATTCGTTGTTCGAATTCGTTGTTCGATTCGTTATTCGATTTCGTTGTTCGATTTCTTGTTCGATTTCGTTGTTCCATTTCGTTGTTCGATTTCGTTGTTCGATTTCGTTGTTCGATTTCGTTGTTCGATTTCGTTGTTCGATTTCGTTGTTCGATTTCGTTGTTAGATTTCGTTGTTAGATTTCGTTGTTCGATTTCGTTGTTCGATTTCGTTGTTCGATTTCGTTGTTCGATTTCGTTGTTCGATTTCGTTGTTCGATTTCGTTGTTCGATTTCGTTGTTCGATTTCGTTGTTCGATTTCGTTGTTCGATTTCGTTGTTCGATTTCGTTGTTCGATTTCGTTGTTCGATTTCGTTGTTCGATTTTGTTGTTCGATTTCGTTGTTCGATTTCGTTGTTCGATTTCGTTGTTCGATTTCGTTGTTCGATTTCGTTGTTCGATTTCGTTGTTCGATTTCGTTGTTCGATTTCGTTGTTCGATTTCGTTGTTCCATTTCGTTGTTCGATTTCGTTGTTCGATTTCGTTGTTCGATTTCGTTGTTAGATTTCGTTGTTCGATTTCGTTGTTCGATTTCGTTGTTCGATTTCGTTGTTCGATTTCGTTGTTCGATTTCGTTGTCCGATTCCGTTGTTCGATTTCGTTGTTCGTTTTCGTTGTTCGATATTGTTGTATGATTTCGTGGTTCGATTTCGTTGTTCGATTGCGTTGTTCCATTTCGTTGTTCTATTTCGTGGTTCGATTTCGTGGTTTCAGTTTGTTGTTCGATTTCGATTTCGCTGTTCGATTTCGAAGTTGGATTTCGTTGTTCTATTTCGTTGTTCTAATTCGTTGTTCGATTTCGTTGTTCGATTTCGTTGTTCGATTTCGTTGTTCGATTTCGTTGTTCGATTCGTTATTCGATTTCGTTGTTAGATTTCGTTGTTCGATTTCGTTGTTCGATTTCGTTGTTCGATTTCGTTGTTCGATTTCGTTGTTAGATTTCGTTGTTCGTTGTTAGATTTCGTTGTTCGTTGTTAGATTTCGTTATTCGTTGTTAGATTTCGTTGTTCTTTGTTCGATTTCGTGGTTCGAATTCGTTGTTCGAATTCGTTATTCGATTTCGTTGTTCGATTTCGTTGTTCGATTTCGTTGTTCGATTTCGTTGTTCGATTTCGTTGTTCGATTTCGTTGTTCGATTTCGTTGTTCGATTTCGTTGTTCGATTTCGTTGTTCGATTTCGTTGTTCGATTTCGTTGTTCGATTTCGTTGTTCAATTTCGATGTTCGATTTCGTTGTTCAATTTCGTTGTTCGATTCGTTATTCGCTTTTGTTGTGCGATTTCGTTGTTCAATTTCGTTGTTCCATTTCGTTGTTCGATTTCGTTGTTCGATTTCATTGTTCGATTTCGTTGTTCGATTCGTTTGTTCGATTTCGTTGTTCGATTTCGTGGTTCGAATTCGTTGTTCGAATTCGTTGTTCGATTTCGTTGTTCGATTTCATTGTTCGATTTCGTGGTTCGAATTCGTTGTTCGAATTCGTTGTTCGATTTCGTTGTTCGTTGTTAGATTTCGTTGTTCGTTGTTAGATTTCGTTGTTCTTTGTTCGATTTCGTGGTTCGAATTCGTTGTTCGAATTCGTTATTCGATTTCGTTGTTCGATTTCGTTGTTCGATTTCGTTGTTCGATTTCGTTGTTCGATTTCGTTGTTCGATTTCGTTGTTCGATTTCGTTGTTCGATTTCGTTGTTCGATTTCGTTGTTCGATTTCGTTGTTCGATTTCGTTGTTCGATTTCGTTGTTCGATTTCGTTGTTCGATTTCGTTGTTCGATTTCGTTGTTCGATTTCGTTGTTCGTTTTCGTTGTTCGATTTCGTTGTTCGATTTCGTTGTTCGATTTCGATGTTCGATTTCGTTGTTCAATTTCGTTGTTCGATTCGTTATTCGCTTTTGTTGTGCGATTTCGTTGTTCAATTTCGTTGTTCCATTTCGTTGTTCGATTTCGTTGTTCGATTTCGTTGTTCGATTTCATTGTTCGATTTCGTTGTTCGATTCGTTTGTTCGATTTCGTTGTTCGATTTCGTGGTTTGAATTCGTTGTTCGAATTCGTTGTTCGATTTCGTTGTTCGATTTCATTGTTCGATTTCGTGGTTCGAATTCGTTGTTCGAATTCGTTGTTCGATTTCGTTGTTCGTTGTTAGATTTCGTTGTTCGTTGTTAGATTTCGTTGTTCTTTGTTCGATTTCGTTGTTCGTTGTTAGATTTCGTTGTTCTTTGTTCAATTTCGTTGTTCGATTCGTTATTCGCTTTCGTTGTGCGATTTCGTTGTTCAATTTCGTTGTTCAATTTCGTTGTTCGATTTCGTTGTTCGATTTCGTTGTTCGATTTCGTTGTTCGATTTCGTTGTTCGATTTCGTTGTTCGATTTCGTTGTTCGATTTCGTTGTTCGATTTCGTTGTTCGATTTCGTTGTTGGATTTCGTTGTTCGATTTCGTTGTTCGATTTCGTTGTTCGATTTCGTTGTTCGATTTCGTTGTTCGATTTCGTTGTTCGATTTCGTTGTTCGATGTCGTTGTTCGAATTCGTTGTTCGAATTCGTTGTTCGATTTCGTTGTTCGATTTCGTTGTTCGATTTCGTTGTTCTTTGTTCGATTTCGTGGTTCGAATTCGTTGTTCGAATTCGTTGTTCGATTCGTTATTCGATTTCGTTGTTCGATTTCTTGTTCGAATTCGTTGTTCCATTTCGTTGTTCGATTTCGTTGTTCGATTTCGTTGTTCGATTTCGTTGTTCGATTTCGTTGTTCGATTTCGTTGTTAGATTTCGTTGTTAGATTTCGTTGTTCGATTTCGTTGTTCGATTTCGTTGTTCGATTTCGTTGTTCGATTTCGTTGTTCGATTTCGTTGTTCGATTTCGTTGTTCGATTTCGTTGTTCGATTTCGTTGTTCGATTTCGTTGTTCGATTTCGTTGTTCGATTTCGTTGTTAGATTTCGTTGTTCGATTTCGTTGTTCGATTTCGTTGTTCGATTTCGTTGTTAGATTTCGTTGTTCGATTTCGTTGTTCGATTTCGTTGTTCGATTTCGTTGTTCGATATCGTTGTTAGATTTCGTTGTTCGTTGTTAGATTTCGTTGTTCGTTGTTAGATTTCGTTATTCGTTGTTAGATTTCGTTGTTCTTTGTTCGATTTCGTGGTTCGAATTCGTTGTTCGAATTCGTTATTCGATTTCGTTGTTCGATTTCGTTGTTCGATTTCGTTGTTCGATTTCGTTGTTCGATTTCGTTGTTCGATTTCGTTGTTCGATTTCGTTGTTCGATTTCGTTGTTCGATTTCGTTGTTCGATTTCGTTGTTCGATTTCGTTGTTCGATTTCGTTGTTCGATTTCGTTGTTCGATTTCGTTGTTCGATTTCGTTGTTCGATTTCGTTGTTCGATTTCGATGTTCGATTTCGTTGTTCAATTTCGTTGTTCGATTCGTTATTCGCTTTTGTTGTGCGATTTCGTTGTTCAATTTCGTTGTTCCATTTCGTTGTTCGATTTCGTTTTTCGATTTCATTGTTCGATTTCGTTGTTCGATTCGTTTGTTCGATTTCGTTGTTCGATTTCGTGGTTCGAATTCGTTGTTCGAATTCGTTGTTCGATTTCGTTGTTCGATTTCATTGTTCGATTTCGTGGTTCGAATTCGTTGTTCGAATTCGTTGTTCGATTTCGTTGTTCGTTGTTAGATTTCGTTGTTCGTTGTTAGATTTCGTTGTTCTTTGTTCGATTTCGTTGTTCGTTGTTAGATTTCGTTGTTCTTTGTTCAATTTCGTTGTTCGATTCGTTATTCGCTTTCGTTGTGCGATTTCGTTGTTCAATTTCGTTGTTCCATTTCGTTGTTCGATTTCGTTGTTCGATTTCGTTGTTCGATTTCGTTGTTCGATTTCGTTGTTCGATTTCGTTGTTCGATTTCGTTGTTCGATTTCGTTGTTCGATTTCGTTGTTCGATTTCGTTGTTGGATTTCGTTGTTCGATTTCGTTGTTCGATTTCGTTGTTCGATTTCGTTGTTCGATTTCGTTGTTCGATTTCGTTGTTCGATTTCGTTGTTCGATTTCGTTGTTCGATTTCGTTGTTCGATGTCGTTGTTCGAATTCGTTGTTCGATTTCGTTGTTCGATTTCGTTGTTCGATTTCGTTGTTCGATTTCGTTGTTCGATTTCGTTGTTAGATTTCGTTGTTCGATTTCGTTGTTAGATTTCGTTGTTCTTTGTTCGATTTCGTGGTTCGAATTCGTTGTTCGAATTCGTTGTTCGATTCGTTATTCGATTTCGTTGTTCGATTTCTTGTTCGATTTCGTTGTTCCATTTCGTTGTTCGATTTCGTTGTTCGATTTCGTTGTTCGATTTCGTTGTTCGATTTCGTTGTTAGATTTCGTTGTTAGATTTCGTTGTTCGATTTCGTTGTTCGATTTCGTTGTTCGATTTCGTTGTTCGATTTCGTTGTTCGATTTCGTTGTTCGATTTCGTTGTTCGATTTCGTTGTTCGATTTCGTTGTTCGATTTCGTTGTTCGATTTCGTTGTTCGATTTCGTTGTTCGATTTCGTTGTTCGATTTCGTTGTTCGATTTCGTTGTTCGATTTCGTTGTTCGATTTCGTTGTTCGATTTCGTTGTTCGATTTTGTTGTTCGATTTCGTTGTTCGATTTCGTTGTTCGATTTCGTTGTTCGATTTCGTTGTTCGATTTCGTTGTTCGATTTCGTTGTTCGATTTCGTTGTTCGATTTCGTTGTTCGATTTCGTTGTTCCATTTCGTTGTTCGATTTCGTTGTTCGATTTCGTTGTTAGATTTCGTTGTTCGATTTCGTTGTTCGATTTCGTTGTTCGATTTCGTTGTTCGATTTCGTTGTCCGATTCCGTTGTTCGATTTCGTTGTTCGTTTTCGTTGTTCGATATTGTTGTATGATTTCGTGGTTCGATTTCGTTGTTCGATTGCGTTGTTCCATTTCGTTGTTCTATTTCGTGGTTCGATTTCGTGGTTTCAGTTTGTTGTTCGATTTCGATTTCGCTGTTCGATTTCGAAGTTGGATTTCGTTGTTCTATTTCGTTGTTCTAATTCGTTGTTCGATTTCGTTGTTCGATTTCGTTGTTCGATTTCGTTGTTCGATTTCGTTGTTCGATTCGTTATTCGATTTCGTTGTTAGATTTCGTTGTTCGATTTCGTTGTTCGATTTCGTTGTTCGATTTCGTTGTTCGATTTCGTTGTTAGATTTCGTTGTTCGTTGTTAGATTTCGTTGTTCGTTGTTAGATTTCGTTATTCGTTGTTAGATTTCGTTGTTCTTTGTTCGATTTCGTGGTTCGAATTCGTTGTTCGAATTCGTTATTCGATTTCGTTGTTCGATTTCGTTGTTCGATTTCGTTGTTCGATTTCGTTGTTCGATTTCGTTGTTCGATTTCGTTGTTCGATTTCGTTGTTCGATTTCGTTGTTCGATTTCGTTGTTCGATTTCGTTGTTCAATTTCGATGTTCGATTTCGTTGTTCAATTTCGTTGTTCGATTCGTTATTCGCTTTTGTTGTGCGATTTCGTTGTTCAATTTCGTTGTTCCATTTCGTTGTTCGATTTCGTTGTTCGATTTCATTGTTCGATTTCGTTGTTCGATTTCATTGTTCGATTTCGTTGTTCGATTCGTTTGTTCGATTTCGTTGTTCGATTTCGTGGTTCGAATTCGTTGTTCGAATTCGTTGTTCGATTTCGTTGTTCGATTTCATTGTTCGATTTCGTGGTTCGAATTCGTTGTTCGAATTCGTTGTTCGATTTCGTTGTTCGTTGTTAGATTTCGTTGTTCGTTGTTAGATTTCGTTGTTCTTTGTTCGATTTCGTTGTTCGTTGTTAGATTTCGTTGTTCTTTGTTCAATTTCGTTGTTCGATTCGTTATTCGCTTTCGTTGTGCGATTTCGTTGTTCAATTTCGTTGTTCCATTTCGTTGTTCGATTTCGTTGTTCGATTTCGTTGTTCGATTTCGTTGTTCGATTTCGTTGTTCGATTTCGTTGTTCGATTTCGTTGTTCGATTTCGTTGTTCGATTTCGTTGTTCGATTTCGTTGTTCGATTTCGTTGTTCGATTTCGTTGTTGGATTTCGTTGTTGGATTTCGTTGTTCGATTTCGTTGTTCGATTTCGTTGTTCGATTTCGTTGTTCGATTTCGTTGTTCGATTTCGTTGTTCGATTTCGTTGTTCGATTTCGTTGTTCGATGTCGTTGTTCGAATTCGTTGTTCGAATTCGTTGTTCGATTTCGTTGTTCGATTTCGTTGTTCGATTTCGTTGTTTGATTTCGTTGTTCGATTTCGTTGTTAGATTTCGTTGTTCGATTTCGTTGTTAGATTTCGTTGTTCTTTGTTCGATTTCGTGGTTGGAATTCGTTGTTCGAATTCGTTGTTCGATTCGTTATTCGATTTCGTTGTTCGATTTCTTGTTCGATTTCGTTGTTCCATTTCGTTGTTCTATTTCGTGGTTCGATTTCGTGGTTTCAGTTTGTTGTTCGATTTCGATTTCGCTGTTCGATTTCGAAGTTGGATTTCGTTGTTCTATTTCGTTGTTCTAATTCGTTGTTCGATTTCGTTGTTCGATTTCGTTGTTCGACTCGTTATTCGATTTCGTTGTTAGATTTCGTTGTTCGATTTCGTTGTTCGATTTCGTTGTTCGATTTCGTTGTTCGATTTCGTTGTTAGATTTCGTTGTTCGATTTCGTTGTTCGATTTCGTTGTTCGATTTCGTTGTTCGATTTCGTTGTTCGATGTCGTTGTTCGAATTCGTTGTTCGAATTCGTTGTTCGATTTCGTTGTTCGATTTCGTTGTTCGATTTCGTTGTTCGATTTCGTTGTTCGATTTCGTTGTTAGATTTCGTTGTTCGATTTCGTTGTTAGATTTCGTTGTTCTTTGTTCGATTTCGTGGTTCGAATTCGTTGTTCGAATTCGTTGTTCGATTCGTTATTCGATTTCGTTGTTCGATTTCTTGTTCGATTTCGTTGTTCGATTTCGTTGTTCGATTTCGTTGTTCGATTTCGTTGTTCGATTTCGTTGTTCGATTTCGTTGTTAGATTTCGTTGTTCGATTTCGTTGTTCGATTTCGTTGTTCGATTTCGTTGTTCGATTTCGTTGTCCGATTCCGTTGTTCGATTCGTTTGTTCGATTTCGTTGTTCGATTTCGTGGTTCGAATTCGTTGTTCGAATTCGTTGTTCGATTTCGTTGTTCGATTTCATTGTTCGATTTCGTGGTTCGAATTCGTTGTTCCATTTCGTTGTTCTATTTCGTGGTTCGATTTCGTGGTTTCAGTTTGTTGTTCGATTTCGATTTCGCTGTTCGATTTCGAAGTTGGATTTCGTTGTTCTATTTCGTTGTTCTAATTCGTTGTTCGATTTCGTTGTTCGATTTCGTTGTTCGATTTCGTTGTTCGATTCGTTATTCGATTTCGTTGTTAGATTTCGTTGTTCGATTTCGTTGTTCGATTTCGTTGTTCGATTTCGTTGTTCGATTTCGTTGTTCGATTTCGTTGTTAGATTTCGTTGTTCGTTGTTAGATTTCGTTGTTCGTTGTTAGATTTCGTTATTCGTTGTTAGATTTCATTGTTCTTTGTTCGATTTCGTGGTTAGAATTCGTTGTTCGAATTCGTTGTTCGATTTCGTTGTTCGATTTTGTTGTTCGATTTCGTTGTTCGATTTCGTTGTTCGATTTCGAAGTTCGATTTCGTTGTTCGATTTCGTTGTTCGATTTCGTTATTCGATTTCGTTGTTCGATTTCGATGTTCGATTTCGTTGTTCGATTTCGTTGTTCGATTTCGTTGTTCGATTTCGTTGTTCGATTTCGTTGTTCGATTTCGTTGTTCGATTTCGTTGTTCGATTTCGTTGTTCGATTTCGTTGTTCGATTTCGTTGTTCGATTTCGATGTTCGATTTCGTTGTTCAATTTCGTTGTTCGATTCGTTATTCGCTTTCGTTGTGCGATTTCGTTGTTCAATTTCGTTGTTCCATTTCGTTGTTCGATTTCGTTGTTCGATTTCATTGTTCGATTTCGTTGTTCGATTCGTTTGTTCGATTTCGTTGTTCGATTTCGTGGTTCGAATTCGTTGTTCGAATTCGTTGTTCGATTTCGTTGTTCGATTTCATTGTTCGATTTCGTGGTTCGAATTCGTTGTTCGAATTCGTTGTTCGATTTCGTTGTTCGTTGTTAGATTTCGTTGTTCGTTGTTAGATTTCGTTGTTCTTTGTTCGATTTCGTTGTTCGTTGTTAGATTTCGTTGTTCTTTGTTCAATTTCGTTGTTCGATTCGTTATTTGCTTTCGTTGTGCGATTTCGTTGTTCAATTTCGTTGTTCCATTTCGTTGTTCGATTTCGTTGTTCGATTTCGTTGTTCGATTTCGTTGTTCGATTTCGTTGTTCGATTTCGTTGTTCGATTTCGTTGTTCGATTTCGTTGTTCGATTTCGTTGTTCGATTTCGTTGTTCGATTTCGTTGTTCGATTTCGTTGTTCGATTTCGTTGTTCGATTTCGTTGTTCGATTTCGTTGTTCGATTTCGTTGTTCGATTTCGTTGTTCGATTTCGTTGTTCGATTTCGTTGTTCGATTTCGTTGTTCGATTTCGTTGTTCGATTTCGTTGTTCGATTTCGTTGTTGGAATTCGTATTCGATTTCGTTGATCGATTTCGTTGTTCGATTTTCATTGTTCGATTTGATTGTTCGATTTCGTTGATCGATTTCGTTTTTCGATTTCGTTCGATTTCGTTGTTCGATTTCATTGTTCGATTTCGTGGTTCGAATTCGTTGTTCGAATTCGTTGTTCGATTTCGTTGTTCGTTGTTAGATTTCGTTGTTCGTAGTTAGATTTCGTTGTTCTTTGTTCGATTTCGTTGTTCGTTGTTAGATTTCGTTGTTCTTTGTTCGATTTCGTTGTTCGTTGTTCGATTTCGTTGTTCGATTTTCGTTGTTCGATTTCGTTGTTCGATTGCGTTGTTCCATTTCGTTATTCAATTTCGTGGTTCGATTTCGTGGTTTCAGTTTGTTGTTCGAGTTCGTTATTCGATTTCGTTGTTCGATTTCGTTGTTCGATTTCGTTGTTCGTTTTCGTTGTTCGATATTATATGATTTCGTGGTTCGATTTCGTTGTTCGATTGCGTTGTTCCATTTCGTTGTTCTATTTCGTGGTTCGATTTCGTGGTTTCAGTTTGTTGTTCGATTTCGATTTCGTTGTTCGATATCGAAGTTGGATTTCGTTGTTCGATTTCGTTGTTCTATTTCGTTGTTCGATTTCGTTGTTCGAATTCGTTGTTCGAATTCGTTGTTCGATTTCGTTGTTCAATTTCGTTGTTCCATTTCGTTGTTCGATTTCGTTGTTCGATTTCGTTGTTCGATTGCGTTGTTCCATTTCGTTGTTCTATTTCGTGGTTCGAATTCGTTGTTCGAATTCGTTGTTCGAATTCGTTGTTCGATTTCGTTGTTCGATTTCATTGTTCGATTTCGTGGTTCGAATTCGTTGTTCGAATTCGTTGTTCGATTTCGTTGTTCGTTGTTAGATTTCGTTGTTCGTTATTAGATTTCGTTGTTCTTTGTTCAATTTCGTTGTTCGATTCCGTTATTCGCTTTCGTTGTGCGATTTCGTTGTTCGATTTCGTTGTTCGATTTCGTTGTTCGATTTCGTTGTCCGATTCCGTTGTTCGATTTCGTTGTTCGATATTGTTGTATGATTTCGTGGTTCGATTTCGTTGTTCGATTTCGTTGTTCGATTTCGTTGTTCGATTTCGTTGTTCGAATTCGTTGTTCGAATTCGTTGTTCGATTTCGTTGTTCGATTTCGTTGTTCGATTTCGTTGTTCGATTTCGTTGTTCGATTTCGTTGTTCGATTTCGTTGTTCGATTTCGTTGTTCGATTTCGTTGTTCGATTTTGTTGTTCGATTTCGTTGTTCGATTTCGTTGTTCGATTTCGTTGTTCGATTTCGTTGTTCGATTTCGTTGTTCGATTTCGTTGTTCGATTTCGTTGTTCGATTTCGTTGTTCGATTTCGTTGTTCGATTTCGTGGTTCGATTTCGTTGTTCGATTTTGAAGTTCGATTTTGAAGTTCGATTTCGTTGTTCGATTTCGTTGTTCGATTTCGTTGTTCGATTTCGTTGTTCGATTTCGTTGTCCGATTCCGTTGTTCGATTTCGTTGTTCGTTTTCGTTGTTCGATATTGTTGTATGATTTCGTGGTTCGATTTCGTTGTTCGATTGCGTTGTTCCATTTCGTTGTTCTATTTCGTGGTTCGATTTCGTGGTTTCAGTTTGTTGTTCGATTTCGATTTCGCTGTTCGATTTCGAAGTTGGATTTCGTTGTTCTATTTCGTTGTTCTAATTCGTTGTTCGATTTCGTTGTTCGATTTCGTTGTTCGATTCGTTATTCGATTTCGTTGTTCGATTTCGTTGTTCGATTTCGTTGTTCGATTTCGTTGTTCGATTTCGTTGTCCGATTCCGTTGTTCGATTTCGTTGTTCGTTTTCGTTGTTCGATATTGTTGTATGATTTCGTGGTTCGATTTCGTTGTTCGATTGCGTTGTTCCATTTCGTTGTTCTATTTCGTGGTTCGATTTCGTGGTTTCAGTTTGTTGTTCGATTTCGATTTCGCTGTTCGATTTCGAAGTTGGATTTCGTTGTTCTATTTCGTTGTTCTAATTCGTTGTTCGATTTCGTTGTTCGATTTCGTTGTTCGATTTCGTTGTTCGATTCGTTATTCGATTTCGTTGTTCGATTTCGTTGTTCGATTTCGTTGTTCCATTTCGTTGTTCGATTTCGTTGTTCGATTTAGTTGTTCGATTTCGTTGTTCGATTTCGTTGTTAGATTTCGTTGTTAGTTGTTAGATTTCGTTGTTCGATTTCGTTGTTTGATTTCGTTGTTCGATTTCGTTGTTCGATTTCGTTGTTCGATTTCGTTGTTAGATTTCGTTGTTAGATTTCGTTGTTCGTTGTTAGATTTCGTTGTTCGTTCTTAGATTTCGTTGTTCTTTGTTCGATTTCGTGGTTCGAATTCGTTGTTCGAATTCGTTGTTCGATTTCGTTGTTCGATTTCGTTGTTCGATTTTGTTGTTCGATTTCGTTGTTCGATTTCGTTGTTCGATTTCGTTCGATTTCGTTGTTCGATTTCGTTGTTCGATTTCGTTGTTCGATTTCGTTGTTCGATTTCGTTGTTCGATTTAGTTGTTCGATTTCGTTGTTCGATTTCGTTGTTCGATTTCGAAGTTCGATTTCGTTGTTCGATTTCGTTGTTCGATTTCGTTGTTCGATTTCGTTGTTCGATTTCGTTGTTCGATTTCGTTGTTCGATTTCGTTGTTCGATTTCCTTGTTCGATTTCGTTGTTCGATTTCGTTGTTCGATTTCGTTGTTCGATTTCGTTGTTCGATTTCGTTGTTCGATTTCGTTGTTCGATTTCGTTGTTCGATTTCGTTGTTCGAAGGCGTTGTTCGAATTCGTTGTTCGATTTCGTTGTTCGATTTCGTTGTTCGATTTCGTTGTTCGATTTCGTTGTTCGATTTCGTTGTTCGATTTCGTTGTTCGATTTCGTTGTTCGATTTCGTTGTTCGATTTCGTTGTTCGATTTCGTTGTTCGATTTCGTTGTTCGATTTCGTTGTTCGATTTCGTTGTTCGATTTCGTTGTTCGATTTCGTTGTTCGATTTCGTTGTTCGATTTCGTTGTTCGATTTCGTTGTTCGATTTCGTTGTTCGATTTCGTTGTTCGATTTCGTGGTTCGATTTCGTTGTTCGATTTTGAAGTTCGATTTTGAAGTTCGATTTCGTTGTTCGATTTCGTTGTTCGATTTCGTTGTTCGATTTCGTTGTCCGATTCCGTTGTTCGATTTCGTTGTTCGTTTTCGTTGTTCGATATTGTTGTATGATTTCGTGGTTCGATTTCGTTGTTCGATTGCGTTGTTCCATTTCGTTGTTCTATTTCGTGGTTCGATTTCGTGGTTTCAGTTTGTTGTTCGATTTCGATTTCGCTGTTCGATTTCGAAGTTGGATTTCGTTGTTCTATTTCGTTGTTCTAATTCGTTGTTCGATTTCGTTGTTCGATTTCGTTGTTCGATTTCGTTGTTCGATTCGTTATTCGATTTCGTTGTTCGATTTCGTTGTTCGATTTCGTTGTTCCATTTCGTTGTTCGATTTCGTTGTTCGATTTCGTTGTTCGATTTCGTTGTTCGATTTCGTTGTTAGATTTCGTTGTTCGTTGTTAGATTTCGTTGTTCTTTGTTCGATTTCGTGGTTCGAATTCGTTGTTCGAATTCGTTGTTCGATTTCGTTGTTCGATTTTGTTGTTCGATTTCGTTGTTCGATTTCGTTGTTCGATTTCGTTGTTCGATTTCGTTGTTCGATTTCGCTGTTCGATTTCGAAGTTCGATTTCGTTGTTCGATTTCGTTGTTCGATTTCGTTGTTCGATTTCGTGGTTCGATTTCGTGGTTTCAGTTTGTTGTTCGATTTCGATTTCGCTGTTCGATTTCGAAGTTGGATTTCGTTGTTCTATTTCGTTGTTCTAATTCGTTGTTCGATTTCGTTGTTCGATTTCGTTGTTCGATTTCGTTGTTCGATTTCGTTGTTCGATTTCGTTGTTCGATTTCGTTGTTCGATTTTGAAGTTCGATTTTGAAGTTCGATTTCGTTGTCCGATTCCGTTGTTCGATTTCGTTGTTCGTTTTCGTTGTTCGATATTGTTGTATGATTTCGTGGTTCGATTTCGTTGTTCGATTTCGTTGTTCGATTTCGTTGTTCGATTTCGTTGTTCGATTTCGTTGTCCGATTCCGTTGTTCGATTTCGTTGTTCGTTTTCGTTGTTCGATATTGTTGTATGATTTCGTGGTTCGATTTCGTTGTTCGATTGCGTTGTTCCATTTCGTTGTTCTATTTTGTGGTTCGATTTCGTGGTTTCAGTTTGTTGTTCGATTTCGATTTCGCTGTTCGATTTCGAAGTTGGATTTCGAAGTTGGATTTCGTTGTTCTATTTCGTTGTTCTAATTCGTTGTTCGATTTCGTTGTTCGATTTCGTTGTTCGATTTCGTTGTTCGATTTCGTTGTTCGATTTCGTTGTTCGATTTCGTTGTTAGATTTCGTTGTTCGTTGTTAGATTTCGTTGTTCGTTGTTAGATTTCGTTATTCGTTGTTAGATTTCGTTGTTCTTTGTTCGATTTCGTGGTTCGATTTTGAAGTTCGATTTCGTTGTTCGATTTCGTTGTTCGATTTCGTTGTTCGATTTCGTTGTTCGATTTCGTTGTTCGATTTCGTTGTTCGATTTCGTTGTTCGATTTCGTTGTTCGATTTCGTTGTTCGATTTCGTTGTTCGATTTCGTTGTTCCATTTCGTTGTTCGATTTCGTTGTTCGATTTCGTTGTTCGATTTCGTTGTTAGATTTCGTTGTTCGATTTCGTTGTTCGATTTCGTTGTTCGATTTCGTTGTTCGATTTAGTTGTCCGATACCGTTGTTCGATTTCGTTGTTCGTTTTCGTTGTTCGATATTGTTGTATGATTTCGTGGTTCGATTTCGTTGTTCGATTGCGTTGTTCCATTTCGTTGTTCTATTTCGTGGTTCGATTTCGTGGTTTCAGTTTGTTGTTCGATTTCGATTTCGCTGTTCGATTTCGAAGTTTGATTTCGTTGTTCTATTTCGTTGTTCTAATTCGTTGTTCGATTTCGTTGTTCGATTTCGTTGTTCGATTCGTTATTAGATTTCGTTGTTAGATTTCGTTGTTCGATTTCGATGTTCGATTTCGTTGTTCAATTTCGTTGTTCGATTCGTTATTCGCTTTTGTTGTGCGATTTCGTTGTTCAATTTCGTTGTTCCATTTCGTTGTTCGATTTCGTTTTTCGATTTCATTGTTCGATTTCGTTGTTCGATTCGTTTGTTCGATTTCGTTGTTCGATTTCGTGGTTCGAATTCGTTGTTCGAATTCGTTGTTCGATTTCGTTGTTCGATTTCATTGTTCGATTTCGTGGTTCGAATTCGTTGTTCGAATTCGTTGTTCGATTTCGTTGTTCGTTGTTAGATTTCGTTGTTCGTTGTTAGATTTCGTTGTTCTTTGTTCGATTTCGTTGTTCGTTGTTAGATTTCGTTGTTCTTTGTTCAATTTCGTTGTTCGATTCGTTATTCGCTTTCGTTGTGCGATTTCGTTGTTCAATTTCGTTGTTCCATTTCGTTGTTCGATTTCGTTGTTCGATTTCGTTGTTCGATTTCGTTGTTCGATTTCGTTGTTCGATTTCGTTGTTCGATTTCGTTGTTCGATTTCGTTGTTCGATTTCGTTGTTGGATTTCGTTGTTCGATTTCGTTGTTCGATTTCGTTGTTCGATTTCGTTGTTCGATTTCGTTGTTCGATTTCGTTGTTCGATTTCGTTGTTCGATTTCGTTGTTCGATTTCGTTGTTCGATGTCGTTGTTCGATTTCGTTGTTCGATTTCGTTGTTCGATTTCGTTGTTCGATTTCGTTGTTCGATTTCGTTGTTCGATTTCGTTGTTAGATTTCGTTGTTCGATTTCGTTGTTAGATTTCGTTGTTCTTTGTTCGATTTCGTGGTTCGAATTCGTTGTTCGAATTCGTTGTTCGATTCGTTATTCGATTTCGTTGTTCGATTTCTTGTTCGATTTCGTTGTTCCATTTCGTTGTTCGATTTCGTTGTTCGATTTCGTTGTTCGATTTCGTTGTTCGATTTCGTTGTTCGATTTCGTTGTTAGATTTCGTTGTTAGATTTCGTTGTTCGATTTCGTTGTTCGATTTCGTTGTTCGATTTCGTTGTTCGATTTCGTTGTTCGATTTCGTTGTTCGATTTCGTTGTTCGATTTCGTTGTTCGATTTCGTTGTTCGATTTCGTTGTTTGATTTCGTTGTTCGATTTCGTTGTTCGATTTCGTTGTTCGATTTCGTTGTTCGATTTTGTTGTTCGATTTCGTTGTTCGATTTCGTTGTTCGATTTCGTTGTTCGATTTCGTTGTTCGATTTCGTTGTTCGATTTCGTTGTTCGATTTCGTTGTTCGATTTCGTTGTTCCATTTCGTTGTTCGATTTCGTTGTTCGATTTCGTTGTTCGATTTCGTTGTTAGATTTCGTTGTTCGATTTCGTTGTTCGATTTCGTTGTTCGATTTCGTTGTTCGATTTCGTTGTCCGATTCCGTTGTTCGATTTCGTTGTTCGTTTTCGTTGTTCGATATTGTTGTATGATTTCGTGGTTCGATTTCGTTGTTCGATTGCGTTGTTCCATTTCGTTGTTCTATTTCGTGGTTCGATTTCGTGGTTTCAGTTTGTTGTTCGATTTCGATTTCGCTGTTCGATTTCGAAGTTGGATTTCGTTGTTCTATTTCGTTGTTCTAATTCGTTGTTCGATTTCGTTGTTCGATTTCGTTGTTCGATTTCGTTGTTCTTTGTTCGATTTCGTTGTTCGTTGTTAGATTTCGTTGTTCTTTGTTCAATTTCGTTGTTCGATTCGTTATTCGCTTTCGTTGTGCGATTTCGTTGTTCGATTTCGTTGTTCGATTTCGTTGTTCGATTTCGTTGTTCGATTTCGTTGTTCCATTTCGTTCGATTTCGTTGTTCGATTTCGTTGTTCGATTTCGTTGTTAGATTTCGTTGTTCGATTTCGTTGTTCGATTTCGTTGTTCGATTTCGTTGTTAGATTTCGTTGTTCGATTTTGTTGTTCGATTTCGTTGTTCGATTTCGTTGTTCGATATCGTTGTTAGATTTCGTTGTTCGTTGTTAGATTTCGTTGTTCGTTGTTAGATTTCGTTATTCGTTGTTAGATTTCGTTGTTCTTTGTTCGATTTCGTGGTTCGAATTCGTTGTTCGAATTCGTTATTCGATTTCGTTGTTCGATTTCGTTGTTCGATTTCGTTGTTCGATTTCGTTGTTCGATTTCGTTGTTCGATTTCGTTGTTCGATTTCGTTGTTCGATTTCGTTGTTCGATTTCGTTGTTCGATTTCGTTGTTCGATTTCGTTGTTCGATTTCGTTGTTCGATTTCGTTGTTCGATTTCGTTGTTCGATTTCGTTGTTCGATTTCGATGTTCGATTTCGTTGTTCAATTTCGTTGTTCGATTCGTTATTCGCTTTTGTTGTGCGATTTCGTTGTTCAATTTCGTTGTTCCATTTCGTTGTTCGATTTCGTTTTTCGATTTCATTGTTCGATTTCGTTGTTCGATTCGTTTGTTCGATTTCGTTGTTCGATTTCGTGGTTCGAATTCGTTGTTCGAATTCGTTGTTCGATTTCGTTGTTCGATTTCATTGTTCGATTTCGTGGTTCGAATTCGTTGTTCGAATTCGTTGTTCGATTTCGTTGTTCGTTGTTAGATTTCGTTGTTCGTTGTTAGATTTCGTTGTTCTTTGTTCGATTTCGTTGTTCGTTGTTAGATTTCGTTGTTCTTTGTTCAATTTCGTTGTTCGATTCGTTATTCGCTTTCGTTGTGCGATTTCGTTGTTCAATTTCGTTGTTCCATTTCGTTGTTCGATTTCGTTGTTCGATTTCGTTGTTCGATTTCGTTGTTCGATTTCGTTGTTCGATTTCGTTGTTCGATTTCGTTGTTCGATTTCGTTGTTGGATTTCGTTGTTGGATTTCGTTGTTCGATTTCGTTGTTCGATTTCGTTGTTCGATTTCGTTGTTCGATTTCGTTGTTCGATTTCGTTGTTCGATTTCGTTGTTCGATTTCGTTGTTCGATTTCGTTGTTCGATGTCGTTGTTCGAATTCGTTGTTCGATTTCGTTGTTCGATTTCGTTGTTCGATTTCGTTGTTCGATTTCGTTGTTCGATTTCGTTGTTAGATTTCGTTGTTCGATTTCGTTGTTAGATTTCGTTGTTCTTTGTTCGATTTCGTGGTTCGAATTCGTTGTTCGAATTCGTTGTTCGATTCGTTATTCGATTTCGTTGTTCGATTTCTTGTTCGATTTCGTTGTTCCATTTCGTTGTTCGATTTCGTTGTTCGATTTCGTTGTTCGATTTCGTTGTTCGATTTCGTTGTTCGATTTCGTTGTTAGATTTCGTTGTTAGATTTCGTTGTTCGATTTCGTTGTTCGATTTCGTTGTTCGATTTCGTTGTTCGATTTCGTTGTTCGATTTCGTTGTTCGATTTCGTTGTTCGATTTCGTTGTTCGATTTCGTTGTTCGATTTCGTTGTTCGATTTCGTTGTTCGATTTCGTTGTTCGATTTCGTTGTTCGATTTCGTTGTTCGATTTCGTTGTTCGATTTTGTTGTTCGATTTCGTTGTTCGATTTCGTTGTTCGATTTCGTTGTTCGATTTCGTTGTTCGATTTCGTTGTTCGATTTCGTTGTTCGATTTCGTTGTTCGATTTCGTTGTTCGATTTCGTTGTTCCATTTCGTTGTTCGATTTCGTTGTTCGATTTCGTTGTTCGATTTCGTTGTTAGATTTCGTTGTTCGATTTCGTTGTTCGATTTCGTTGTTCGATTTCGTTGTTCGATTTCGTTGTCCGATTCCGTTGTTCGATTTCGTTGTTCGTTTTCGTTGTTCGATATTGTTGTATGATTTCGTGGTTCGATTTCGTTGTTCGATTGCGTTGTTCCATTTCGTTGTTCTATTTCGTGGTTCGATTTCGTGGTTTCAGTTTGTTGTTCGATTTCGATTTCGCTGTTCGATTTCGAAGTTGGATTTCGTTGTTCTATTTCGTTGTTCTAATTCGTTGTTCGATTTCGTTGTTCGATTTCGTTGTTCGATTTCGTTGTTCGATTTCGTTGTTCGATTCGTTATTCGATTTCGTTGTTAGATTTCGTTGTTCGATTTCGTTGTTCGATTTCGTTGTTCGATTTCGTTGTTCGATTTCGTTGTTAGATTTCGTTGTTCGTTGTTAGATTTCGTTGTTCGTTGTTAGATTTCGTTATTCGTTGTTAGATTTCGTTGTTCTTTGTTCGATTTCGTGGTTCGAATTCGTTGTTCGAATTCGTTATTCGATTTCGTTGTTCGATTTCGTTGTTCGATTTCGTTGTTCGATTTCGTTGTTCGATTTCGTTGTTCGATTTCGTTGTTCGATTTCGTTGTTCGATTTCGTTGTTCGATTTCGTTGTTCGATTTCGTTGTTCGATTTCGTTGTTCGATTTCGTTGTTCAATTTCGATGTTCGATTTCGTTGTTCAATTTCGTTGTTCGATTCGTTATTCGCTTTTGTTGTGCGATTTCGTTGTTCAATTTCGTTGTTCCATTTCGTTGTTCGATTTCGTTGTTCGATTTCATTGTTCGATTTCGTTGTTCGATTTCATTGTTCGATTTCGTTGTTCGATTCGTTTGTTCGATTTCGTTGTTCGATTTCGTGG
The DNA here is from genome assembly GCA_963243735.1 of Neocrepidodera transversa. Taxonomy (NCBI): domain Eukaryota; kingdom Metazoa; phylum Arthropoda; class Insecta; order Coleoptera; family Chrysomelidae; genus Neocrepidodera; species Neocrepidodera transversa. Next base: position 39,328,761 of record OY725338.1, read on the forward strand.
TTCGAATTCGTTGTTCGAATTCGTTGTTCGATTTCGTTGTTCGATTTCATTGTTCGATTTCGTGGTTCGAATTCGTTGTTCGAATTCGTTGTTCGATTTCGTTGTTCGTTGTTAGATTTCGTTGTTCGTTGTTAGATTTCGTTGTTCTTTGTTCGATTTCGTTGTTCGTTGTTAGATTTCGTTGTTCTTTGTTCAATTTCGTTGTTCGATTCGTTATTCGCTTTCGTTGTGCGATTTCGTTGTTCGATTTCGTTGTTCGATTTCGTTGTTCGATTTCGTTGTTCGATTTCGTTGTTCCATTTCGTTCGATTTCGTTGTTCGATTTCGTTGTTCGATTTCGTTGTTAGATTTCGTTGTTCGATTTCGTTGTTCGATTTCGTTGTTCGATTTCGTTGTTAGATTTCGTTGTTCGATTTTGTTGTTCGATTTCGTTGTTCGATTTCGTTGTTCGATATCGTTGTTAGATTTCGTTGTTCGTTGTTAGATTTCGTTGTTCGTTGTTAGATTTCGTTATTCGTTGTTAGATTTCGTTGTTCTTTGTTCGATTTCGTGGTTCGAATTCGTTGTTCGAATTCGTTATTCGATTTCGTTGTTCGATTTCGTTGTTCGATTTCGTTGTTCGATTTCGTTGTTCGATTTCGTTGTTCGATTTCGTTGTTCGATTTCGTTGTTCGATTTCGTTGTTCGATTTCGTTGTTCGATTTCGTTGTTCGATTTCGTTGTTCGATTTCGTTGTTCGATTTCGTTGTTCGATTTCGTTGTTCGATTTCGTTGTTCGATTTCGTTGTTCGATTTCGATGTTCGATTTCGTTGTTCAATTTCGTTGTTCGATTCGTTATTCGCTTTTGTTGTGCGATTTCGTTGTTCAATTTCGTTGTTCCATTTCGTTGTTCGATTTCGTTTTTCGATTTCATTGTTCGATTTCGTTGTTCGATTCGTTTGTTCGATTTCGTTGTTCGATTTCGTGGTTCGAATTCGTTGTTCGAATTCGTTGTTCGATTTCGTTGTTCGATTTCATTGTTCGATTTCGTGGTTCGAATTCGTTGTTCGAATTCGTTGTTCGATTTCGTTGTTCGTTGTTAGATTTCGTTGTTCGTTGTTAGATTTCGTTGTTCTTTGTTCGATTTCGTTGTTCGTTGTTAGATTTCGTTGTTCTTTGTTCAATTTCGTTGTTCGATTCGTTATTCGCTTTCGTTGTGCGATTTCGTTGTTCAATTTCGTTGTTCCATTTCGTTGTTCGATTTCGTTGTTCGATTTCGTTGTTCGATTTCGTTGTTCGATTTCGTTGTTCGATTTCGTTGTTCGATTTCGTTGTTCGATTTCGTTGTTCGATTTCGTTGTTGGATTTCGTTGTTGGATTTCGTTGTTCGATTTCGTTGTTCGATTTCGTTGTTCGATTTCGTTGTTCGATTTCGTTGTTCGATTTCGTTGTTCGATTTCGTTGTTCGATTTCGTTGTTCGATTTCGTTGTTCGATGTCGTTGTTCGAATTCGTTGTTCGATTTCGTTGTTCGATTTCGTTGTTCGATTTCGTTGTTCGATTTCGTTGTTCGATTTCGTTGTTAGATTTCGTTGTTCGATTTCGTTGTTAGATTTCGTTGTTCTTTGTTCGATTTCGTGGTTCGAATTCGTTGTTCGAATTCGTTGTTCGATTCGTTATTCGATTTCGTTGTTCGATTTCTTGTTCGATTTCGTTGTTCCATTTCGTTGTTCGATTTCGTTGTTCGATTTCGTTGTTCGATTTCGTTGTTCGATTTCGTTGTTCGATTTCGTTGTTAGATTTCGTTGTTAGATTTCGTTGTTCGATTTCGTTGTTCGATTTCGTTGTTCGATTTCGTTGTTCGATTTCGTTGTTCGATTTCGTTGTTCGATTTCGTTGTTCGATTTCGTTGTTCGATTTCGTTGTTCGATTTCGTTGTTCGATTTCGTTGTTCGATTTCGTTGTTCGATTTCGTTGTTCGATTTCGTTGTTCGATTTCGTTGTTCGATTTCGTTGTTCGATTTCGTTGTTCGATTTCGTTGTTCGATTTCGTTGTTCGATTTCGTTGTTCGATTTCGTTGTTCGATTTCGTTGTTCGATTTCGTTGTTCGATTTCGTTGTTCCATTTCGTTGTTCGATTTCGTTGTTCGATTTCGTTGTTCGATTTCGTTGTTAGATTTCGTTGTTCGATTTCGTTGTTCGATTTCGTTGTTCGATTTCGTTGTTCGATTTCGTTGTCCGATTCCGTTGTTCGATTTCGTTGTTCGTTTTCGTTGTTCGATATTGTTGTATGATTTCGTGGTTCGATTTCGTTGTTCGATTGCGTTGTTCCATTTCGTTGTTCTATTTCGTGGTTCGATTTCGTGGTTTCAGTTTGTTGTTCGATTTCGATTTCGCTGTTCGATTTCGAAGTTGGATTTCGTTGTTCTATTTCGTTGTTCTAATTCGTTGTTCGATTTCGTTGTTCGATTTCGTTGTTCGATTTCGTTGTTCGATTTCGTTGTTCGATTCGTTATTCGATTTCGTTGTTAGATTTCGTTGTTCGATTTCGTTGTTCGATTTCGTTGTTCGATTTCGTTGTTCGATTTCGTTGTTAGATTTCGTTGTTCGTTGTTAGATTTCGTTGTTCGTTGTTAGATTTCGTTATTCGTTGTTAGATTTCGTTGTTCTTTGTTCGATTTCGTGGTTCGAATTCGTTGTTCGAATTCGTTATTCGATTTCGTTGTTCGATTTCGTTGTTCGATTTCGTTGTTCGATTTCGTTGTTCGATTTCGTTGTTCGATTTCGTTGTTCGATTTCGTTGTTCGATTTCGTTGTTCGATTTCGTTGTTCGATTTCGTTGTTCGATTTCGTTGTTCGATTTCGTTGTTCGATTTCGTTGTTCAATTTCGATGTTCGATTTCGTTGTTCAATTTCGTTGTTCGATTCGTTATTCGCTTTTGTTGTGCGATTTCGTTGTTCAATTTCGTTGTTCCATTTCGTTGTTCGATTTCGTTGTTCGATTTCATTGTTCGATTTCGTTGTTCGATTTCATTGTTCGATTTCGTTGTTCGATTCGTTTGTTCGATTTCGTTGTTCGATTTCGTGGTTCGAATTCGTTGTTCGAATTCGTTGTTCGATTTCGTTGTTCGATTTCATTGTTCGATTTCGTGGTTCGAATTCGTTGTTCGAATTCGTTGTTCGATTTCGTTGTTCGTTGTTAGATTTCGTTGTTCGTTGTTAGATTTCGTTGTTCTTTGTTCGATTTCGTTGTTCGTTGTTAGATTTCGTTGTTCTTTGTTCAATTTCGTTGTTCGATTCGTTATTCGCTTTCGTTGTGCGATTTCGTTGTTCAATTTCGTTGTTCCATTTCGTTGTTCGATTTCGTTGTTCGATTTCGTTGTTCGATTTCGTTGTTCGATTTCGTTGTTCGATTTCGTTGTTCGATTTCGTTGTTCGATTTCGTTGTTCGATTTCGTTGTTCGATTTCGTTGTTCGATTTCGTTGTTCGATTTCGTTGTTCGATTTCGTTGTTGGATTTCGTTGTTCGATTTCGTTGTTCGATTTCGTTGTTCGATTTCGTTGTTCGATTTCGTTGTTCGATTTCGTTGTTCGATTTCGTTGTTCGATTTCGTTGTTCGATTTCGTTGTTCGATGTCGTTGTTCGAATTCGTTGTTCGAATTCGTTGTTCGATTTCGTTGTTCGATTTCGTTGTTCGATTTCGTTGTTAGATTTCGTTGTTCGATTTCGTTGTTAGATTTCGTTGTTCTTTGTTCGATTTCGTGGTTCGAATTCGTTGTTCGAATTCGTTGTTCGATTCGTTATTCGATTTCGTTGTTCGATTTCTTGTTCGATTTCGTTGTTCCATTTCGTTGTTCTATTTCGTGGTTCGATTTCGTGGTTTCAGTTTGTTGTTCGATTTCGATTTCGCTGTTCGATTTCGAAGTTGGATTTCGTTGTTCTATTTCGTTGTTCTAATTCGTTGTTCGATTTCGTTGTTCGATTTCGTTGTTCGACTCGTTATTCGATTTCGTTGTTAGATTTCGTTGTTCGATTTCGTTGTTCGATTTCGTTGTTCGATTTCGTTGTTCGATTTCGTTGTTAGATTTCGTTGTTCGATTTCGTTGTTCGATTTCGTTGTTCGATTTCGTTGTTCGATTTCGTTGTTCGATGTCGTTGTTCGAATTCGTTGTTCGAATTCGTTGTTCGATTTCGTTGTTCGATTTCGTTGTTCGATTTCGTTGTTCGATTTCGTTGTTCGATTTCGTTGTTCGATTTCGTTGTTAGATTTCGTTGTTCGATTTCGTTGTTAGATTTCGTTGTTCTTTGTTCGATTTCGTGGTTCGAATTCGTTGTTCGAATTCGTTGTTCGATTCGTTATTCGATTTCGTTGTTCGATTTCTTGTTCGATTTCGTTGTTCGATTTCGTTGTTCGATTTCGTTGTTCGATTTCGTTGTTCGATTTCGTTGTTCGATTTCGTTGTTAGATTTCGTTGTTCGATTTCGTTGTTCGATTTCGTTGTTCGATTTCGTTGTTCGATTTCGTTGTCCGATTCCGTTGTTCGATTCGTTTGTTCGATTTCGTTGTTCGATTTCGTGGTTCGAATTCGTTGTTCGAATTCGTTGTTCGATTTCGTTGTTCGATTTCATTGTTCGATTTCGTGGTTCGAATTCGTTGTTCCATTTCGTTGTTCTATTTCGTGGTTCGATTTCGTGGTTTCAGTTTGTTGTTCGATTTCGATTTCGCTGTTCGATTTCGAAGTTGGATTTCGTTGTTCTATTTCGTTGTTCTAATTCGTTGTTCGATTTCGTTGTTCGATTTCGTTGTTCGATTTCGTTGTTCGATTCGTTATTCGATTTCGTTGTTAGATTTCGTTGTTCGATTTCGTTGTTCGATTTCGTTGTTCGATTTCGTTGTTCGATTTCGTTGTTCGATTTCGTTGTTAGATTTCGTTGTTCGTTGTTAGATTTCGTTGTTCGTTGTTAGATTTCGTTATTCGTTGTTAGATTTCATTGTTCTTTGTTCGATTTCGTGGTTAGAATTCGTTGTTCGAATTCGTTGTTCGATTTCGTTGTTCGATTTTGTTGTTCGATTTCGTTGTTCGATTTCGTTGTTCGATTTCGAAGTTCGATTTCGTTGTTCGATTTCGTTGTTCGATTTCGTTATTCGATTTCGTTGTTCGATTTCGATGTTCGATTTCGTTGTTCGATTTCGTTGTTCGATTTCGTTGTTCGATTTCGATGTTCGATTTCGTTGTTCAATTTCGTTGTTCGATTCGTTATTCGCTTTCGTTGTGCGATTTCGTTGTTCAATTTCGTTGTTCCATTTCGTTGTTCGATTTCGTTGTTCGATTTCGTTGTTCGATTTCGTTGTTCGATTTCGTTGTTCGATTTCGTTGTTCGATTTCGTTGTTCGATTTCGTTGTTCGTTTTCGTTGTTCGATTTCGTTGTTCGATTTCGTGGTTCGAATTCGTTGTTCGAATTCGTTGTTCGATTTCGTTGTTCGTTGTTAGATTTCGTTGTTCGTTGTTAGATTTCGTTGTTCTTTGTTCGATTTCGTGGTTCGAATTCGTTGTTCGAATTCGTTATTCGATTTCGTTGTTCGATTTCGTTGTTCGATTTCGTTGTTCGATTTCGTTGTTCGATTTCGTTGTTCGATTTCGTTGTTCGATTTCGTTGTTCGATTTCGTTGTTCGATTTCTTTGTTAGATTTCGTTGTTCGTTGTTCGATTTCGTTGTTCGTTGTTAGATTTCGTTGTTCGTTGTTAGATTTCGTTGTTCTTTGTTCGATTTCGTGGTTCGAATTCGTTGTTCGAATTCGTTATTCGATTTCGTTGTTCGATTTCGTTGTTCGATTTCGTTGTTCGATTTCGTTGTTCGATTTCGTTGTTCGATTTCGTTGTTCGATTTCGTTGTTCGTTTTCGTTGTTCGATTTCGTTGTTCGATTTCGTTGTTCGATATCGATGTTCGATTTCGTTGTTCAATTTCGTTGTTCGATTCGTTATTCGCTTTTGTTGTGCGATTTCGTTGTTCAATTTCGTTGTTCCATTTCGTTGTTCGATTTCGTTGTTCGATTTCGTTGTTCGATTTCATTGTTCGATTTCGTTGTTCGATTCGTTTGTTCGATTTCGTTGTTCGATTTCGTGGTTTGAATTCGTTGTTCGAATTCGTTGTTCGATTTCGTTGTTCGATTTCATTGTTCGATTTCGTGGTTCGAATTCGTTGTTCGAATTCGTTGTTCGATTTCGTTGTTCGTTGTTAGATTTCGTTGTTCGTTGTTAGATTTCGTTGTTCTTTGTTCGATTTCGTTGTTCGTTGTTAGATTTCGTTGTTCTTTGTTCAATTTCGTTGTTCGATTCGTTATTCGCTTTCGTTGTGCGATTTCGTTGTTCAATTTCGTTGTTCAATTTCGTTGTTCGATTTCGTTGTTCGATTTCGTTGTTCGATTTCGTTGTTCGATTTCGTTGTTCGATTTCGTTGTTCGATTTCGTTGTTCGATTTCGTTGTTCGATTTCGTTGTTGGATTTCGTTGTTCGATTTCGTTGTTCGATTTCGTTGTTCGATTTCGTTGTTCGATTTCGTTGTTCGATTTCGTTGTTCGATTTCGTTGTTCGATGTCGTTGTTCGAATTCGTTGTTCGAATTCGTTGTTCGATTTCGTTGTTCGATTTCGTTGTTCGATTTCGTTGTTCGATTTCGTTGTTCGATTTCGTTGTTCGATTTCGTTGTTAGATTTCGTTGTTCGATTTCGTTGTTAGATTTCGTTGTTCTTTGTTCGATTTCGTGGTTCGAATTCGTTGTTCGAATTCGTTGTTCGATTCGTTATTCGATTTCGTTGTTCGATTTCTTGTTCGAATTCGTTGTTCCATTTCGTTGTTCGATTTCGTTGTTCGATTTCGTTGTTCGATTTCGTTGTTCGATTTCGTTGTTCGATTTCGTTGTTAGATTTCGTTGTTAGATTTCGTTGTTCGATTTCGTTGTTCGATTTCGTTGTTCGATTTCGTTGTTCGATTTCGTTGTTCGATTTCGTTGTTCGATTTCGTTGTTCGATTTCGTTGTTCGATTTCGTTGTTCGATTTCGTTGTTCGATTTCGTTGTTCGATTTCGTTGTTCGATTTCGTTGTTCGATTTCGTTGTTCGATTTTGTTGTTCGATTTCGTTGTTCGATTTCGTTGTTCGATTTCGTTGTTCGATTTCGTTGTTCGATTTCGTTGTTCGATTTCGTTGTTCGATTTCGTTGTTCGATTTCGTTGTTCGATTTCGTTGTTCGATTTCGTTGTTCCATTTCGTTCGATTTCGTTGTTCGATTTCGTTGTTCGATTTCGTTGTTAGATTTCGTTGTTCGATTTCGTTGTTCGATTTCGTTGTTCGATTTCGTTGTTAGATTTCGTTGTTCGATTTCGTTGTTCGATTTCGTTGTTCGATTTCGTTGTTCGATATCGTTGTTAGATTTCGTTGTTCGTTGTTAGATTTCGTTGTTCGTTGTTAGATTTCGTTATTCGTTGTTAGATTTCGTTGTTCTTTGTTCGATTTCGTGGTTCGAATTCGTTGTTCGAATTCGTTATTCGATTTCGTTGTTCGATTTCGTTGTTCGATTTCGTTGTTCGATTTCGTTGTTCGATTTCGTTGTTCGATTTCGTTGTTCGATTTCGTTGTTCGATTTCGTTGTTCGATTTCGTTGTTCGATTTCGTTGTTCGATTTCGTTGTTCGATTTCGTTGTTCGATTTCGTTGTTCGATTTCGTTGTTCGATTTCGTTGTTCGATTTCGATGTTCGATTTCGTTGTTCAATTTCGTTGTTCGATTCGTTATTCGCTTTTGTTGTGCGATTTCGTTGTTCAATTTCGTTGTTCCATTTCGTTGTTCGATTTCGTTTTTCGATTTCATTGTTCGTTTCGTTGTTCGATTCGTTTGTTCGATTTCGTTGTTCGATTTCGTGGTTCGAATTCGTTGTTCGAATTCGTTGTTCGATTTCGTTGTTCGATTTCATTGTTCGATTTCGTGGTTCGAATTCGTTGTTCGAATTCGTTGTTCGATTTCGTTGTTCGTTGTTAGATTTCGTTGTTCGTTGTTAGATTTCGTTGTTCTTTGTTCGATTTCGTTGTTCGTTGTTAGATTTCGTTGTTCTTTGTTCAATTTCGTTGTTCGATTCGTTATTCGCTTTCGTTGTGCGATTTCGTTGTTCAATTTCGTTGTTCCATTTCGTTGTTCGATTTCGTTGTTCGATTTCGTTGTTCGATTTCGTTGTTCGATTTCGTTGTTCGATTTCGTTGTTCGATTTCGTTGTTCGATTTCGTTGTTCGATTTCGTTGTTGGATTTCGTTGTTGGATTTCGTTGTTCGATTTCGTTGTTCGATTTCGTTGTTCGATTTCGTTGTTCGATTTCGTTGTTCGATTTCGTTGTTCGATTTCGTTGTTCGATTTCGTTGTTCGATTTCGTTGTTCGATTTCGTTGTTCGATGTCGTTCGAATTCGTTGTTCGATTTCGTTGTTCGATTTCGTTGTTCGATTTCGTTGTTCGAATTCGTTGTTCGATTTCGTTGTTAGATTTCGTTGTTCGATTTCGTTGTTAGATTTCGTTGTTCTTTGTTCGATTTCGTGGTTCGAATTCGTTGTTCGAATTCGTTGTTCGATTCGTTATTCGATTTCGTTGTTCGATTTCTTGTTCGATTTCGTTGTTCCATTTCGTTGTTCGATTTCGTTGTTCGATTTCGTTGTTCGATTTCGTTGTTCGATTTCGTTGTTAGATTTCGTTGTTAGATTTCGTTGTTCGATTTCGTTGTTCGATTTCGTTGTTCGATTTCGTTGTTCGATTTCGTTGTTCGATTTCGTTGTTCGATTTCGTTGTTCGATTTCGTTGTTCGATTTCGTTGTTCGATTTCGTTGTTCGATTTCGTTGTTCGATTTCGTTGTTCGATTTCGTTGTTCGATTTCGTTGTTCGATTTCGTTGTTCGATTTTGTTGTTCGATTTCGTTGTTCGATTTCGTTGTTCGATTTCGTTGTTCGATTTCGTTGTTCGATTTCGTTGTTCGATTTCGTTGTTCGATTTCGTTGTTCGATTTCGTTGTTCGATTTCGTTGTTCGATTTCGTTGTTCCATTTCGTTGTTCGATTTCGTTGTTCGATTTCGTTGTTCAATTTCGTTGTTAGATTTCGTTGTTCGATTTCGTTGTTCGATTTCGTTGTTCGATTTCGTTGTTCGATTTCGTTGTCCGATTCCGTTGTTCGATTTCGTTGTTCGTTTTCGTTGTTCGATATTGTTGTATGATTTCGTGGTTCGATTTCGTTGTTCGATTGCGTTGTTCCATTTCGTTGTTCTATTTCGTGGTTCGATTTCGTGGTTTCAGTTTGTTGTTCGATTTCGATTTCGCTGTTCGATTTCGAAGTTGGATTTCGTTGTTCTATTTCGTTGTTCTAATTCGTTGTTCGATTTCGTTGTTCGATTTCGTTGTTCGATTTCGTTGTTCGATTTCGTTGTTCGATTCGTTATTCGATTTCGTTGTTAGATTTCGTTGTTCGATTTCGTTGTTCGATTTCGTTGTTCGATTTCGTTGTTCGATTTCGTTGTTAGATTTCGTTGTTCGTTGTTAGATTTCGTTGTTCGTTGTTAGATTTCGTTATTCGTTGTTAGATTTCGTTGTTCTTTGTTCGATTTCGTGGTTCGAATTCGTTGTTCGAATTCGTTATTCGATTTCGTTGTTCGATTTCGTTGTTCGATTTCGTTGTTCGATTTCGTTGTTCGATTTCGTTGTTCGATTTCGTTGTTCGATTTCGTTGTTCGATTTCGTTGTTCGATTTCGTTGTTCGATTTCGTTGTTCGATTTCGTTGTTCAATTTCGATGTTCGATTTCGTTGTTCAATTTCGTTGTTCGATTCGTTATTCGCTTTTGTTGTGCGATTTCGTTGTTCAATTTCGTTGTTCCATTTCGTTGTTCGATTTCGTTGTTCGATTTCATTGTTCGATTTCGTTGTTCGATTTCATTGTTCGATTTCGTTGTTCGATTCGTTTGTTCGATTTCGTTGTTCGATTTCGTGGTTCGAATTCGTTGTTCGAATTCGTTGTTCGATTTCGTTGTTCGATTTCATTGTTCGATTTCGTGGTTCGAATTCGTTGTTCGAATTCGTTGTTCGATTTCGTTGTTCGTTGTTAGATTTCGTTGTTCGTTGTTAGATTTCGTTGTTCTTTGTTCGATTTCGTTGTTCGTTGTTAGATTTCGTTGTTCTTTGTTCAAATTCGTTGTTCGATTCGTTATTCGCTTTCGTTGTGCGATTTCGTTGTTCAATTTCGTTGTTCCATTTCGTTGTTCGATTTCGTTGTTCGATTTCGTTGTTCGATTTCGTTGTTCGATTTCGTTGTTCGATTTCGTTGTTCGATTTCGTTGTTCGATTTCGTTGTTCGATTTCGTTGTTCGATTTCGTTGTTCGATTTCGTTGTTGGATTTCGTTGTTCGATTTCGTTGTTCGATTTCGTTGTTCGATTTCGTTGTTCGATTTCGTTGTTCGATTTCGTTGTTCGATTTCGTTGTTCGATTTCGTTGTTCGATTTCGTTGTTCGATGTCGTTGTTCGAATTCGTTGTTCGAATTCGTTGTTCGATTTCGTTGTTCGATTTCGTTGTTCGATTTCGTTGTTCGATTTCGTTGTTCGATTTCGTTGTTAGATTTCGTTGTTCGATTTCGTTGTTAGATTTCGTTGTTGTTTGTTCGATTTCGTGGTTCGAATTCGTTGTTCGAATTCGTTGTTCGATTCGTTATTCGATTTCGTTGTTCGATTTCTTGTTCGATTTCGTTGTTCCATTTCGTTGTTCTATTTCGTGGTTCGATTTCGTGGTTTCAGTTTGTTGTTCGATTTCGATTTCGCTGTTCGATTTCGAAGTTGGATTTCGTTGTTCTATTTCGTTGTTCTAATTCGTTGTTCGATTTCGTTGTTCGATTTCGTTGTTCGACTCGTTATTCGATTTCGTTGTTAGATTTCGTTGTTCGATTTCGTTGTTCGATTTCGTTGTTCGATTTCGTTGTTCGATTTCGTTGTTAGATTTCGTTGTTCGATTTCGTTGTTCGATTTCGTTGTTCGATTTCGTTGTTCGATTTCGTTGTTCGATGTCGTTGTTCGAATTCGTTGTTCGAATTCGTTGTTCGATTTCGTTGTTCGATTTCGTTGTTCGATTTCGTTGTTCGATTTCGTTGTTCGATTTCGTTGTTAGATTTCGTTGTTCGATTTCGTTGTTAGATTTCGTTGTTCTTTGTTCGATTTCGTGGTTCGAATTCGTTGTTCGAATTCGTTGTTCGATTCGTTATTCGATTTCGTTGTTCGATTTCTTGTTCGATTTCGTTGTTCGATTTCGTTGTTCGATTTCGTTGTTCGATTTCGTTGTTCGATTTCGTTGTTCGATTTCGTTGTTAGATTTCGTTGTTCGATTTCGTTGTTCGATTTCGTTGTTCGATTTCGTTGTTCGATTTCGTTGTCCGATTCCGTTGTTCGATTCGTTTGTTCGATTTCGTTGTTCGATTTCGTGGTTCGAATTCGTTGTTCGAATTCGTTGTTCGATTTCGTTGTTCGATTTCATTGTTCGATTTCGTGGTTCGAATTCGTTGTTCCATTTCGTTGTTCTATTTCGTGGTTCGATTTCGTGGTTTCAGTTTGTTGTTCGATTTCGATTTCGCTGTTCGATTTCGAAGTTGGATTTCGTTGTTCTATTTCGTTGTTCTAATTCGTTGTTCGATTTCGTTGTTCGATTTCGTTGTTCGATTTCGTTGTTCGATTCGTTATTCGATTTCGTTGTTAGATTTCGTTGTTCGATTTCGTTGTTCGATTTCGTTGTTCGATTTTGTTGTTCGATTTCGTTGTTCGATTTCGTTGTTCGATTTCGAAGTTCGATTTCGTTGTTCGATTTCGTTGTTCGATTTCGTTATTCGATTTCGTTGTTCGATTTCGATGTTCGATTTCGTTGTTCGATTTCGTTGTTCGATTTCGTTGTTCGATTTCGTTGTTCGATTTCGTTGTTCGATTTCGTTGTTCGATTTCGTTGTTCGATTTCGTTGTTCGATTTCGTTGTTCGATTTCGTTGTTCGATTTCGATGTTCGATTTCGTTGTTCAATTTCGTTGTTCGATTCGTTATTCGCTTTCGTTGTGCGATTTCGTTGTTCAATTTCGTTGTTCCATTTCGTTGTTCGATTTCGTTGTTCGATTTCATTGTTCGATTTCGTTGTTCGATTCGTTTGTTCGATTTCGTTGTTCGATTTCGTGGTTCGAATTCGTTGTTCGAATTCGTTGTTCGATTTCGTTGTTCGATTTCATTGTTCGATTTCGTGGTTCGAATTCGTTGTTCGAATTCGTTGTTCGATTTCGTTGTTCGTTGTTAGATTTCGTTGTTCGTTGTTAGATTTCGTTGTTCTTTGTTCGATTTCGTTGTTCGTTGTTAGATTTCGTTGTTCTTTGTTCAATTTCGTTGTTCGATTCGTTATTCGCTTTCGTTGTGCGATTTCGTTGTTCAATTTCGTTGTTCCATTTCGTTGTTCGATTTCGTTGTTCGATTTCGTTGTTCGATTTCGTTGTTCGATTTCGTTGTTCGATTTCGTTGTTCGATTTCGTTGTTCGATTTCGTTGTTCGATTTCGTTGTTCGATTTCGTTGTTCGATTTCGTTGTTCGATTTCGTTGTTCGATTTCGTTGTTCGATTTCGTTGTTCGATTTCGTTGTTCGATTTCGTTGTTCGATTTCGTTGTTCGATTTCGTTGTTCGATTTCGTTATTCGATTTCGTTGTTCGATTTCGTTGTTCGATTTCGTTGTTCGATTTCGTTGTTCGATTTCGTTGTTGGAATTCGTATTCGATTTCGTTGATCGATTTCGTTGTTCGATTTTCATTGTTCGATTTGATTGTTCGATTTCGTTGATCGATTTCGTTTTTCGATTTCGTTCGATTTCGTTGTTCGATTTCATTGTTCGATTTCGTGGTTCGAATTCGTTGTTCGAATTCGTTGTTCGATTTCGTTGTTCGTTGTTAGATTTCGTTGTTCGTAGTTAGATTTCGTTGTTCTTTGTTCGATTTCGTTGTTCGTTGTTAGATTTCGTTGTTCTTTGTTCGATTTCGTTGTTCGTTGTTCGATTTCGTTGTTCGATTTTCGTTGTTCGATTTCGTTGTTCGATTGCGTTGTTCCATTTCGTTATTCAATTTCGTGGTTCGATTTCGTGGTTTCAGTTTGTTGTTCGAGTTCGTTATTCGATTTCGTTGTTCGATTTCGTTGTTCGATTTCGTTGTTCGTTTTCGTTGTTCGATATTATATGATTTCGTGGTTCGATTTCGTTGTTCGATTGCGTTGTTCCATTTCGTTGTTCTATTTCGTGGTTCGATTTCGTGGTTTCAGTTTGTTGTTCGATTTCGATTTCGTTGTTCGATATCGAAGTTGGATTTCGTTGTTCGATTTCGTTGTTCTATTTCGTTGTTCGATTTCGTTGTTCGAATTCGTTGTTCGAATTCGTTGTTCGATTTCGTTGTTCAATTTCGTTGTTCCATTTCGTTGTTCGATTTCGTTGTTCGATTTCGTTGTTCGATTGCGTTGTTCCATTTCGTTGTTCTATTTCGTGGTTCGAATTCGTTGTTCGAATTCGTTGTTCGAATTCGTTGTTCGATTTCGTTGTTCGATTTCATTGTTCGATTTCGTGGTTCGAATTCGTTGTTCGAATTCGTTGTTCGATTTCGTTGTTCGTTGTTAGATTTCGTTGTTCGTTATTAGATTTCGTTGTTCTTTGTTCAATTTCGTTGTTCGATTCCGTTATTCGCTTTCGTTGTGCGATTTCGTTGTTCAATTTCGTTGTTCCATTTCGTTGTTCGATTTCGTTGTTCGATTTCGTTGTTCGATTTCGTTGTTAGATTTCGTTGTTCGATTTCGTTGTTCGATTTCGTTGTTCGATTTCGTTGTTAGATTTCGTTGTTCTTTGTTCGATTTCGTGGTTCGAATTCGTTGTTCGAATTCGTTGTTCGATTGGTTATTCGATTTCGTTGTTCGATTTCGTTGTTCCATTTCGTTGTTCGATTTCGTTGTTCGATTTCGTTGTTCGATTTCGTTGTTCGATTTCGTTGTTAGATTTCGTTGTTCGATTTCGTTGTTCGATTTCGTTGTTCGATTTCGTTGTTCGATTTCGTTGTCCGATTCCGTTGTTCGATTTCGTTGTTCGATATTGTTGTATGATTTCGTGGTTCGATTTCGTTGTTCGATTGCGTTGTTCCATTTCGTTGTTCTATTTCGTGGTTCGATTTCGTGGTTTCAGTTTGTTGTTCGATTTCGATTTCGCTGTTCGATTTCGAAGTTGGATTTCGTTGTTCTATTTCGTTGTTCTAATTCGTTGTTCGATTTCGTTGTTCGATTTCGTTGTTCGATTTCGTTGTTCGATTTCGTTGTTCGATTTCGTTGTTCGATTCGTTATTCGATTTCGTTGTTAGATTTCGTTGTTCGATTTCGTTGTTCGATTTCGTTGTTCGATTTCGTTGTTCGATTTCGTTGTTAGATTTCGTTGTTCGTTGTTAGATTTCGTTGTTCGTTGTTAGATTTCGTTATTCGTTGTTAGATTTCGTTGTTCTTTGTTCGATTTCGTGGTTCGAATTCGTTGTTCGATTTCGTTGTTCGATTTCGTTGTTCGATTTTGTTGTTCGATTTCGTTGTTCGATTTCGTTGTTCGATTTCGAAGTTCGATTTCGTTGTTCGATTTCGTTGTTCGATTTCGTTATTCGATTTCGTTGTTCGATTTCGTTGTTCGATTTCGTTGTTCGATTTCGTTGTTCGATTTCGTTGTTCGATTTCGTTGTTCGATTTCGTTGTTCGATTTCGTTGTTCGATTTCGTTGTTCGATTTCGTTGTTCGATTTCGTTGTTCGATTTCGTTGATCGATTTCGATGTTCGATTTCGTTGTTCAATTTCGTTGTTCGATTCGTTATTCGCTTTCGTTGTTCTATTTCGTTGTTCTAATTCGTTGTTCGATTTCGTTGTTCGATTTCGTTGTTCGATTTCGTTGTTCGATTCGTTATTCGATTTCGTTGTTAGATTTCGTTGTTCGATTTCGTTGTTCGATTTCGTTGTTCGATTTCGTTGTTTGATTTCGTTGTTCGATTTCG
The DNA here is from genome assembly GCA_963243735.1 of Neocrepidodera transversa. Lineage (NCBI taxonomy): Eukaryota > Metazoa > Arthropoda > Insecta > Coleoptera > Chrysomelidae > Neocrepidodera > Neocrepidodera transversa. The sequence goes on from OY725338.1 coordinate 39,343,829, forward strand.
TTGTTAGATTTCGTTGTTCGTTGTTAGATTTCGTTGTTCGTTGTTAGATTTCGTTATTCGTTGTTAGATTTCATTGTTCTTTGTTCGATTTCGTGGTTCGAATTCGTTGTTCGATTTCGTTGTTCGATTTCGTTGTTTGATTTTGTTGTTCGATTTCGTTGTTCGATTTCGTTGTTCGATTTCGAAGTTCGATTTCGTTGTTCGATTTCGTTGTTCGATTTCGTTATTCGATTTCGTTGTTCGATTTCGTTGTTCGATTTCGTTGTTCGATTTCGTTGTTCGATTTCGTTGTTCGATTTCGTTGTTCGATTTCGTTGTTCGATTTCGTTGTTCGATTTCGTTGTTCGATTTCGTTGTTCGATTTCGTTGATCGATTTCGATGTTCGATTTCGTTGTTCAATTTCGTTGTTCGATTCGTTATTCGCTTTCGTTGTTCTATTTCGTTGTTCTAATTCGTTGTTCGAATTCGTTGTTCGATTTCGTTGTTCGATTTTGTTGTTCGATTTCGTTGTTCGATTTCGTTGTTCGATTTCGTTGTTCGATTTCGTTGTTCGATTTCGTTGATCGATTTCGATGTTCGATTTCGTTGTTCAATTTCGTTGTTCGATTCGTTATTCGCTTTCGTTGTTCTATTTCGTTGTTCTAATTCGTTGTTCGAATTCGTTGTTCGATTTCGTTGTTCGATTTTGTTGTTCGATTTCGTTGTTCGATTTCGAAGTTCGATTTCGTTGTTCGATTTCGTTGTTCGATTTCGTTATTCGATTTCGTTGTTCGATTTCGTTGTTCGATTTCGTTGTTCGATTTCGTTGTTCGATTTCGTTGTTCGATTTCGTTGTTCGATTTCGTTGTTCGATTTCGTTGTTCGATTTCGTTGTTCGATTTCGTTGTTCGATTTCGTTGTTCGATTTCGTTGATCGACTTCGATGTTCGATTTCGTTGTTCAATTTCGTTGTTCGATTCGTTATTCGCTTTCGTTGTTCTATTTCGTTGTTCTAATTCGTTGTTCGATTTCGTTGTTCGATTTCGTTGTTCGATTTCGTTGTTCGATTCGTTATTCGATTTCGTTGTTAGATTTCGTTGTTCGATTTCGTTGTTCGATTTCGTTGTTCGATTTCGTTGTTTGATTTCGTTGTTCGATTTCGTTGTTAGATTTCGTTGTTCGTTGTTAGATTTCGTTGTTCGTTGTTAGATTTCGTTATTCGTTGTTAGATTTCATTGTTCTTTGTTCGATTTCGTGGTTCGAATTCGTTGTTCGATTTCGTTGTTCGATTTCGTTGTTCGATTTTGTTGTTCGATTTCGTTGTTCGATTTCGTTGTTCGATTTCGAAGTTCGATTTCGTTGTTCGATTTCGTTGTTCGATTTCGTTATTCGATTTCGTTGTTCGATTTCGTTGTTCGATTTCGTTGTTCGATTTCGTTGTTCGATTTCGTTGTTCGATTTCGTTGTTCGATTTCGTTGTTCGATTTCGTTGTTCGATTTCGTTGTTCGATTTCGTTGTTCGATTTCGTTGATCGATTTCGATGTTCGATTTCGTTGTTCAATTTCGTTGTTCGATTCGTTATTCGCTTTCGTTGTTCTATTTCGTTGTTCTAATTCGTTGTTCGAATTCGTTGTTCGATTTCGTTGTTCGATTTTGTTGTTCGATTTCGTTGTTCGATTTCGTTGTTCGATTTCGAAGTTCGATTTCGTTGTTCGATTTCGTTGTTCGATTTCGTTATTCGATTTCGTTGTTCGATTTCGATGTTCGATTTCGTTGTTCGATTTCGTTGTTCGATTTCGTTGTTCGATTTCGTTGTTCGATTTCGTTGTTCGATTTCGTTGTTCGATTTCGTTGTTCGATTTCGTTGTTCGATTTCGTTGTTCGATTTCGTTGTTCGATTTCGTTGTTCGATTTCGTTGTTCGATTTCGATGTTCGATTTCGTTGTTCAATTTCGTTGTTCGATTCGTTATTCGCTTTCGTTGTGCGATTTCGTTGTTCAATTTCGTTGTTCCATTTCGTTGTTCGATTTCGTTGTTCGATTTCATTGTTCGATTTCGTTGTTCGATTCGTTTGTTCGATTTCGTTGTTCGATTTCGTGGTTCGAATTCGTTGTTCGAATTCGTTGTTCGATTTCGTTGTTCGATTTCATTGTTCGATTTCGTGGTTCGAATTCGTTGTTCGAATTCGTTGTTCGATTTCGTTGTTCGTTGTTAGATTTCGTTGTTCGTTGTTAGATTTCGTTGTTCTTTGTTCGATTTAGTTGTTCGTTGTTAGATTTCGTTGTTCTTTGTTCAATTTCGTTGTTCGATTCGTTATTCGCTTTCGTTGTGCGATTTCGTTGTTCAATTTCGTTGTTCCATTTCGGTGTTCGATTTCGTTGTTCGATTTCGTTGTTCGATTTCGTTGTTCGATTTCGTTGTTCGATTTCGTTGTTCGATTTCGTTGTTCGATTTCGTTGTTCGATTTCGTTGTTCGATTTCGTTGTTCGATTTCGTTGTTCGATTTCGTTGTTCGATTTCGTTGTTCGATTTCGTTGTTCGATTTCGTTGTTCGATTTCGTTGTTCGATTTCGTTGTTCGATTTCGTTGTTCGATTTCGTTGTTCGATTTCGTTGTTCGATTTCGTTGTTCGATTTCGTTGTTCGATTTCGTTGTTCGATTTCGTTGTTCGATTTCGTTGTTCGATTTCGTTGTTCGATTTCGTTGTTCGATTTCGTTGTTCGATTTCGTTGTTCGATTTCGTTGTTCGATTTCGTTGTTTGAATTCGTGTTCGATTTCGTTGATCGATTTCGTTGTTCGATTTTCATTGTTCGATTTGATTGTTCGATTTCGTTGATCGATTTCGTTTTTCGATTTCGTTCGATTTCGTTGTTCGATTTCATTGTTCGATTTCGTGGTTCGAATTCGTTGTTCGAATTCGTTGTTCTATTTCGTTGTTCTAATTCGTTGTTCGAATTCGTTGTTCGATTTCGTTGTTCGATTTTGTTGTTCGATTTCGTTGTTCGATTTCGTTGTTCGATTTCGAAGTTCGATTTCGTTGTTCGATTTCGTTGTTCGATTTCGTTATTCGATTTCGTTGTTCGATTTCGTTGTTCGATTTCGTTGTTCGATTTCGATTTCGTTGTTCGATTTCGTTGTTCGATTTCGTTGTTCGATTTCGTTGTTCGATTTCGTTGTTCGATTTCGTTGTTCGATTTCGTTGTTCGATTTCGTTGATCGATTTCGATGTTCGATTTCGTTGTTCAATTTCGTTGTTCGATTCGTTATTCGCTTTCGTTGTTCTATTTCGTTGTTCTAATTCGTTGTTCGAATTCGTTGTTCGATTTCGTTGTTCGATTTTGTTGTTCGATTTCGTTGTTCGATTTCGTTGTTCGATTTCGAAGTTCGATTTCGTTGTTCGATTTCGTTGTTCGATTTCGTTATTCGATTTCGTTGTTCGATTTCGATGTTCGATTTCGTTGTTCGATTTCGTTGTTCGATTTCGTTGTTCGATTTCGTTGTTCGATTTCGTTGTTCGATTTCGTGTTCGATTTCGTTGTTCGATTTCGTTGTTCGATTTCGTTGTTCGATTTCGTTGTTCGATTTCGTTGTTCGATTTCGTTGTTCGATTTCGATGTTCGATTTCGTTGTTCAATTTCGTTGTTCGATTCGTTATTCGCTTTCGTTGTGCGATTTCGTTGTTCAATTTCGTTGTTCCATTTCGTTGTTCGATTTCGTTGTTCGATTTCATTGTTCGATTTCGTTGTTCGATTCGTTTGTTCGATTTCGTTGTTCGATTTCGTGGTTCGAATTCGTTGTTCGAATTCGTTGTTCGATTTCGTTGTTCGATTTCATTGTTCGATTTCGTGGTTCGAATTCGTTGTTCGAATTCGTTGTTCGATTTCGTTGTTCGTTGTTAGATTTCGTTGTTCGTTGTTAGATTTCGTTGTTCTTTGTTCGATTTCGTTGTTCGTTGTTAGATTTCGTTGTTCTTTGTTCAATTTCGTTGTTCGATTCGTTATTCGCTTTCGTTGTGCGATTTCGTTGTTCAATTTCGTTGTTCCATTTCGGTGTTCGATTTCGTTGTTCGATTTCGTTGTTCGATTTCGTTGTTCGATTTCGTTGTTCGATTTCGTTGTTCGATTTCGTTGTTCGATTTCGTTGTTCGATTTCGTTGTTCGATTTCGTTGTTCGATTTCGTTGTTCGATTTCGTTGTTCGATTTCGTTGTTCGATTTCGTTGTTCGATTTCGTTGTTCGATTTCGTTGTTCGATTTCGTTGTTCGATTTCGTTGTTCGATTTCGTTGTTCGATTTCGTTGTTCGATTTCGTTGTTCGATTTCGTTGTTCGATTTCGTTGTTCGATTTCGTTGTTCGATTTCGTTGTTCGATTTCGTTGTTCGATTTCGTTGTTCGATTTCGTTGTTCGATTTCGTTGTTCGATTTCGTTGTTCGATTTCGATGTTCGATTTCGTTGTTCAATTTCGTTGTTCGATTCGTTATTCGCTTTCGTTGTGCGATTTCGTTGTTCAATTTCGTTGTTCCATTTCGTTGTTCGATTTCGTTGTTCGATTTCATTGTTCGATTTCGTTGTTCGATTTCGTTGTTCGATTTCGTTGTTCGATTTCGTTGTTCGATTTCGTTGTTCGATTTCGTTGTTCGATTTCGTTGTTCGATTTCGTTGTTCGATTTCGTTGTTCGATTTCGTTGTTCGATTTCGTTGTTCGATTTCGTTGTTCGATTTCGTTGTTCGATTTCGTTGTTAGATTTCGTTGTTCGATTTCGTTGTTCGATTTCGTTGTTCGATTTCGTTGATCGATTTCGATGTTCGATTTCGTTGTTCAATTTCGTTGTTCGATTCGTTATTCGCTTTCGTTGTTCTATTTCGTTGTTCGATTTCGTTGTTCGATTTCGTGGTTCGAATTCGTTGTTCGAATTCGTTGTTCGATTTCGTTGTTCGATTTCATTGTTCGATTTCGTGGTTCGAATTCGTTGTTCGAATTCGTTGTTCGATTTCGTTGTTCGTTGTTAGATTTCGTTGTTCGTTGTTAGATTTCGTTGTTCTTTGTTCGATTTCGTTGTTCGTTGTTAGATTTCGTTGTTCTTTGTTCAATTTCGTTGTTCGATTCGTTATTCGCTTTCGTTGTGCGATTTCGTTGTTCAATTTCGTTGTTCCATTTCGGTGTTCGATTTCGTTGTTCGATTTCGTTGTTCGATTTCGTTGTTCGATTTCGTTGTTCGATTTCGTTGTTCGATTTCGTTGTTCGATTTCGTTGTTCGATTTCGTTGTTCGATTTCGTTGTTCGATTTCGTTGTTCGATTTCGTTGTTCGATTTCGTTGTTCGATTTCGTTGTTCGATTTCGTTGTTCGATTTCGTTGTTCGATTTCGTTGTTCGATTTCGTTGTTCGATTTCGTTGTTCGATTTCGTTGTTCGATTTCGTTGTTCGATTTCGTTGTTCGATTTCGTTGTTCGATTTCGTTGTTCGATTTCGTTGTTCGATTTCGTTGTTCGATTTCGTTGTTCGATTTCGTTGTTCGATTTCGTTGTTCGATTTCGTTGTTCGATTTCGATGTTCGATTTCGTTGTTCAATTTCGTTGTTCGATTCGTTATTCGCTTTCGTTGTGCGATTTCGTTGTTCAATTTCGTTGTTCCATTTCGTTGTTCGATTTCGTTGTTCGATTTCATTGTTCGATTTCGTTGTTCGATTCGTTTGTTCGATTTCGTTGTTCGATTTCGTGGTTCGAATTCGTTGTTCGAATTCGTTGTTCGATTTCGTTGTTCGATTTCATTGTTCGATTTCGTGGTTCGAATTCGTTGTTCGAATTCGTTGTTCGATTTCGTTGTTCGTTGTTAGATTTCGTTGTTCGTTGTTAGATTTCGTTGTTCTTTGTTCGATTTCGTTGTTCGTTGTTAGATTTCGTTGTTCTTTGTTCAATTTCGTTGTTCGATTCGTTATTCGCTTTCGTTGTGCGATTTCGTTGTTCAATTTCGTTGTTCCATTTCGGTGTTCGATTTCGTTGTTCGATTTCGTTGTTCGATTTCGTTGTTCGATTTCGTTGTTCGATTTCGTTGTTCGATTTCGTTGTTCGATTTCGTTGTTCGATTTCGTTGTTCGATTTCGTTGTTCGATTTCGTTGTTCGATTTCGTTGTTCGATTTCGTTGTTCGATTTCGTTGTTCGATTTCGTTGTTCGATTTCGTTGTTCGATTTCGTTGTTCGATTTCGTTGTTCGATTTCGTTGTTCGATTTCGTTGTTCGATTTCGTTGTTCGATTTCGTTGTTCGATTTCGTTGTTCGATTTCGTTGTTCGATTTCGTTGTTCGATTTCGTTGTTCGATTTCGTTGTTTGAATTCGTGTTCGATTTCGTTGATCGATTTCGTTGTTCGATTTTCATTGTTCGATTTGATTGTTCGATTTCGTTGATGGATTTCGTTTTTCGATTTCGTTCGATTTCGTTGTTCGATTTCATTGTTCGATTTCGTGGTTCGAATTCGTTGTTCGAATTCGTTGTTCGATTTCGTTGTTCGTTGTTAGATTTCGTTGTTCGTAGTTAGATTTCGTTGTTCTTTGTTCGATTTCGTTGTTCGTTGTTAGATTTCGTTGTTCTTTGTTCGATTTCGTTGTTCGTTGTTCGATTTCGTTGTTCGATTTTCGTTGTTCGATTTCGTTGTTCGATTGCGTTGTTCCATTTCGTTATTCAATTTCGTGGTTCGATTTCGTGGTTTCAGTTTGTTGTTCGAGTTCGTTATTCGATTTCGTTGTTCGATTTCGTTGTTCGATTTCGTTGTTCGTTTTCGTTGTTCGATATTATATGATTTCGTTGTTCGTTTTCGAAGTTGGATTTCGTTGTTCGATTTCGTTGTTCAATTTCGATGTTCGATTTCGTTGTTCGATTTCGTTGTTCGATTTCGTTGTTAGATTTCGTTGTTCGATTTCGTTGTTCGATTTCGTTGTTCGATTTCGTTGTTAGATTTCGTTGTTCTTTGTTCGATTTCGTGGTTCGAATTCGTTGTTCGAATTCGTTGTTCGATTGGTTATTCGATTTCGTTGTTCGATTTCGTTGTTCCATTTCGTTGTTCGATTTCGTTGTTCGATTTCGTTGTTCGATTTCGTTGTTCGATTTCGTTGTTAGATTTCGTTGTTCGATTTCGTTGTTCGATTTCGTTGTTCGATTTCGTTGTTCGATTTCGTTGTCCGATTCCGTTGTTCGATTTCGTTGTTCGATATTGTTGTATGATTTCGTGGTTCGATTTCGTTGTTCGATTGCGTTGTTCCATTTCGTTGTTCTATTTCGTGGTTCGATTTCGTGGTTTCAGTTTGTTGTTCGATTTCGATTTCGCTGTTCGATTTCGAAGTTGGATTTCGTTGTTCTATTTCGTTGTTCTAATTCGTTGTTCGATTTCGTTGTTCGATTTCGTTGTTCGATTTCGTTGTTCGATTTCGTTGTTCGATTTCGTTGTTCGATTCGTTATTCGATTTCGTTGTTAGATTTCGTTGTTCGATTTCGTTGTTCGATTTCGTTGTTCGATTTCGTTGTTCGATTTCGTTGTTAGATTTCGTTGTTCGATTTCGTTGTTCGATTTCGTTGTTCGATTTCGTTGATCGATTTCGATGTTCGATTTCGTTGTTCAATTTCGTTGTTCGATTCGTTATTCGCTTTCGTTGTTCTATTTCGTTGTTCGATTTCGTTGTTCGATTTCGTGGTTCGAATTCGTTGTTCGAATTCGTTGTTCGATTTCGTTGTTCGATTTCATTGTTCGATTTCGTGGTTCGAATTCGTTGTTCGAATTCGTTGTTCGATTTCGTTGTTCGTTGTTAGATTTCGTTGTTCGTTGTTAGATTTCGTTGTTCTTTGTTCGATTTCGTTGTTCGTTGTTAGATTTCGTTGTTCTTTGTTCAATTTCGTTGTTCGATTCGTTATTCGCTTTCGTTGTGCGATTTCGTTGTTCAATTTCGTTGTTCCATTTCGGTGTTCGATTTCGTTGTTCGATTTCGTTGTTCGATTTCGTTGTTCGATTTCGTTGTTCGATTTCGTTGTTCGATTTCGTTGTTCGATTTCGTTGTTCGATTTCGTTGTTCGATTTCGTTGTTCGATTTCGTTGTTCGATTTCGTTGTTCGATTTCGTTGTTCGATTTCGTTGTTCGATTTCGTTGTTCGATTTCGTTGTTCGATTTCGTTGTTCGATTTCGTTGTTCGATTTCGTTGTTCGATTTCGTTGTTCGATTTCGTTGTTCGATTTCGTTGTTCGATTTCGTTGTTCGATTTCGTTGTTCGATTTCGTTGTTCGATTTCGTTGTTCGATTTCGTTGTTCGATTTCGTTGTTCGATTTCGTTGTTCGATTTCGTTGTTCGATTTCGATGTTCGATTTCGTTGTTCAATTTCGTTGTTCGATTCGTTATTCGCTTTCGTTGTGCGATTTCGTTGTTCAATTTCGTTGTTCCATTTCGTTGTTCGATTTCGTTGTTCGATTTCATTGTTCGATTTCGTTGTTCGATTCGTTTGTTCGATTTCGTTGTTCGATTTCGTGGTTCGAATTCGTTGTTCGAATTCGTTGTTCGATTTCGTTGTTCGATTTCATTGTTCGATTTCGTGGTTCGAATTCGTTGTTCGAATTCGTTGTTCGATTTCGTTGTTCGTTGTTAGATTTCGTTGTTCGTTGTTAGATTTCGTTGTTCTTTGTTCGATTTCGTTGTTCGTTGTTAGATTTCGTTGTTCTTTGTTCAATTTCGTTGTTCGATTCGTTATTCGCTTTCGTTGTGCGATTTCGTTGTTCAATTTCGTTGTTCCATTTCGGTGTTCGATTTCGTTGTTCGATTTCGTTGTTCGATTTCGTTGTTCGATTTCGTTGTTCGATTTCGTTGTTCGATTTCGTTGTTCGATTTCGTTGTTCGATTTCGTTGTTCGATTTCGTTGTTCGATTTCGTTGTTCGATTTCGTTGTTCGATTTCGTTGTTCGATTTCGTTGTTCGATTTCGTTGTTCGATTTCGTTGTTCGATTTCGTTGTTCGATTTCGTTGTTCGATTTCGTTGTTCGATTTCGTTGTTCGATTTCGTTGTTCGATTTCGTTGTTCGATTTCGTTGTTCGATTTCGTTGTTCGATTTCGTTGTTCGATTTCGTTGTTCGATTTCGTTGTTTGAATTCGTGTTCGATTTCGTTGATCGATTTCGTTGTTCGATTTTCATTGTTCGATTTGATTGTTCGATTTCGTTGATGGATTTCGTTTTTCGATTTCGTTCGATTTCGTTGTTCGATTTCATTGTTCGATTTCGTGGTTCGAATTCGTTGTTCGAATTCGTTGTTCGATTTCGTTGTTCGTTGTTAGATTTCGTTGTTCGTAGTTAGATTTCGTTGTTCTTTGTTCGATTTCGTTGTTCGTTGTTAGATTTCGTTGTTCTTTGTTCGATTTCGTTGTTCGTTGTTCGATTTCGTTGTTCGATTTTCGTTGTTCGATTTCGTTGTTCGATTGCGTTGTTCCATTTCGTTATTCAATTTCGTGGTTCGATTTCGTGGTTTCAGTTTGTTGTTCGAGTTCGTTATTCGATTTCGTTGTTCGATTTCGTTGTTCGATTTCGTTGTTCGTTTTCGTTGTTCGATATTATATGATTTCGTTGTTCGTTTTCGAAGTTGGATTTCGTTGTTCGATTTCGTTGTTCAATTTCGATGTTCGATTTCGTTGTTCGATTTCGTTGTTCGAATTCGTTGTTCGATTTCGTTGTTCAATTTCGTTGTTCCATTTCGTTGTTCGATTTCGTTGTTCGATTTCGTTGTTCGATTTCGTTGTTCGATTTCGTTGTTCGATTTCGTTGTCCGATTCCGTTGTTCGATTTCGTTGTTCATTTTCGTTGTTCGATATTGTAGATTTCGTGGTTCGATTTCGTTGTTCGATTGCGTTGTTCCATTTCGTTGTTCTATTTCGTGGTTCGATTTCGTGGTTTCAGTTTGTTGTTCGATTTCGATTTCGTTGTTCGATATCGAAGTTGGATTTCGTTGTTCGATTTCGTTGTTCTATTTCGTTGTTCGATTTCGTTGTTCGAATTCGTTGTTCGAATTCGTTGTTCGATTTCGTTGTTCAATTTCGTTGTTCCATTTCGTTGTTCGATTTCGTTGTTCGATTTCGTTGTTCGATTGCGTTGTTCCATTTCGTTGTTCTATTTCGTGGTTCGAATTCGTTGTTCGAATTCGTTGTTCGAATTCGTTGTTCGATTTCGTTGTTCGATTTCATTGTTCGATTTCGTGGTTCGAATTCGTTGTTCGAATTCGTTGTTCGATTTCGTTGTTCGTTGTTAGATTTCGTTGTTCGTTATTAGATTTCGTTGTTCTTTGTTCAATTTCGTTGTTCGATTCCGTTATTCGCTTTCGTTGTGCGATTTCGTTGTTCAATTTCGTTGTTCCATTTCGTTGTTCGATTTCGTTGTTCGATTTCGTTGTTCGATTTCGTTGTTAGATTTCGTTGTTCGATTTCGTTGTTCGATTTCGTTGTTCGATTTCGTTGTTAGATTTCGTTGTTCTTTGTTCGATTTCGTGGTTCGAATTCGTTGTTCGAATTCGTTGTTCGATTGGTTATTCGATTTCGTTGTTCGATTTCGTTGTTCCATTTCGTTGTTCGATTTCGTTGTTCGATTTCGTTGTTCGATTTCGTTGTTCGATTTCGTTGTTAGATTTCGTTGTTCGATTTCGTTGTTCGATTTCGTTGTTCGATTTCGTTGTTCGATTTCGTTGTCCGATTCCGTTGTTCGATTTCGTTGTTCGATATTGTTGTATGATTTCGTGGTTCGATTTCGTTGTTCGATTGCGTTGTTCCATTTCGTTGTTCTATTTCGTGGTTCGATTTCGTGGTTTCAGTTTGTTGTTCGATTTCGATTTCGCTGTTCGATTTCGAAGTTGGATTTCGTTGTTCTATTTCGTTGTTCTAATTCGTTGTTCGATTTCGTTGTTCGATTTCGTTGTTCGATTTCGTTGTTCGATTTCGTTGTTCGATTTCGTTGTTCGATTCGTTATTCGATTTCGTTGTTAGATTTCGTTGTTCGATTTCGTTGTTCGATTTCGTTGTTCGATTTCGTTGTTCGATTTCGTTGTTAGATTTCGTTGTTCGTTGTTAGATTTCGTTGTTCGTTGTTAGATTTCGTTATTCGTTGTTAGATTTCGTTGTTCTTTGTTCGATTTCGTGGTTCGAATTCGTTGTTCGATTTCGTTGTTCGATTTCGTTGTTCGATTTTGTTGTTCGATTTCGTTGTTCGATTTCGTTGTTCGATTTCGAAGTTCGATTTCGTTGTTCGATTTCGTTGTTCGATTTCGTTATTCGATTTCGTTGTTCGATTTCGTTGTTCGATTTCGTTGTTCGATTTCGTTGTTCGATTTCGTTGTTCGATTTCGTTGTTCGATTTCGTTGTTCGATTTCGTTGTTCGATTTCGTTGTTCGATTTCGTTGTTCGATTTCGTTGTTCGATTTCGTTGATCGATTTCGATGTTCGATTTCGTTCAATTTCGTTGTTCGATTCGTTATTCGCTTTCGTTGTTCTATTTCGTTGTTCTAATTCGTTGTTCGATTTCGTTGTTCGATTTCGTTGTTCGATTTCGTTGTTCGATTCGTTATTCGATTTCGTTGTTAGATTTCGTTGTTCGATTTCGTTGTTCGATTTCGTTGTTCGATTTCGTTGTTTGATTTCGTTGTTCGATTTCGTTGTTAGATTTCGTTGTTCGTTGTTAGATTTCGTTGTTCGTTGTTAGATTTCGTTATTCGTTGTTAGATTTCATTGTTCTTTGTTCGATTTCGTGGTTCGAATTCGTTGTTCGATTTCGTTGTTCGATTTCGTTGTTCGATTTTGTTGTTCGATTTCGTTGTTCGATTTCGTTGTTCGATTTCGAAGTTCGATTTCGTTGTTCGATTTCGTTGTTCGATTTCGTTATTCGATTTCGTTGTTCGATTTCGTTGTTCGATTTCGTTGTTCGATTTCGTTGTTCGATTTCGTTGTTCGATTTCGTTGTTCGATTTCGTTGTTCGATTTCGTTGTTCGATTTCGTTGTTCGATTTCGTTGTTCGATTTCGTTGATCGATTTCGATGTTCGATTTCGTTGTTCAATTTCGTTGTTCGATTCGTTATTCGCTTTCGTTGTTCTATTTCGTTGTTCTAATTCGTTGTTCGAATTCGTTGTTCGATTTCGTTGTTCGATTTTGTTGTTCGATTTCGTTGTTCGATTTCGTTGTTCGATTTCGTTGTTCGATTTCGTTGTTCGATTTCGTTGATCGATTTCGATGTTCGATTTCGTTGTTCAATTTCGTTGTTCGATTCGTTATTCGCTTTCGTTGTTCTATTTCGTTGTTCTAATTCGTTGTTCGAATTCGTTGTTCGATTTCGTTGTTCGATTTTGTTGTTCGATTTCGTTGTTCGATTTCGAAGTTCGATTTCGTTGTTCGATTTCGTTGTTCGATTTCGTTATTCGATTTCGTTGTTCGATTTCGTTGTTCGATTTCGTTGTTCGATTTCGTTGTTCGATTTCGTTGTTCGATTTCGTTGTTCGATTTCGTTGTTCGATTTCGTTGTTCGATTTCGTTGTTCGATTTCGTTGTTCGATTTCGTTGTTCGATTTCGTTGATCGACTTCGATGTTCGATTTCGTTGTTCAATTTCGTTGTTCGATTCGTTATTCGCTTTCGTTGTTCTATTTCGTTGTTCTAATTCGTTGTTCGATTTCGTTGTTCGATTTCGTTGTTCGATTTCGTTGTTCGATTCGTTATTCGATTTCGTTGTTAGATTTCGTTGTTCGATTTCGTTGTTCGATTTCGTTGTTCGATTTCGTTGTTTGATTTCGTTGTTCGATTTCGTTGTTAGATTTCGTTGTTCGTTGTTAGATTTCGTTGTTCGTTGTTAGATTTCGTTATTCGTTGTTAGATTTCATTGTTCTTTGTTCGATTTCGTGGTTCGAATTCGTTGTTCGATTTCGTTGTTCGATTTCGTTGTTCGATTTTGTTGTTCGATTTCGTTGTTCGATTTCGTTGTTCGATTTCGTTGTTCGATTTCGAAGTTCGATTTCGTTGTTCGATTTCGTTGTTCGATTTCGTTATTCGATTTCGTTGTTCGATTTCGTTGTTCGATTTCGTTGTTCGATTTCGTTGTTCGATTTCGTTGTTCGATTTCGTTGTTCGATTTCGTTGTTCGATTTCGTTGTTCGATTTCGTTGTTCGATTTCGTTGTTCGATTTCGTTGATCGATTTCGATGTTCGATTTCGTTGTTCAATTTCGTTGTTCGATTCGTTATTCGCTTTCGTTGTTCTATTTCGTTGTTCTAATTCGTTGTTCGAATTCGTTGTTCGATTTCGTTGTTCGATTTTGTTGTTCGATTTCGTTGTTCGATTTCGTTGTTCGATTTCGAAGTTCGATTTCGTTGTTCGATTTCGTTGTTCGATTTCGTTATTCGATTTCGTTGTTCGATTTCGATGTTCGATTTCGTTGTTCGATTTCGTTGTTCGATTTCGTTGTTCGATTTCGTTGTTCGATTTCGTTGTTCGATTTCGTTGTTCGATTTCGTTGTTCGATTTCGTTGTTCGATTTCGTTGTTCGATTTCGTTGTTCGATTTCGTTGTTCGATTTCGTTGTTCGATTTCGATGTTCGATTTCGTTGTTCAATTTCGTTGTTCGATTCGTTATTCGCTTTCGTTGTGCGATTTCGTTGTTCAATTTCGTTGTTCCATTTCGTTGTTCGATTTCGTTGTTCGATTTCATTGTTCGATTTCGTTGTTCGATTCGTTTGTTCGATTTCGTTGTTCGATTTCGTGGTTCGAATTCGTTGTTCGAATTCGTTGTTCGATTTCGTTGTTCGATTTCATTGTTCGATTTCGTGGTTCGAATTCGTTGTTCGAATTCGTTGTTCGATTTCGTTGTTCGTTGTTAGATTTCGTTGTTCGTTGTTAGATTTCGTTGTTCTTTGTTCGATTTAGTTGTTCGTTGTTAGATTTCGTTGTTCTTTGTTCAATTTCGTTGTTCGATTCGTTATTCGCTTTCGTTGTGCGATTTCGTTGTTCAATTTCGTTGTTCCATTTCGGTGTTCGATTTCGTTGTTCGATTTCGTTGTTCGATTTCGTTGTTCGATTTCGTTGTTCGATTTCGTTGTTCGATTTCGTTGTTCGATTTCGTTGTTCGATTTCGTTGTTCGATTTCGTTGTTCGATTTCGTTGTTCGATTTCGTTGTTCGATTTCGTTGTTCGATTTCGTTGTTCGATTTCGTTGTTCGATTTCGTTGTTCGATTTCGTTGTTCGATTTCGTTGTTCGATTTCGTTGTTCGATTTCGTTGTTCGATTTCGTTGTTCGATTTCGTTGTTCGATTTCGTTGTTCGATTTCGTTGTTCGATTTCGTTGTTCGATTTCGTTGTTCGATTTCGTTGTTCGATTTCGTTGTTCGATTTCGTTGTTCGATTTCGTTGTTCGATTTCGTTGTTTGAATTCGTGTTCGATTTCGTTGATCGATTTCGTTGTTCGATTTTCATTGTTCGATTTGATTGTTCGATTTCGTTGATCGATTTCGTTTTTCGATTTCGTTCGATTTCGTTGTTCGATTTCATTGTTCGATTTCGTGGTTCGAATTCGTTGTTCGAATTCGTTGTTCTATTTCGTTGTTCTAATTCGTTGTTCGAATTCGTTGTTCGATTTCGTTGTTCGATTTTGTTGTTCGATTTCGTTGTTCGATTTCGTTGTTCGATTTCGAAGTTCGATTTCGTTGTTCGATTTCGTTGTTCGATTTCGTTATTCGATTTCGTTGTTCGATTTCGTTGTTCGATTTCGTTGTTCGATTTCGATTTCGTTGTTCGATTTCGTTGTTCGATTTCGTTGTTCGATTTCGTTGTTCGATTTCGTTGTTCGATTTCGTTGTTCGATTTCGTTGTTCGATTTCGTTGATCGATTTCGATGTTCGATTTCGTTGTTCAATTTCGTTGTTCGATTCGTTATTCGCTTTCGTTGTTCTATTTCGTTGTTCTAATTCGTTGTTCGAATTCGTTGTTCGATTTCGTTGTTCGATTTTGTTGTTCGATTTCGTTGTTCGATTTCGTTGTTCGATTTCGAAGTTCGATTTCGTTGTTCGATTTCGTTGTTCGATTTCGTTATTCGATTTCGTTGTTCGATTTCGATGTTCGATTTCGTTGTTCGATTTCGTTGTTCGATTTCGTTGTTCGATTTCGTTGTTCGATTTCGTTGTTCGATTTCGTGTTCGATTTCGTTGTTCGATTTCGTTGTTCGATTTCGTTGTTCGATTTCGTTGTTCGATTTCGTTGTTCGATTTCGTTGTTCGATTTCGATGTTCGATTTCGTTGTTCAATTTCGTTGTTCGATTCGTTATTCGCTTTCGTTGTGCGATTTCGTTGTTCAATTTCGTTGTTCCATTTCGTTGTTCGATTTCGTTGTTCGATTTCATTGTTCGATTTCGTTGTTCGATTCGTTTGTTCGATTTCGTTGTTCGATTTCGTGGTTCGAATTCGTTGTTCGAATTCGTTGTTCGATTTCGTTGTTCGATTTCATTGTTCGATTTCGTGGTTCGAATTCGTTGTTCGAATTCGTTGTTCGATTTCGTTGTTCGTTGTTAGATTTCGTTGTTCGTTGTTAGATTTCGTTGTTCTTTGTTCGATTTCGTTGTTCGTTGTTAGATTTCGTTGTTCTTTGTTCAATTTCGTTGTTCGATTCGTTATTCGCTTTCGTTGTGCGATTTCGTTGTTCAATTTCGTTGTTCCATTTCGGTGTTCGATTTCGTTGTTCGATTTCGTTGTTCGATTTCGTTGTTCGATTTCGTTGTTCGATTTCGTTGTTCGATTTCGTTGTTCGATTTCGTTGTTCGATTTCGTTGTTCGATTTCGTTGTTCGATTTCGTTGTTCGATTTCGTTGTTCGATTTCGTTGTTCGATTTCGTTGTTCGATTTCGTTGTTCGATTTCGTTGTTCGATTTCGTTGTTCGATTTCGTTGTTCGATTTCGTTGTTCGATTTCGTTGTTCGATTTCGTTGTTCGATTTCGTTGTTCGATTTCGTTGTTCGATTTCGTTGTTCGATTTCGTTGTTCGATTTCGTTGTTCGATTTCGTTGTTCGATTTCGTTGTTCGATTTCGTTGTTCGATTTCGATGTTCGATTTCGTTGTTCAATTTCGTTGTTCGATTCGTTATTCGCTTTCGTTGTGCGATTTCGTTGTTCAATTTCGTTGTTCCATTTCGTTGTTCGATTTCGTTGTTCGATTTCATTGTTCGATTTCGTTGTTCGATTCGTTTGTTCGATTTCGTTGTTCGATTTCGTGGTTCGAATTCGTTGTTCGAATTCGTTGTTCGATTTCGTTGTTCGATTTCATTGTTCGATTTCGTGGTTCGAATTCGTTGTTCGAATTCGTTGTTCGATTTCGTTGTTCGTTGTTAGATTTCGTTGTTCGTTGTTAGATTTCGTTGTTCTTTGTTCGATTTCGTTGTTCGTTGTTAGATTTCGTTGTTCTTTGTTCAATTTCGTTGTTCGATTCGTTATTCGCTTTCGTTGTGCGATTTCGTTGTTCAATTTCGTTGTTCCATTTCGGTGTTCGATTTCGTTGTTCGATTTCGTTGTTCGATTTCGTTGTTCGATTTCGTTGTTCGATTTCGTTGTTCGATTTCGTTGTTCGATTTCGTTGTTCGATTTCGTTGTTCGATTTCGTTGTTCGATTTCGTTGTTCGATTTCGTTGTTCGATTTCGTTGTTCGATTTCGTTGTTCGATTTCGTTGTTCGATTTCGTTGTTCGATTTCGTTGTTCGATTTCGTTGTTCGATTTCGTTGTTCGATTTCGTTGTTCGATTTCGTTGTTTGAATTCGTGTTCGATTTCGTTGATCGATTTCGTTGTTCGATTTTCATTGTTCGATTTGATTGTTCGATTTCGTTGATGGATTTCGTTTTTCGATTTCGTTCGATTTCGTTGTTCGATTTCATTGTTCGATTTCGTGGTTCGAATTCGTTGTTCGAATTCGTTGTTCGATTTCGTTGTTCGTTGTTAGATTTCGTTGTTCGTAGTTAGATTTCGTTGTTCTTTGTTCGATTTCGTTGTTCGTTGTTAGATTTCGTTGTTCTTTGTTCGATTTCGTTGTTCGTTGTTCGATTTCGTTGTTCGATTTTCGTTGTTCGATTTCGTTGTTCGATTGCGTTGTTCCATTTCGTTATTCAATTTCGTGGTTCGATTTCGTGGTTTCAGTTTGTTGTTCGAGTTCGTTATTCGATTTCGTTGTTCGATTTCGTTGTTCGATTTCGTTGTTCGTTTTCGTTGTTCGATATTATATGATTTCGTTGTTCGTTTTCGAAGTTGGATTTCGTTGTTCGATTTCGTTGTTCAATTTCGATGTTCGATTTCGTTGTTCGATTTCGTTGTTCGAATTCGTTGTTCGATTTCGTTGTTCAATTTCGTTGTTCCATTTCGTTGTTCGATTTCGTTGTTCGATTTCGTTGTTCGATTTCGTTGTTCGATTTCGTTGTTCGATTTCGTTGTCCGATTCCGTTGTTCGATTTCGTTGTTCATTTTCGTTGTTCGATATTGTATGATTTCGTGGTTCGATTTCGTTGTTCGATTGCGTTGTTCCATTTCGTTGTTCTATTTCGTGGTTCAATTTCGTGGTTTCAGTTTGTTGTTCGATTTCGATTTCGTTGTTCGATTTCGAAGTTGGATTTCGTTGTTCGATTTCGTTGTTCAATTTCGTTGTTCGATTTCGTTGTTCGATTTCGTTGTTCAATTTCGTTTTTCCATTTCGTTGTTCGATTTCGTTGTTCGATTTCGTTGTTCGATTGCGTTGTTCCATTTCGTTGTTCTATTTCGTGGTTCGAATTCGTTGTTCGAATTCGTTGTTCGAATTCGTTGTTCGATTTCGTTGTTCGATTTCATTGTTCGATTTCGTGGTTCGAATTCGTTGTTCGAATTCGTTGTTAGATTTCGTTGTTCGTTGTTAGATTTCGTTGTTCTTTGTTCAATTTCGTTGTTCGATTCGTTATTCGCTTTCGTTGTGCGATTTCGTTGTTCAATTTCGTTGTTCCATTTCGTTGTTCGATTTCGTTGTTTGAATTCGTGTTCGATTTCGTTGATCGATTTCGTTGTTCGATTTTCATTGTTCGATTTGATTGTTCGATTTCGTTGATCGATTTCGTTTTTCGATTTCGTTCGATTTCGTTGTTCGATTTCATTGTTCGATTTCGTGGTTCGAATTCGTTGTTCGAATTCGTTGTTCTATTTCGTTGTTCTAATTCGTTGTTCGAATTCGTTGTTCGATTTCGTTGTTCGATTTTGTTGTTCGATTTCGTTGTTCGATTTCGTTGTTCGATTTCGAAGTTCGATTTCGTTGTTCGATTTCGTTGTTCGATTTCGTTATTCGATTTCGTGGTTCGATTTCGTTGTTCGATTGCGTTGTTCCATTTCGTTGTTCAATTTCGTGGTTCGATTTCGTGGTTTCAGTTTGTTGTTCGATTTCGATTTCGCTGTTCGATTTCGAAGTTGGATTTCGTTGTTCTATTTCGTTGTTCTAATTCGTTGTTCGATTTCGTTGTTCGATTTCGTTCGATTTCGTTGTTCGATTTCGTTGTTCGATGTCGTTGTTCGATGTTGTTTGAATTCGTTGTTCGATTTCGTTGTTCGATTTCGTTGTTCGATTTCGTTGTTCGATTTCGTTGTTCGATTTCGTTGTTCGATTTTGAAGTTCGATTTCGTTGTTCGATTTCGTTGTTCGATTTCGTTGTTCGATTTCGTTGTCCGATTCCGTTGTTCGATTTCGTTGTTCGTTTTCGTTGTTCGATATTGTTGTATGATTTCGTGGTTCGATTTCGTTGTTCGATTGCGTTGTTCCATTTCGTTGTTCAATTTCGTGGTTCGATTTCGTGGTTTCAGTTTGTTGTTCGATTTCGATTTCGCTGTTCGATTTCGAAGTTGGATTTCGTTGTTCTATTTCGTTGTTCTAATTCGTTGTTCGATTTCGTTGTTCGATTTCGTTGTTCGATTTCGTTGTTCGATTCGTTATTCGATTTCGTTGTTCGATTTCGTTGTTCGATTTCGTTGTTCGATTTCGTTCGATTTCGTTGTTCAATTTCGTTGTTCGATTTCGTTGTTCGATTTCGTTGTTCGATTTCGTTGTTCGATTTCGTTGTTCGATTTTGAAGTTCGATTTTGAAGTTCGATTTCGTTGTTCGATTTCGTTGTTCGATTTCGTTGTTCGATTTCGTTGTTCGATTTCGTTGTCCGATTCCGTTGTTCGATTTCGTTGTTCGTTTTCGTTGTTCGATTTCGTGGTTTCAGTTTGTTGTTCGATTTCGATTTCGCTGTTCGATTTCGTTGTTCGATTTCGTTGTTCGATTTCGTTGTTCGATTTCGTTGTTCGATTTCGTTGTTCGATTTCGTTGTTCGATTTTGAAGTTCGATTTCGTTGTTCGATTTCGTTGTTCGATTTCGTTGTTCGATTTCGTTGTTCGATTTCGTTGTCCGATTCCGTTGTTCGATTTTGAAGTTCGATTTCGTTGTTCGATTTCGTTGTTCGATTTCGTTGTTCGATTTCGTTGTTCGATTTCGTTGTTCGATTTCGTTGTTCGATTTCGTTGTTCGATTTCGTTGTTCGATTTCGTTGTTCGATTTCGTTGTTCGATTTCGTTGTTCGATTTCGTTGTTCGATTTCGTTGTTCGATTTCGTTGTTCGATTTCGTTGTTCGATTTCGTTGTTCGATTTCGATGTTCGATTTCGCTGTTCGATTTCGTTGTTCGATTTCGTTGTTCGATTTCGTTGTTCGATTTCGTTGTTCGATTTCGTTCTTCGATTTCGTTGTTCGATTTCGTTGTTCGATTTCGTTGTTCGATTTCGTTGTTCGATTTCGTTGTTCGATTTCGTTGTTCGATTTCGTTGTTCGATTTCGTTGTTCGATTTCGTTGTTCGATTTCATTGTTCGATTTCGTTGTTCGATTTCGTTGTTCGATTTCGTTGTTCGATTTCGTTGTTCGATTTCGTTGTTCGATTTCGTTGTTCGATTTCGTTGTTCGATTTCGTTGTTCGATTTCGTTGTTCGATTTCGTTGTTCGATTTCGTGGTTCCAATTCGTTGTTCGAATTTGTTGTTCGAATTCGTTGTTCGATTTCGTTGTTCGATTTCGTATTTCGTTGTTCGAATTCGTTGTTCGATTTCGTTGTTCGAATTCGTTGTTCGATTTCGTTGTTCGATTTCGTTGTTCGATTTCGTTGTTCGATTTCGTTGTTCGATTTCGTTTTTCGATTTCGTTTTTCGATTTCGTTGTTCGATTTCGTTGTTCGATTTCGTTGTTCGATTTCGTTGTTCGATTTCGTTGTTCGATTTCGTTGTTCGATTTCGTTGTTCGATTTCGTTGTTCGATTTCGTTGTTCGATTTCGTTGTTCGAATTCGTTATTCGAATTCGTTGTTCGATTTCGTTGTTCGATTTCGTTGTTCGATTTCGAAGTTCGATTTGGTTGTTCGATTTCGTTGTTCGATTTCGTATTTCGTTGTTAGAATTCGTTGTTCGATTTCGTTGTTCGAATTCGTTGTTCGATTTCGTTGTTCGATTTCGTTGTTCGATTTCGTTGTTCGATTTCGTGGTTTCAGTTTGTTGTTCGATTTCGATTTCGCTGTTCGATTTCGAAGTTGGATTTCGTTGTTCTATTTCGTTGTTCTAATTCGTTGTTCGATTTCGTTGTTCGATTTCGTTGTTCGATTTCGTTGTTCGATTCGTTATTCGATTTCGTTGTTCGATTTCGTTGTTCGATTTCGTTGTTCGATTTCGTTCGATTTCGTTGTTCAATTTCGTTGTTCGATTTCGTTGTTCGATTTCGTTGTTCGATTTCGTTGTTCGATTTCGTTGTTCGATTTTGAAGTTCGATTTTGAAGTTCGATTTCGTTGTTCGATTTCGTTGTTCGATTTCGTTGTTCGATTTCGTTGTTCGATTTCGTTGTCCGATTCCGTTGTTCGATTTCGTTGTTCGTTTTCGTTGTTCGATTTCGTGGTTTCAGTTTGTTGTTCGATTTCGATTTCGCTGTTCGATTTCGTTGTTCGATTTCGTTGTTCGATTTCGTTGTTCGATTTCGTTGTTCGATTTCGTTGTTCGATTTCGTTGTTCGATTTTGAAGTTCGATTTCGTTGTTCGATTTCGTTGTTCGATTTCGTTGTTCGATTTCGTTGTTCGATTTCGTTGTCCGATTCCGTTGTTCGATTTTGAAGTTCGATTTCGTTGTTCGATTTCGTTGTTCGATTTCGTTGTTCGATTTCGTTGTTCGATTTCGTTGTTCGATTTCGTTGTTCGATTTCGTTGTTCGATTTCGTTGTTCGATTTCGTTGTTCGATTTCGTTGTTCGATTTCGTTGTTCGATTTCGTTGTTCGATTTCGTTGTTCGATTTCGATGTTCGATTTCGCTGTTCGATTTCGTTGTTCGATTTCGTTGTTCGATTTCGTTGTTCGATTTCGTTGTTCGATTTCGTTCTTCGATTTCGTTGTTCGATTTCGTTGTTCGATTTCGTTGTTCGATTCCGTTGTTCGATTTCGTTGTTCGATTTCGTTGTTCGATTTCGTTGTTCGATTTCGTTGTTCGATTTCGTTGTTCGATTTCGTTGTTCGATTTCGTTGTTCGATTTCGTTGTTCGATTTCGTTGTTCGATTTCGTTGTTCGATTTCGTTGTTCGATTTCGTTGTTCGATTTCGTTGTTCGATTTCGTTGTTCGATTTCGTTGTTGGATTTCGTGGTTCCAATTCGTTGTTCGAATTCGTTGTTCGAATTCGTTGTTCGATTTCGTTGTTCGATTTCGTATTTCGTTGTTCGAATTCGTTGTTCGATTTCGTTGTTCGAATTCGTTGTTCGATTTCGTTGTTCGATTTCGTTGTTCGATTTCGTTGTTCGATTTCGTTGTTCGATTTCGTTTTTCGATTTCGTTTTTCGATTTCGTTGTTCGATTTCGTTGTTCGATTTCGTTGTTCGATTTCGTTGTTCGATTTCGTTGTTCGATTTCGTTGTTCGATTTCGTTGTTCGATTTCGTTGTTCGATTTCGTTGTTCGATTTCGTTGTTCGATTTCGTTGTTCGAATTCGTTATTCGAATTCGTTGTTCGATTTCGTTGTTCGATTTCGTTGTTCGATTTCGAAGTTCGATTTGGTTGTTCGATTTCGTTGTTCGATTTCGTATTTCGTTGTTAGAATTCGTTGTTCGATTTCGTTGTTCGAATTCGTTGTTCGATTTCGTTGTTCGATTTCGTTGTTCGATTTCGTTGTTCGATTTCGTTGTTCGATTTCGTTGTTCGATTTCGTATTTCGTTGTTCGAATTCGTTGTTCGATTTCGTTGTTCGTTTTCGTTGTTCGATATTGTTGTATGATTTCGTTGTTCGATTGCGTTGTTCCATTTCGTTGTTCTATTTCGTGGTTCGATTTCGTGGTTTCAGTTTGTTGTTCGATTTCGATTTCGCTGTTCGATTTCGTTGTTCGATTTCGTTGTTCGATTTCGTTGTTCGATTTCGTTGTTCGATTTCGTTGTTCGATTTCGTTGTTCGATTTTGAAGTTCGATTTCGTTGTTCGATTTCGTTGTTCGATTTCGTTGTTCGATTTCGTTGTTCGATTTCGTTGTCCGATTCCGTTGTTCGATTTCGTTGTTCGATTTAGTTGTTCGATTTCATTGTTCGATTTCGTTGTTCGATTTCGTATTTCGTTGTTCGAATTCGTTGTTCGATTTCGTTGTTCGAATTCGTTGTTCGATTTCGTTGTTCGAATTCGTTGTTCGATTTCGTTGTTCGATTTTCTTTGTTCGATTTCGTTGTTCGATTTCGTTGTTCGATTTCGTTGTTCGATTTCGTTGTTCGATTTCGTTGTTCGATTTCGTTGTTCGATTTTGAAGTTCGATTTTGAAGTTCGATTTCGTTGTTCGATTTCGTTGTTCGATTTCGTTGTTCGATTTCGTTGTTCGATTTCGTTGTCCGATTCCGTTGTTCGATTTCGTTGTTCGTTTTCGTTGTTCGATATTGTTGTATGATTTCGTGGTTCGATTTCGTTGTTCGATTGCGTTGTTCCATTTCGTTGTTCTATTTCGTGGTTCGATTTCGTGGTTTCAGTTTGTTGTTCGATTTCGATTTCGCTGTTCGATTTCGAAGTTGGATTTCGTTGTTCTATTTCGTTGTTCTAATTTGTTGTTCGATTTCGTTGTTCGATTTCGTTGTTCGATTTCGTTGTTCGATTTCGTTGTTCGATTTCGTTGTTCGATTTCGTTGTTCGATTTCGTTGTTCGATTTCGTTGTTCGATTTCGTTGTTCGATTTCGTTGTTCGATTTCGTTGTTCGATTTCGTTGTTCGATTTCGTTGTTCGATTTCGTTGTTCGATTTCGTTGTTCGATTTCGTTGTTCGATTTCGTTGTTCGATTTCGTTGTTCGATTTCGTTGTTCGATTTCGATGTTCGATTTCGCTGTTCGATTTCGTTGTTCGATTTCGTTGTTCGATTTCGTTGTTCGATTTCGTTGTTCGATTTCGTTGTTCGATTTCGTTGTTCGATTTCGTTGTTCGATTTCGTTGTTCGATTTCGTTGTTCGATTTCGTTGTTCGATTTCGTTGTTCGATGTCGTTGTTCGATGTCGTTGTTCGATGTCGTTGTTCGATGTCGTTGTTCGATGTCGTTGTTCGATGTCGTTGTTCGATGTCGTTGTTCGAATTCGTTGTTCGATTTCGTTGTTCGATTTCGTTGTTCGATTTCGTTGTTCGATTTCGTTGTTCGATTTCGTTGTTCGATTTTGAAGTTCGATTTCGTTGTTCGATTTCGTTGTTCGATTTCGTTGTTCGATTTCGTTTTTCGATTTCGTTGTTCGATTTCTTGTTCGAATTCGTTGTTCGAATTCGTTGTTCGATTTCGTATTTCGTTGTTCGAATTCGTTGTTCGATTTCGTTGTTCGAATTCGTTGTTCGATTTCGTTGTTCGATTTCGTTGTTCGATTTCGTTGTTCGATTTCGTTGTTCGATTTCGTTGTTCGATTTCGTTGTTCGATTTCGTTGTTCGATTTCGTTGTTCGATTTCGTTGTTCGATTTCGTTCGAATTCGTTATTCGAATTCGTTGTTGGATTTCGTTGTTCGATTTCGTTGTTCGATTTCGAAGTTCGATTTCGTTGTTCGATTTCGTTGTTCGATTTCGTTGTTCGATTTCGTATTTCGTTGTTCGAATTCGTTGTTCGATTTCGTTGTTCGAATTCGTTGTTCGATTTCGTTGTTCGATTTCGTTGTTCGATTTCGTTGTTCGATTTCGTTGTTCGATTTCGTTGTTCGATTTCGTTGTTTGAATTCGTGTTCGATTTCGTTGATCGATTTCGTTGTTCGATTTTCTTTGTTAGATTTCGTTGTTCGATTTCGATGTTCGATTTCGTGGTTCGAATTCGTTGTTCGAATTCGTTGTTCGTTGTTAGATTTCGTTGTTCGTTGTTAGATTATGTTGTTCTTTGTTCGATTTCGTGGTTCGAATTCGTTGTCCGAATTCGTTGTTAGATTTCGTTGTTCGATTTCGTTGTTCGATTTCGTTGTTCGATTTCGTTGTTCGATTTCGTTGTTCGATTTCGTTGTTCGATTTCGTTGTTCGATTTCGTTGTTCGATTTCGTTGTTCGATTTCGTTGTTCGATTCCGTTGTTCGATTTCGAAGTTCGATTTCGTTGTTCGATTTCGTTGTTCGATTTCGTTGTTCGATTTCGTTGTTCGATTTCGTTGTTCGATGTCGTTGTTCGATGTCGTTGTTCGAATTCGTTGTTCGAATTCGTTGTTCGATTTCGTTGTTCGATTTCGTTGTTCGATTTCGTTGTTCGATTTCGTTGTTCGATTTCGTTGTTCGATTTCGTTGTTCAATTTCGTTGTTCGATTTCGTTGTTCGATTTTGAAGTTCGATTTCGTTGTTCGATTTCGTTGTTCGATTTCGTTGTCCGATTCCGTTGTTCGATTTCGTTGTTCGTTTTCGTTGTTCGATATTGTTGTATGATTTCGTGGTTCGATTTCGTTGTTCGATTGCGTTGTTCGTTTTCGTTGTTCGATATTGTTGTATGATTTCGTGGTTCGATTTCGTTGTTCGATTGCGTTGTTCTATTTCGTTGTTCTATTTCGTGGTTCGATTTCGTGGTTTCAGTTTGTTGTTCGATTTCGATTTCGCTGTTCGATTTCGAAGTTGGATTTCGTTGTTCTATTTCGTTTTTCTAATTCGTTGTTCGATTTCGTTGTTCGATTTCGTTGTTCGATTTCGTTGTTCGATTCGTTATTCGATTTCGTTGTTCGATTTCGTTGTTCGATTTCGTTGTTAGATTTCGTTGTTCGATTTCGTTGTTCGATTTCGTTCTTCGATTTCGTTCTTCGATTTCGTTGTTCGATTCGTTATTCGATTTCGTTGTTCGATTTCGTTGTTCGATTTCGTTGTTCGATTTCGTTGTTCGATTTCGTTGTTCGATTTCGTTGTTCGATTTCGTTGTTCGATTTCGTTGTTCGATTTCGTGGTTCCAATTCGTTGTTCGAATTCGTTGTTCGAATTCGTTGTTCGATTTCGTTGTTCGATTTCGTTGTTCGATTTCTTGTTCGAATTCGTTGTTCGAATTCGTTGTTCGAATTCGTTGTTCGAATTCGTTGTTCGATTTCGTTGTTCGATTTCGTTGTTCGATTTCGTTGTTCGATTTCGTTGTTCGATTTTGAAGTTCGATTTCGTTGTTCGATTTCGTTGTTCGATTTCGTTGTTCGATTTCGTTGTTCGATTTCGTTGTTCGATTTCGTTGTTCGATTTCGTTGTTCGATTTCGTTGTTCGATTTCGTTGTTCGATTTCGTTGTTCGATTTCGTTGTTCGATTTCGTTGTTCGATTTCGTTTTTCGATTTCGTTGTTCGATTTCGTTGTTCGATTTCGTTGTTCGATTTCGTTGTTCGATTTCGTTGTTCGATTTCGTTGTTCGATTTCGTTGTTCGATTTCGTTGTTCGATTTCGTTGTTCGATTTCGTTGTTCGAATTCGTTATTCGAATTCGTTGTTCGATTTCGTTGTTCGATTTCGTTGTTCGATTTCGAAGTTCGATTTGGTTGTTCGATTTCGTTGTTCGATTTCGTATTTCGTTGTTCGAATTCGTTGTTCGATTTCGTTGTTCGAATTCGTTGTTCGATTTCGTTGTTCGGATTTCGTTGTTCGATTTTGTTGTTCGATTTCGTTGTTCGATTTCGTTGTTCGATTTCGTATTTCGTTGTTCGAATTCGTTGTTCGATTTCGTTGTTCGTTTTCGTTGTTCGATATTGTTGTATGATTTCGTTGTTCGATTGCGTTGTTCCATTTCGTTGTTCTATTTCGTGGTTCGATTTCGTGGTTTCAGTTTGTTGTTCGATTTCGATTTCGCTGTTCGATTTCGTTGTTCGATTTCGTTGTTCGATTTCGTTGTTCGATTTCGTTGTTCGATTTCGTTGTTCGATTTTGAAGTTCGATTTCGTTGTTCGATTTCGTTGTTCGATTTCGTTGTTCGATTTCGTTGTTCGATTTCGTTGTTCGATTTCGTTGTCCGATTCCGTTGTTCGATTTCGTTGTTCGATTTCGTTGTTCGATTTCGTTGTTCGATTTCGTTGTTCGATTTCGTATTTCGTTGTTCGAATTCGTTGTTCGATTTCGTTGTTCGATTTCGTTGTTCGAATTCGTTGTTCGATTTCGTTGTTCGATTTTCTTTGTTCGATTTCGTTGTTCGATTTCGTTGTTCGATTTCGTTGTTCGATTTCGTTGTTCGATTTCGTTGTTCGATTTCGTTGTTCGATTTTGAAGTTCGATTTTGAAGTTCGATTTCGTTGTTCGATTTCGTTGTTCGATTTCGTTGTTCGATTTCGTTGTTCGATTTCGTTGTTCGATTTCGTTGTCCGATTCCGTTGTTCGATTTCGTTGTTCGATATTGTTGTATGATTTCGTGGTTCGATTTCGTTGTTCGATTGCGTTGTTCCATTTCGTTGTTCTATTTCGTGGTTCGATTTCGTGGTTTCAGTTTGTTGTTCGATTTCGTTGTTCGATTTCGTTGTTCGATTTCGTTGTTCGATTTCGTTGTTCGATTTCGTTGTTCGATTTCGATGTTCGATTTCGCTGTTCGATTTCGTTGTTCGATTTCGTTGTTCGATTTCGTTGTTCGATTTCGTTGTTCGATTTCGTTGTTCGATTTCGTTGTTCGATTTCGTTGTTCGATTTCGTTGTTCGATTTCGTTGTTCGATTTCGTTGTTCGATTTCGTTGTTCGATTTCGTTGTTCGATTTCGTTGTTCGATGTCGTTGTTCGATGTCGTTGTTCGATGTCATTGTTCGATGTCCTTGTTCGATGTCGTTGTTCGATTTCGTTGTTCGATTTCGTTGTTCGATTTCGTTGTTCGATTTCGTTGTTCGATTTCGTTGTTCGATTTCGTTGTTCGATTTTGAAGTTCGATTTCGTTGTTCGATTTCGTTGTTCAGTTTCGTTGTTCGATTTCGTTGTTCGATTTCGTTGTTCGATTTCTTGTTCGAATTCGTTGTTCGAATTCGTTGTTCGAATTCGTTGTTCGAATTCGTTGTTCGATTTCGTTCGATTTCGTTGTTCGATTTCGTTGTTCGATTTTGAAGTTCGATTTCGTTGTTCGATTTCGTTGTTCGATTTCGTTGTTCGATTTCGTTGTTCGATTTCGTTGTTCGATTTCGTTTTTCGATTTCGTTGTTCGATTTCGTTGTTCGATTTCGTTGTTCGATTTCGTTGTTCGATTTCGTTGTTCGATTTCGTTGTTCGATTTCGTTGTTCGATTTCGTTGTTCGATTTCGTTGTTCGATTTCGTTCGAATTCGTTATTCGAATTCGTTGTTGGATTTCATTGTTCGATTTCGTTGTTCGATTTCGAAGTTCGATTTCGTTGTTCGATTTCGTTGTTCGATTTCGTTGTTCGATTTCGTATTTCGTTGTTCGAATTCGTTGTTCGATTTCGTTGTTCGAATTCGTTGTTCGATTGCGTTGTTCTATTTCGTTGTTCTATTTCGTGGTTCGATTTCGTGGTTTCAGTTTGTTGTTCGATTTCGATTTCGCTGTTCGATTTCGAAGTTGGATTTCGTTGTTCTATTTCGTTTTTCTAATTCGTTGTTCGATTTCGTTGTTCGATTTCGTTGTTCGATTTCGTTGTTCGATTCGTTATTCGATTTCGTTGTTCGATTTCGTTGTTCGATTTCGTTGTTAGATTTCGTTGTTCGATTTCGTTGTTCGATTTCGTTGTTCGATTTCGTTGTTCGATTCGTTATTCGATTTCGTTGTTCGATTTCGTTGTTCGATTTCGTTGTTCGATTTCGTTGTTCGATTTCGTTGTTCGATTTCGTTGTTCGATTTCGTTGTTCGATTTCGTTGTTCGATTTCGTTGTTCGATTTCGTTGTTCGATTTCGTGGTTCCAATTCGTTGTTCGAATTCGTTGTTCGAATTCGTTGTTCGATTTCGTTGTTCGATTTCGTTGTTCGATTTCGTTGTTCGATTTCGTTGTTCGATTTTGAAGTTCGATTTCGTTGTTCGATTTCGTTGTTCGATTTCGTTGTTCGATTTTGTTGTTCGATTTCGTTGTTCGATTTCGTTGTTCGATATCGTTGTTAGATTTCGTTGTTCGTTGTTAGATTTCGTTGTTCGTTGTTAGATTTCGTTATTCGTTGTTAGATTTCGTTGTTCTTTGTTCGATTTCGTGGTTCGAATTCGTTGTTCGAATTCGTTATTCGATTTCGTTGTTCGATTTCGTTGTTCGATTTCGTTGTTCGATTTCGTTGTTCGATTTCGTTGTTCGATTTCGTTGTTCGATTTCGTTGTTCGATTTCGTTGTTCGATTTCGTTGTTCGATTTCGTTGTTCGATTTCGTTGTTCGATTTCGTTGTTCGATTTCGTTGTTCGATTTCGTTGTTCGATTTCGTTGTTCGATTTCGTTGTTCGATTTCGATGTTCGATTTCGTTGTTCAATTTCGTTGTTCGATTCGTTATTCGCTTTTGTTGTGCGATTTCGTTGTTCAATTTCGTTGTTCCATTTCGTTGTTCGATTTCGTTTTTCGATTTCATTGTTCGATTTCGTTGTTCGATTCGTTTGTTCGATTTCGTTGTTCGATTTCGTGGTTCGAATTCGTTGTTCGAATTCGTTGTTCGATTTCGTTGTTCGATTTCATTGTTCGATTTCGTGGTTCGAATTCGTTGTTCGAATTCGTTGTTCGATTTCGTTGTTCGTTGTTAGATTTCGTTGTTCGTTGTTCGATTTCGTTGTTCGTTGTTAGATTTCGTTGTTCTTTGTTCAATTTCGTTGTTCGATTCGTTATTCGCTTTCATTGTTCGATTTCGTTGTTCGATTCGTTTGTTCGATTTCGTTGTTCGATTTCGTGGTTCGAATTCGTTGTTCGAATTCGTTGTTCGATTTCGTTGTTCGATTTCATTGTTCGATTTCGTGGTTCGAATTCGTTGTTCGAATTCGTTGTTCGATTTCGTTGTTCGTTGTTAGATTTCGTTGTTCTTTGTTCGATTTCGTTGTTCGTTGTTAGATTTCGTTGTTCTTTGTTCAATTTCGTTGTTCGATTCGTTATTCGCTTTCGTTGTGCGATTTCGTTGTTCAATTTCGTTGTTCCATTTCGTTGTTCGATTTCGTTGTTCGATTTCGTTGTTCGATTTCGTTGTTCGATTTCGTTGTTCGATTTCGTTGTTCGATTTCGTTGTTCGATTTCGTTGTTCGATTTCGTTGTTGGATTTCGTTGTTGGATTTCGTTGTTCGATTTCGTTGTTCGATTTCGTTGTTCGATTTCGTTGTTCGATTTCGTTCGATTTCGTTGTTCGATTTCGTTGTTCGATTTCGTTGTTCGATTTCGTTGTTCGATGTCGTTGTTCGAATTCGTTGTTCGATTTCGTTGTTCGATTTCGTTGTTCGATTTCGTTGTTCGATTTCGTTGTTCGATTTCGTTGTTAGATTTCGTTGTTCGATTTCGTTGTTAGATTTCGTTGTTCTTTGTTCGATTTCGTGGTTCGAATTCGTTGTTCGAATTCGTTGTTCGATTCGTTATTCGATTTCGTTGTTCGATTTCTTGTTCGATTTCGTTGTTCCATTTCGTTGTTCGATTTCGTTGTTCGATTTCGTTGTTCGATTTCGTTGTTCGATTTCGTTGTTCGATTTCGTTGTTAGATTTCGTTGTTAGATTTCGTTGTTCGATTTCGTTGTTCGATTTCGTTGTTCGATTTCGTTGTTCGATTTCGTTGTTCGATTTCGTTGTTCGATTTCGTTGTTCGATTTCGTTGTTCGATTTCGTTGTTCGATTTCGTTGTTCGATTTCGTTGTTCGATTTCGTTGTTCGATTTCGTTGTTCGATTTCGTTGTTCGATTTCGTTGTTCGATTTTGTTGTTCGATTTCGTTGTTCGATTTCGTTGTTCGATTTCGTTGTTCGATTTCGTTGTTCGATTTCGTTGTTCGATTTCGTTGTTCGATTTCGTTGTTCGATTTCGTTGTTCCATTTCGTTGTTCGATTTCGTTGTTCGATTTCGTTGTTCGATTTCGTTGTTAGATTTCGTTGTTCGATTTCGTTGTTCGATTTCGTTGTTCGATTTCGTTGTTCGATTTCGTTGTCCGATTCCGTTGTTCGATTTCGTTGTTCGTTTTCGTTGTTCGATATTGTTGTATGATTTCGTGGTTCGATTTCGTTGTTCGATTGCGTTGTTCCATTTCGTTGTTCTATTTCGTGGTTCGATTTCGTGGTTTCAGTTTGTTGTTCGATTTCGATTTCGCTGTTCGATTTCGAAGTTGGATTTCGTTGTTCTATTTCGTTGTTCTAATTCGTTGTTCGATTTCGTTGTTCGATTTCGTTGTTCGATTTCGTTGTTCGATTTCGTTGTTCGATTCGTTATTCGATTTCGTTGTTAGATTTCGTTGTTCGATTTCGTTGTTCGATTTCGTTGTTCGATTTCGTTGTTCGATTTCGTTGTTAGATTTCGTTGTTCGTTGTTAGATTTCGTTGTTCGTTGTTAGATTTCGTTATTCGTTGTTAGATTTCGTTGTTCTTTGTTCGATTTCGTGGTTCGAATTCGTTGTTCGAATTCGTTATTCGATTTCGTTGTTCGATTTCGTTGTTCGATTTCGTTGTTCGATTTCGTTGTTCGATT
Organism: Neocrepidodera transversa; assembly: GCA_963243735.1. Classification (NCBI taxonomy): domain Eukaryota; kingdom Metazoa; phylum Arthropoda; class Insecta; order Coleoptera; family Chrysomelidae; genus Neocrepidodera; species Neocrepidodera transversa. The sequence goes on from OY725338.1 coordinate 39,374,884, forward strand.
TCGTTGTTCGATTTCGTTGTTCGATTTCGTTGTTCGATTTCGTTGTTCGATTTCGTTGTTCGATTTCGTTGTTCGATTTCGTTGTTCGATTTCGTTGTTCGATTTCGTTGTTCAATTTCGTTGTTCGATTCGTTATTCGCTTTTGTTGTGCGATTTCGTTGTTCAATTTCGTTGTTCCATTTCGTTGTTCGATTTCGTTGTTCGATTTCATTGTTCGATTTCGTTGTTCGATTTCATTGTTCGATTTCGTTGTTCGATTCGTTTGTTCGATTTCGTTGTTCGATTTCGTGGTTCGAATTCGTTGTTCGAATTCGTTGTTCGATTTCGTTGTTCGATTTCATTGTTCGATTTCGTGGTTCGAATTCGTTGTTCGAATTCGTTGTTCGATTTCGTTGTTCGTTGTTAGATTTCGTTGTTCGTTGTTAGATTTCGTTGTTCTTTGTTCGATTTCGTTGTTCGTTGTTAGATTTCGTTGTTCTTTGTTCAATTTCGTTGTTCGATTCGTTATTCGCTTTCGTTGTGCGATTTCGTTGTTCGATTTCGTTGTTCGATTTCGTTGTTCGATTTCGTTGTTCGATTTCGTTGTTCCATTTCGTTCGATTTCGTTGTTCGATTTCGTTGTTCGATTTCGTTGTTAGATTTTGTTGTTCGATTTCGTTGTTCGATTTCGTTGTTCGATATCGTTGTTAGATTTCGTTGTTCGTTGTTAGATTTCGTTGTTCGTTGTTAGATTTCGTTATTCGTTGTTAGATTTCGTTGTTCTTTGTTCGATTTCGTGGTTCGAATTCGTTGTTCGAATTCGTTATTCGATTTCGTTGTTCGATTTCGTTGTTCGATTTCGTTGTTCGATTTCGTTGTTCGATTTCGTTGTTCGATTTCGTTGTTCGATTTCGTTGTTCGATTTCGTTGTTCGATTTCGTTGTTCGATTTCGTTGTTCGATTTCGTTGTTCGATTTCGTTGTTCGATTTCGTTGTTCGATTTCGTTGTTCGATTTCGTTGTTCGATTTCGTTGTTCGATTTCGATGTTCGATTTCGTTGTTCAATTTCGTTGTTCGATTCGTTATTCGCTTTTGTTGTGCGATTTCGTTGTTCAATTTCGTTGTTCCATTTCGTTGTTCGATTTCGTTTTTCGATTTCATTGTTCGATTTCGTTGTTCGATTCGTTTGTTCGATTTCGTTGTTCGATTTCGTGGTTCGAATTCGTTGTTCGAATTCGTTGTTCGATTTCGTTGTTCGATTTCATTGTTCGATTTCGTGGTTCGAATTCGTTGTTCGAATTCGTTGTTCGATTTCGTTGTTCGTTGTTAGATTTCGTTGTTCGTTGTTAGATTTCGTTGTTCTTTGTTCGATTTCGTTGTTCGTTGTTAGATTTCGTTGTTCTTTGTTCAATTTCGTTGTTCGATTCGTTATTCGCTTTCGTTGTGCGATTTCGTTGTTCAATTTCGTTGTTCCATTTCGTTGTTCGATTTCGTTGTTCGATTTCGTTGTTCGATTTCGTTGTTCGATTTCGTTGTTCGATTTCGTTGTTCGATTTCGTTGTTCGATTTCGTTGTTCGATTTCGTTGTTGGATTTCGTTGTTGGATTTCGTTGTTCGATTTCGTTGTTCGATTTCGTTGTTCGATTTCGTTGTTCGATTTCGTTGTTCGATTTCGTTGTTCGATTTCGTTGTTCGATTTCGTTGTTCGATTTCGTTGTTCGATGTCGTTGTTCGAATTCGTTGTTCGATTTCGTTGTTCGATTTCGTTGTTCGATTTCGTTGTTCGATTTCGTTGTTCGATTTCGTTGTTAGATTTCGTTGTTCGATTTCGTTGTTAGATTTCGTTGTTCTTTGTTCGATTTCGTGGTTCGAATTCGTTGTTCGAATTCGTTGTTCGATTCGTTATTCGATTTCGTTGTTCGATTTCTTGTTCGATTTCGTTGTTCCATTTCGTTGTTCGATTTCGTTGTTCGATTTCGTTGTTCGATTTCGTTGTTCGATTTCGTTGTTCGATTTCGTTGTTAGATTTCGTTGTTAGATTTCGTTGTTCGATTTCGTTGTTCGATTTCGTTGTTCGATTTCGTTGTTCGATTTCGTTGTTCGATTTCGTTGTTCGATTTCGTTGTTCGATTTCGTTGTTCGATTTCGTTGTTCGATTTCGTTGTTCGATTTCGTTGTTCGATTTCGTTGTTCGATTTCGTTGTTCGATTTCGTTGTTCGATTTCGTTGTTCGATTTTGTTGTTCGATTTCGTTGTTCGATTTCGTTGTTCGATTTCGTTGTTCGATTTCGTTGTTCGATTTCGTTGTTCGATTTCGTTGTTCGATTTCGTTGTTCGATTTCGTTGTTCGATTTCGTTGTTCCATTTCGTTGTTCGATTTCGTTGTTCGATTTCGTTGTTCGATTTCGTTGTTAGATTTCGTTGTTCGATTTCGTTGTTCGATTTCGTTGTTCAATTTCGATGTTCGATTTCGTTGTTCAATTTCGTTGTTCGATTCGTTATTCGCTTTTGTTGTGCGATTTCGTTGTTCAATTTCGTTGTTCCATTTCGTTGTTCGATTTCGTTGTTCGATTTCATTGTTCGATTTCGTTGTTCGATTTCATTGTTCGATTTCGTTGTTCGATTCGTTTGTTCGATTTCGTTGTTCGATTTCGTGGTTCGAATTCGTTGTTCGAATTCGTTGTTCGATTTCGTTGTTCGATTTCATTGTTCGATTTCGTGGTTCGAATTCGTTGTTCGAATTCGTTGTTCGATTTCGTTGTTCGTTGTTAGATTTCGTTGTTCGTTGTTAGATTTCGTTGTTCTTTGTTCGATTTCGTTGTTCGTTGTTAGATTTCGTTGTTCTTTGTTCAATTTCGTTGTTCGATTCGTTATTCGCTTTCGTTGTGCGATTTCGTTGTTCGATTTCGTTGTTCGATTTCGTTGTTCGATTTCGTTGTTCGATTTCGTTGTTCCATTTCGTTCGATTTCGTTGTTCGATTTCGTTGTTCGATTTCGTTGTTAGATTTCGTTGTTCGATTTCGTTGTTCGATTTCGTTGTTCGATTTCGTTGTTAGATTTCGTTGTTCGATTTTGTTGTTCGATTTCGTTGTTCGATTTCGTTGTTCGATATCGTTGTTAGATTTCGTTGTTCGTTGTTAGATTTCGTTGTTCGTTGTTAGATTTCGTTATTCGTTGTTAGATTTCGTTGTTCTTTGTTCGATTTCGTGGTTCGAATTCGTTGTTCGAATTCGTTATTCGATTTCGTTGTTCGATTTCGTTGTTCGATTTCGTTGTTCGATTTCGTTGTTCGATTTCGTTGTTCGATTTCGTTGTTCGATTTCGTTGTTCGATTTCGTTGTTCGATTTCGTTGTTCGATTTCGTTGTTCGATTTCGTTGTTCGATTTCGTTGTTCGATTTCGTTGTTCGATTTCGTTGTTCGATTTCGTTGTTCGATTTCGTTGTTCGATTTCGATGTTCGATTTCGTTGTTCAATTTCGTTGTTCGATTCGTTATTCGCTTTTGTTGTGCGATTTCGTTGTTCAATTTCGTTGTTCCATTTCGTTGTTCGATTTCGTTTTTCGATTTCATTGTTCGATTTCGTTGTTCGATTCGTTTGTTCGATTTCGTTGTTCGATTTCGTGGTTCGAATTCGTTGTTCGAATTCGTTGTTCGATTTCGTTGTTCGATTTCATTGTTCGATTTCGTGGTTCGAATTCGTTGTTCGAATTCGTTGTTCGATTTCGTTGTTCGTTGTTAGATTTCGTTGTTCGTTGTTAGATTTCGTTGTTCTTTGTTCGATTTCGTTGTTCGTTGTTAGATTTCGTTGTTCTTTGTTCAATTTCGTTGTTCGATTCGTTATTCGCTTTCGTTGTGCGATTTCGTTGTTCAATTTCGTTGTTCCATTTCGTTGTTCGATTTCGTTGTTCGATTTCGTTGTTCGATTTCGTTGTTCGATTTCGTTGTTCGATTTCGTTGTTCGATTTCGTTGTTCGATTTCGTTGTTCGATTTCGTTGTTGGATTTCGTTGTTGGATTTCGTTGTTCGATTTCGTTGTTCGATTTCGTTGTTCGATTTCGTTGTTCGATTTCGTTGTTCGATTTCGTTGTTCGATTTCGTTGTTCGATTTCGTTGTTCGATTTCGTTGTTCGATGTCGTTGTTCGAATTCGTTGTTCGATTTCGTTGTTCGATTTCGTTGTTCGATTTCGTTGTTAGATTTCGTTGTTCGATTTCGTTGTTAGATTTCGTTGTTCTTTGTTCGATTTCGTGGTTCGAATTCGTTGTTCGAATTCGTTGTTCGATTCGTTATTCGATTTCGTTGTTCGATTTCTTGTTCGATTTCGTTGTTCCATTTCGTTGTTCGATTTCGTTGTTCGATTTCGTTGTTCGATTTCGTTGTTCGATTTCGTTGTTCGATTTCGTTGTTCGATTTCGTTGTTAGATTTCGTTGTTAGATTTCGTTGTTCGATTTCGTTGTTCGATTTCGTTGTTCGATTTCGTTGTTCGATTTCGTTGTTCGATTTCGTTGTTCGATTTCGTTGTTCGATTTCGTTGTTCGATTTCGTTGTTCGATTTCGTTGTTCGATTTCGTTGTTCGATTTCGTTGTTCGATTTCGTTGTTCGATTTCGTTGTTCGATTTCGTTGTTCGATTTTGTTGTTCGATTTCGTTGTTCGATTTCGTTGTTCGATTTCGTTGTTCGATTTCGTTGTTCGATTTCGTTGTTCGATTTCGTTGTTCGATTTCGTTGTTCGATTTCGTTGTTCGATTTCGTTGTTCCATTTCGTTGTTCGATTTCGTTGTTCGATTTCGTTGTTCGATTTCGTTGTTAGATTTCGTTGTTCGATTTCGTTGTTCGATTTCGTTGTTCGATTTCGTTGTTCGATTTCGTTGTCCGATTCCGTTGTTCGATTTCGTTGTTCGTTTTCGTTGTTCGATATTGTTGTATGATTTCGTGGTTCGATTTCGTTGTTCGATTGCGTTGTTCCATTTCGTTGTTCTATTCGTGGTTCGATTTCGTGGTTTCAGTTTGTTGTTCGATTTCGATTTCGCTGTTCGATTTCGAAGTTGGATTTCGTTGTTCTATTTCGTTGTTCTAATTCGTTGTTCGATTTCGTTGTTCGATTTCGTTGTTCGATTTCGTTGTTCGATTTCGTTGTTCGATTCGTTATTCGATTTCGTTGTTAGATTTCGTTGTTCGATTTCGTTGTTCGATTTCGTTGTTCGATTTCGTTGTTCGATTTCGTTGTTAGATTTCGTTGTTCGTTGTTAGATTTCGTTGTTCGTTGTTAGATTTCGTTATTCGTTGTTAGATTTCGTTGTTCTTTGTTCGATTTCGTGGTTCGAATTCGTTGTTCGAATTCGTTATTCGATTTCGTTGTTCGATTTCGTTGTTCGATTTCGTTGTTCGATTTCGTTGTTCGATTTCGTTGTTCGATTTCGTTGTTCGATTTCGTTGTTCGATTTCGTTGTTCGATTTCGTTGTTCGATTTCGTTGTTCGATTTCGTTGTTCGATTTCGTTGTTCAATTTCGATGTTCGATTTCGTTGTTCAATTTCGTTGTTCGATTCGTTATTCGCTTTTGTTGTGCGATTTCGTTGTTCAATTTCGTTGTTCCATTTCGTTGTTCGATTTCGTTGTTCGATTTCATTGTTCGATTTCGTTGTTCGATTTCATTGTTCGATTTCGTTGTTCGATTCGTTTGTTCGATTTCGTTGTTCGATTTCGTGGTTCGAATTCGTTGTTCGAATTCGTTGTTCGATTTCGTTGTTCGATTTCATTGTTCGATTTCGTGGTTCGAATTCGTTGTTCGAATTCGTTGTTCGATTTCGTTGTTCGTTGTTAGATTTCGTTGTTCGTTGTTAGATTTCGTTGTTCTTTGTTCGATTTCGTTGTTCGTTGTTAGATTTCGTTGTTCTTTGTTCAATTTCGTTGTTCGATTCGTTATTCGCTTTCGTTGTGCGATTTCGTTGTTCAATTTCGTTGTTCCATTTCGTTGTTCGATTTCGTTGTTCGATTTCGTTGTTCGATTTCGTTGTTCGATTTCGTTGTTCGATTTCGTTGTTCGATTTCGTTGTTCGATTTCGTTGTTCGATTTCGTTGTTCGATTTCGTTGTTCGATTTCGTTGTTCGATTTCGTTGTTCGATTTCGTTGTTGGATTTCGTTGTTCGATTTCGTTGTTCGATTTCGTTGTTCGATTTCGTTGTTCGATTTCGTTGTTCGATTTCGTTGTTCGATTTCGTTGTTCGATTTCGTTGTTCGATTTCGTTGTTCGATGTCGTTGTTCGAATTCGTTGTTCGAATTCGTTGTTCGATTTCGTTGTTCGATTTCGTTGTTCGATTTCGTTGTTAGATTTCGTTGTTCGATTTCGTTGTTAGATTTCGTTGTTCTTTGTTCGATTTCGTGGTTCGAATTCGTTGTTCGAATTCGTTGTTCGATTCGTTATTCGATTTCGTTGTTCGATTTCTTGTTCGATTTCGTTGTTCCATTTCGTTGTTCTATTTCGTGGTTCGATTTCGTGGTTTCAGTTTGTTGTTCGATTTCGATTTCGCTGTTCGATTTCGAAGTTGGATTTCGTTGTTCTATTTCGTTGTTCTAATTCGTTGTTCGATTTCGTTGTTCGATTTCGTTGTTCGACTCGTTATTCGATTTCGTTGTTAGATTTCGTTGTTCGATTTCGTTGTTCGATTTCGTTGTTCGATTTCGTTGTTCGATTTCGTTGTTAGATTTCGTTGTTCGATTTCGTTGTTCGATTTCGTTGTTCGATTTCGTTGTTCGATTTCGTTGTTCGATGTCGTTGTTCGAATTCGTTGTTCGAATTCGTTGTTCGATTTCGTTGTTCGATTTCGTTGTTCGATTTCGTTGTTCGATTTCGTTGTTCGATTTCGTTGTTAGATTTCGTTGTTCGATTTCGTTGTTAGATTTCGTTGTTCTTTGTTCGATTTCGTGGTTCGAATTCGTTGTTCGAATTCGTTGTTCGATTCGTTATTCGATTTCGTTGTTCGATTTCTTGTTCGATTTCGTTGTTCGATTTCGTTGTTCGATTTCGTTGTTCGATTTCGTTGTTCGATTTCGTTGTTCGATTTCGTTGTTAGATTTCGTTGTTCGATTTCGTTGTTCGATTTCGTTGTTCGATTTCGTTGTTCGATTTCGTTGTCCGATTCCGTTGCTCGATTCGTTTGTTCGATTTCGTTGTTCGATTTCGTGGTTCGAATTCGTTGTTCGAATTCGTTGTTCGATTTCGTTGTTCGATTTCATTGTTCGATTTCGTGGTTCGAATTCGTTGTTCCATTTCGTTGTTCTATTTCGTGGTTCGATTTCGTGGTTTCAGTTTGTTGTTCGATTTCGATTTCGCTGTTCGATTTCGAAGTTGGATTTCGTTGTTAGATTTCGTTGTTCGATTTCGTTGTCCGATTCCGTTGTTCGATTTCGTTGTTCGTTTTCGTTGTTCGATATTGTTGTATGATTTCGTGGTTCGATTTCGTTGTTCGATTGCGTTGTTCCATTTCGTTGTTCTATTTCGTGGTTCGATTTCGTGGTTTCAGTTTGTTGTTCGATTTCGATTTCGCTGTTCGATTTCGAAGTTGGATTTCGTTGTTCTATTTCGTTGTTCTAATTCGTTGTTCGATTTCGTTGTTCGATTTCGTTGTTCGATTTCGTTGTTCGATTCGTTATTCGATTTCGTTGTTAGATTTCGTTGTTCGATTTCGTTGTTCGATTTCGTTGTTCGATTTCGTTGTTCGATTTCGTTGTTAGATTTCGTTGTTCGTTGTTAGATTTCGTTGTTCGTTGTTAGATTTCGTTATTCGTTGTTAGATTTCGTTGTTCTTTGTTCGATTTCGTGGTTCGAATTCGTTGTTCGAATTCGTTATTCGATTTCGTTGTTCGATTTCGTTGTTCGATTTCGTTGTTCGATTTCGTTGTTCGATTTCGTTGTTCGATTTCGTTGTTCGATTTCGTTGTTCGATTTCGTTGTTCGATTTCGTTGTTCGATTTCGTTGTTCGATTTCGTTGTTCGATTTCGTTGTTCAATTTCGATGTTCGATTTCGTTGTTCAATTTCGTTGTTCGATTCGTTATTCGCTTTTGTTGTGCGATTTCGTTGTTCAATTTCGTTGTTCCATTTCGTTGTTCGATTTCGTTGTTCGATTTCATTGTTCGATTTCGTTGTTCGATTTCATTGTTCGATTTCGTTGTTCGATTCGTTTGTTCGATTTCGTTGTTCGATTTCGTGGTTCGAATTCGTTGTTCGAATTCGTTGTTCGATTTCGTTGTTCGATTTCATTGTTCGATTTCGTGGTTCGAATTCGTTGTTCGAATTCGTTGTTCGATTTCGTTGTTCGTTGTTAGATTTCGTTGTTCGTTGTTAGATTTCGTTGTTCTTTGTTCGATTTCGTTGTTCGTTGTTAGATTTCGTTGTTCTTTGTTCAATTTCGTTGTTCGATTCGTTATTCGCTTTCGTTGTGCGATTTCGTTGTTCAATTTCGTTGTTCCATTTCGTTGTTCGATTTCGTTGTTCGATTTCGTTGTTCGATTTCGTTGTTCGATTTCGTTGTTCGATTTCGTTGTTCGATTTCGTTGTTCGATTTCGTTGTTCGATTTCGTTGTTCGATTTCGTTGTTCGATTTCGTTGTTCGATTTCGTTGTTCGATTTCGTTGTTGGATTTCGTTGTTCGATTTCGTTGTTCGATTTCGTTGTTCGATTTCGTTGTTCGATTTCGTTGTTCGATTTCGTTGTTCGATTTCGTTGTTCGATTTCGTTGTTCGATTTCGTTGTTCGATGTCGTTGTTCGAATTCGTTGTTCGAATTCGTTGTTCGATTTCGTTGTTCGATTTCGTTGTTCGATTTCGTTGTTAGATTTCGTTGTTCGATTTCGTTGTTAGATTTCGTTGTTCTTTGTTCGATTTCGTGGTTCGAATTCGTTGTTCGAATTCGTTGTTCGATTCGTTATTCGATTTCGTTGTTCGATTTCTTGTTCGATTTCGTTGTTCCATTTCGTTGTTCTATTTCGTGGTTCGATTTCGTGGTTTCAGTTTGTTGTTCGATTTCGATTTCGCTGTTCGATTTCGAAGTTGGATTTCGTTGTTCTATTTCGTTGTTCTAATTCGTTGTTCGATTTCGTTGTTCGATTTCGTTGTTCGACTCGTTATTCGATTTCGTTGTTAGATTTCGTTGTTCGATTTCGTTGTTCGATTTCGTTGTTCGATTTCGTTGTTCGATTTCGTTGTTAGATTTCGTTGTTCGATTTCGTTGTTCGATTTCGTTGTTCGATTTCGTTGTTCGATTTCGTTGTTCGATGTCGTTGTTCGAATTCGTTGTTCGAATTCGTTGTTCGATTTCGTTGTTCGATTTCGTTGTTCGATTTCGTTGTTCGATTTCGTTGTTCGATTTCGTTGTTAGATTTCGTTGTTCGATTTCGTTGTTAGATTTCGTTGTTCTTTGTTCGATTTCGTGGTTCGAATTCGTTGTTCGAATTCGTTGTTCGATTCGTTATTCGATTTCGTTGTTCGATTTCTTGTTCGATTTCGTTGTTCGATTTCGTTGTTCGATTTCGTTGTTCGATTTCGTTGTTCGATTTCGTTGTTCGATTTCGTTGTTAGATTTCGTTGTTCGATTTCGTTGTTCGATTTCGTTGTTCGATTTCGTTGTTCGATTTCGTTGTCCGATTCCGTTGTTCGATTCGTTTGTTCGATTTCGTTGTTCGATTTCGTGGTTCGAATTCGTTGTTCGAATTCGTTGTTCGATTTCGTTGTTCGATTTCATTGTTCGATTTCGTGGTTCGAATTCGTTGTTCCATTTCGTTGTTCTATTTCGTGGTTCGATTTCGTGGTTTCAGTTTGTTGTTCGATTTCGATTTCGCTGTTCGATTTCGAAGTTGGATTTCGTTGTTCTATTTCGTTGTTCTAATTCGTTGTTCGATTTCGTTGTTCGATTTCGTTGTTCGATTTCGTTGTTCGATTCGTTATTCGATTTCGTTGTTAGATTTCGTTGTTCGATTTCGTTGTTCGATTTCGTTGTTCGATTTCGTTGTTCGATTTCGTTGTTCGATTTCGTTGTTAGATTTCGTTGTTCGTTGTTAGATTTCGTTGTTCGTTGTTAGATTTCGTTATTCGTTGTTAGATTTCATTGTTCTTTGTTCGATTTCGTGGTTAGAATTCGTTGTTCGAATTCGTTGTTCGATTTCGTTGTTCGATTTTGTTGTTCGATTTCGTTGTTCGATTTCGTTGTTCGATTTCGAAGTTCGATTTCGTTGTTCGATTTCGTTGTTCGATTTCGTTATTCGATTTCGTTGTTCGATTTCGATGTTCGATTTCGTTGTTCGATTTCGTTGTTCGATTTCGTTGTTCGATTTCGTTGTTCGATTTCGTTGTTCGATTTCGTTGTTCGATTTCGTTGTTCGATTTCGTTGTTCGATTTCGTTGTTCGATTTCGATGTTCGATTTCGTTGTTCAATTTCGTTGTTCGATTCGTTATTCGCTTTCGTTGTGCGATTTCGTTGTTCAATTTCGTTGTTCCATTTCGTTGTTCGATTTCGTTGTTCGATTTCATTGTTCGATTTCGTTGTTCGATTCGTTTGTTCGATTTCGTTGTTCGATTTCGTGGTTCGAATTCGTTGTTCGAATTCGTTGTTCGATTTCGTTGTTCGATTTCATTGTTCGATTTCGTGGTTCGAATTCGTTGTTCGAATTCGTTGTTCGATTTCGTTGTTCGTTGTTAGATTTCGTTGTTCGTTGTTAGATTTCGTTGTTCTTTGTTCGATTTCGTGGTTCGAATTCGTTGTTCGAATTCGTTATTCGATTTCGTTGTTCGATTTCGTTGTTCGATTTCGTTGTTCGATTTCGTTGTTCGATTTCGTTGTTCGATTTCGTTGTTCGATTTCGTTGTTCGATTTCGTTGTTCGATTTCGTTGTTCGATTTCTTTGTTAGATTTCGTTGTTCGTTGTTAGATTTCGTTGTTCGTTGTTAGATTTCGTTATTCGTTGTTAGATTTCGTTGTTCTTTGTTCGATTTCGTGGTTCGAATTCGTTGTTCGAATTCGTTATTCGATTTCGTTGTTCGATTTCGTTGTTCGATTTCGTTGTTCGATTTCGTTGTTCGATTTCGTTGTTCGATTTCGTTGTTCGATTTCGTTGTTCGATTTCGTTGTTCGATTTCGTTGTTCGATTTCGTTGTTCGATTTCGTTGTTCGATTTCGTTGTTCGATTTCGTTGTTCGATTTCGTTGTTCGTTTTCGTTGTTCGATTTCGTTGTTCGATTTCGTTGTTCGATTTCGATGTTCGATTTCGTTGTTCAATTTCGTTGTTCGATTCGTTATTCGCTTTTGTTGTGCGATTTCGTTGTTCAATTTCGTTGTTCCATTTCGTTGTTCGATTTCGTTGTTCGATTTCGTTGTTCGATTTCATTGTTCGATTTCGTTGTTCGATTCGTTTGTTCGATTTCGTTGTTCGATTTCGTGGTTTGAATTCGTTGTTCGAATTCGTTGTTCGATTTCGTTGTTCGATTTCATTGTTCGATTTCGTGGTTCGAATTCGTTGTTCGAATTCGTTGTTCGATTTCGTTGTTCGTTGTTAGATTTCGTTGTTCGTTGTTAGATTTCGTTGTTCTTTGTTCGATTTCGTTGTTCGTTGTTAGATTTCGTTGTTCTTTGTTCAATTTCGTTGTTCGATTCGTTATTCGCTTTCGTTGTGCGATTTCGTTGTTCAATTTCGTTGTTCAATTTCGTTGTTCGATTTCGTTGTTCGATTTCGTTGTTCGATTTCGTTGTTCGATTTCGTTGTTCGATTTCGTTGTTCGATTTCGTTGTTCGATTTCGTTGTTCGATTTCGTTGTTGGATTTCGTTGTTCGATTTCGTTGTTCGATTTCGTTGTTCGATTTCGTTGTTCGATTTCGTTGTTCGATTTCGTTGTTCGATTTCGTTGTTCGATGTCGTTGTTCGAATTCGTTGTTCGAATTCGTTGTTCGATTTCGTTGTTCGATTTCGTTGTTCGATTTCGTTGTTCGATTTCGTTGTTCGATTTCGTTGTTCGATTTCGTTGTTCGATTTCGTTGTTAGATTTCGTTGTTCGATTTCGTTGTTAGATTTCGTTGTTCTTTGTTCGATTTCGTGGTTCGAATTCGTTGTTCGAATTCGTTGTTCGATTCGTTATTCGATTTCGTTGTTCGATTTCTTGTTCGAATTCGTTGTTCCATTTCGTTGTTCGATTTCGTTGTTCGATTTCGTTGTTCGATTTCGTTGTTCGATTTCGTTGTTCGATTTCGTTGTTCGATTTCGTTGTTAGATTTCGTTGTTAGATTTCGTTGTTCGATTTCGTTGTTCGATTTCGTTGTTCGATTTCGTTGTTCGATTTCGTTGTTCGATTTCGTTGTTCGATTTCGTTGTTCGATTTCGTTGTTCGATTTCGTTGTTCGATTTCGTTGTTCGATTTCGTTGTTCGATTTCGTTGTTCGATTTCGTTGTTCGATTTCGTTGTTCGATTTTGTTGTTCGATTTCGTTGTTCGATTTCGTTGTTCGATTTCGTTGTTCGATTTCGTTGTTCGATTTCGTTGTTCGATTTCGTTGTTCGATTTCGTTGTTCGATTTCGTTGTTCGATTTCGTTGTTCGATTTCGTTGTTCGATTTCGTTGTTCCATTTCGTTCGATTTCGTTGTTCGATTTCGTTGTTCGATTTCGTTGTTAGATTTCGTTGTTCGATTTCGTTGTTCGATTTCGTTGTTCGATTTCGTTGTTAGATTTCGTTGTTCGATTTCGTTGTTCGATTTCGTTGTTCGATTTCGTTGTTCGATATCGTTGTTAGATTTCGTTGTTCGTTGTTAGATTTCGTTGTTCGTTGTTAGATTTCGTTATTCGTTGTTAGATTTCGTTGTTCTTTGTTCGATTTCGTGGTTCGAATTCGTTGTTCGAATTCGTTATTCGATTTCGTTGTTCGATTTCGTTGTTCGATTTCGTTGTTCGATTTCGTTGTTCGATTTCGTTGTTCGATTTCGTTGTTCGATTTCGTTGTTCGATTTCGTTGTTCGATTTCGTTGTTCGATTTCGTTGTTCGATTTCGTTGTTCGATTTCGTTGTTCGATTTCGTTGTTCGATTTCGTTGTTCGATTTCGTTGTTCGATTTCGTTGTTCGATTTCGATGTTCGATTTCGTTGTTCAATTTCGTTGTTCGATTCGTTATTCGCTTTTGTTGTGCGATTTCGTTGTTCAATTTCGTTGTTCCATTTCGTTGTTCGATTTCGTTTTTCGATTTCATTGTTCGATTTCGTTGTTCGATTCGTTTGTTCGATTTCGTTGTTCGATTTCGTGGTTCGAATTCGTTGTTCGAATTCGTTGTTCGATTTCGTTGTTCGATTTCATTGTTCGATTTCGTGGTTCGAATTCGTTGTTCGAATTCGTTGTTCGATTTCGTTGTTCGTTGTTAGATTTCGTTGTTCGTTGTTAGATTTCGTTGTTCTTTGTTCGATTTCGTTGTTCGTTGTTAGATTTCGTTGTTCTTTGTTCAATTTCGTTGTTCGATTCGTTATTCGCTTTCGTTGTGCGATTTCGTTGTTCAATTTCGTTGTTCCATTTCGTTGTTCGATTTCGTTGTTCGATTTCGTTGTTCGATTTCGTTGTTCGATTTCGTTGTTCGATTTCGTTGTTCGATTTCGTTGTTCGATTTCGTTGTTCGATTTCGTTGTTGGATTTCGTTGTTGGATTTCGTTGTTCGATTTCGTTGTTCGATTTCGTTGTTCGATTTCGTTGTTCGATTTCGTTGTTCGATTTCGTTGTTCGATTTCGTTGTTCGATTTCGTTGTTCGATTTCGTTGTTCGATGTCGTTGTTCGAATTCGTTGTTCGATTTCGTTGTTCGATTTCGTTGTTCGATTTCGTTGTTCGAATTCGTTGTTCGATTTCGTTGTTAGATTTCGTTGTTCGATTTCGTTGTTAGATTTCGTTGTTCTTTGTTCGATTTCGTGGTTCGAATTCGTTGTTCGAATTCGTTGTTCGATTCGTTATTCGATTTCGTTGTTCGATTTCTTGTTCGATTTCGTTGTTCCATTTCGTTGTTCGATTTCGTTGTTCGATTTCGTTGTTCGATTTCGTTGTTCGATTTCGTTGTTCGATTTCGTTGTTAGATTTCGTTGTTAGATTTCGTTGTTCGATTTCGTTGTTCGATTTCGTTGTTCGATTTCGTTGTTCGATTTCGTTGTTCGATTTCGTTGTTCGATTTCGTTGTTCGATTTCGTTGTTCGATTTCGTTGTTCGATTTCGTTGTTCGATTTCGTTGTTCGATTTCGTTGTTCGATTTCGTTGTTCGATTTCGTTGTTCGATTTTGTTGTTCGATTTCGTTGTTCGATTTCGTTGTTCGATTTCGTTGTTCGATTTCGTTGTTCGATTTCGTTGTTCGATTTCGTTGTTCGATTTCGTTGTTCGATTTCGTTGTTCGATTTCGTTGTTCCATTTCGTTGTTCGATTTCGTTGTTCGATTTCGTTGTTCGATTTCGTTGTTAGATTTCGTTGTTCGATTTCGTTGTTCGATTTCGTTGTTCGATTTCGTTGTCCGATTCCGTTGTTCGATTTCGTTGTTCGTTTTCGTTGTTCGATATTGTTGTATGATTTCGTGGTTCGATTTCGTTGTTCGATTGCGTTGTTCCATTTCGTTGTTCTATTTCGTGGTTCGATTTCGTGGTTTCAGTTTGTTGTTCGATTTCGATTTCGCTGTTCGATTTCGAAGTTGGATTTCGTTGTTCTATTTCGTTGTTCTAATTCGTTGTTCGATTTCGTTGTTCGATTTCGTTGTTCGATTTCGTTGTTCGATTTCGTTGTTCGATTCGTTATTCGATTTCGTTGTTAGATTTCGTTGTTCGATTTCGTTGTTCGATTTCGTTGTTCGATTTCGTTGTTCGATTTCGTTGTTAGATTTCGTTGTTCGTTGTTAGATTTCGTTGTTCGTTGTTAGATTTCGTTATTCGTTGTTAGATTTCGTTGTTCTTTGTTCGATTTCGTGGTTCGAATTCGTTGTTCGAATTCGTTATTCGATTTCGTTGTTCGATTTCGTTGTTCGATTTCGTTGTTCGATTTCGTTGTTCGATTTCGTTGTTCGATTTCGTTGTTCGATTTCGTTGTTCGATTTCGTTGTTCGATTTCGTTGTTCGATTTCGTTGTTCGATTTCGTTGTTCGATTTCGTTGTTCAATTTCGATGTTCGATTTCGTTGTTCAATTTCGTTGTTCGATTCGTTATTCGCTTTTGTTGTGCGATTTCGTTGTTCAATTTCGTTGTTCCATTTCGTTGTTCGATTTCGTTGTTCGATTTCATTGTTCGATTTCGTTGTTCGATTTCATTGTTCGATTTCGTTGTTCGATTCGTTTGTTCGATTTCGTTGTTCGATTTCGTGGTTCGAATTCGTTGTTCGAATTCGTTGTTCGATTTCGTTGTTCGATTTCATTGTTCGATTTCGTGGTTCGAATTCGTTGTTCGAATTCGTTGTTCGATTTCGTTGTTCGTTGTTAGATTTCGTTGTTCGTTGTTAGATTTCGTTGTTCTTTGTTCGATTTCG
This sequence comes from Neocrepidodera transversa, assembly GCA_963243735.1. Taxonomy (NCBI): domain Eukaryota; kingdom Metazoa; phylum Arthropoda; class Insecta; order Coleoptera; family Chrysomelidae; genus Neocrepidodera; species Neocrepidodera transversa. Next base: position 39,390,379 of record OY725338.1, read on the forward strand.
TTGTTCGTTGTTAGATTTCGTTGTTCTTTGTTCAATTTCGTTGTTCGATTCGTTATTCGCTTTCGTTGTGCGATTTCGTTGTTCAATTTCGTTGTTCTATTTCGTTGTTCGATTTCGTTGTTCGATTTCGTTGTTCGATTTCGTTGTTCGATTTCGTTGTTCGATTTCGTTGTTCGATTTCGTTGTTCGATTTCGTTGTTCGATTTCGTTGTTCGATTTCGTTGTTCGATTTCGTTGTTCGATTTCGTTGTTGGATTTCGTTGTTCGATTTCGTTGTTCGATTTCGTTGTTCGATTTCGTTGTTCGATTTCGTTGTTCGATTTCGTTGTTCGATTTCGTTGTTCGATTTCGTTGTTCGATTTCGTTGTTCGATGTCGTTGTTCGAATTCGTTGTTCGAATTCGTTGTTCGATTTCGTTGTTCGATTTCGTTGTTCGATTTCGTTGTTCGATTTCGTTGTTCGATTTCGTTGTTAGATTTCGTTGTTCGATTTCGTTGTTAGATTTCGTTGTTCTTTGTTCGATTTCGTGGTTCGAATTCGTTGTTCGAATTCGTTGTTCGATTCGTTATTCGATTTCGTTGTTCGATTTCTTGTTCGATTTCGTTGTTCCATTTCGTTGTTCTATTTCGTGGTTCGATTTCGTGGTTTCAGTTTGTTGTTCGATTTCGATTTCGCTGTTCGATTTCGAAGTTGGATTTCGTTGTTCTATTTCGTTGTTCTAATTCGTTGTTCGATTTCGTTGTTCGATTTCGTTGTTCGACTCGTTATTCGATTTCGTTGTTAGATTTCGTTGTTCGATTTCGTTGTTCGATTTCGTTGTTCGATTTCGTTGTTCGATTTCGTTGTTCGATGTCGTTGTTCGAATTCGTTGTTCGAATTCGTTGTTCGATTTCGTTGTTCGATTTCGTTGTTCGATTCGTTATTCGATTTCGTTGTTCGATTTCTTGTTCGATTTCGTTGTTCGATTTCGTTGTTCGATTTCGTTGTTCGATTTCGTTGTTCGATTTCGTTGTTCGATTTCGTTGTTAGATTTCGTTGTTCGATTTCGTTGTTCGATTTCGTTGTTCGATTTCGTTGTTCGATTTCGTTGTCCGATTCCGTTGTTCGATTCGTTTGTTCGATTTCGTTGTTCGATTTCGTGGTTCGAATTCGTTGTTCGAATTCGTTGTTCGATTTCGTTGTTCGATTTCATTGTTCGATTTCGTGGTTCGAATTCGTTGTTCCATTTCGTTGTTCTATTTCGTGGTTCGATTTCGTGGTTTCAGTTTGTTGTTCGATTTCGATTTCGCTGTTCGATTTCGAAGTTGGATTTCGTTGTTCTATTTCGTTGTTCTAATTCGTTGTTCGATTTCGTTGTTCGATTTCGTTGTTCGATTTCGTTGTTCGATTCGTTATTCGATTTCGTTGTTAGATTTCGTTGTTCGATTTCGTTGTTCGATTTCGTTGTTCGATTTTGTTGTTCGATTTCGTTGTTCGATTTCGTTGTTCGATTTCGAAGTTCGATTTCGTTGTTCGATTTCGTTGTTCGATTTCGTTATTCGATTTCGTTGTTCGATTTCGATGTTCGATTTCGTTGTTCGATTTCGTTGTTCGATTTCGTTGTTCGATTTCGTTGTTCGATTTCGTTGTTCGATTTCGTTGTTCGATTTCGTTGTTCGATTTCGTTGTTCGATTTCGTTGTTCGATTTCGTTGTTCGATTTCGATGTTCGATTTCGTTGTTCAATTTCGTTGTTCGATTCGGTATTCGCTTTCGTTGTGCGATTTCGTTGTTCAATTTCGTTGTTCCATTTCGTTGTTCGATTTCGTTGTTCGATTTCATTGTTCGATTTCGTTGTTCGATTCGTTTGTTCGATTTCGTTGTTCGATTTCGTGGTTCGAATTCGTTGTTCGAATTCGTTGTTCGATTTCGTTGTTCGATTTCATTGTTCGATTTCGTGGTTCGAATTCGTTGTTCGAATTCGTTGTTCGATTTCGTTGTTCGTTGTTAGATTTCGTTGTTCGTTGTTAGATTTCGTTGTTCTTTGTTCGATTTCGTTGTTCGTTGTTAGATTTCGTTGTTCTTTGTTCAATTTCGTTGTTCGATTCGTTATTCGCTTTCGTTGTGCGATTTCGTTGTTCAATTTCGTTGTTCCATTTCGTTGTTCGATTTCGTTGTTCGATTTCGTTGTTCGATTTCGTTGTTCGATTTCGTTGTTCGATTTCGTTGTTCGATTTCGTTGTTCGATTTCGTTGTTCGATTTCGTTGTTCGATTTCGTTGTTCGATTTCGTTGTTCGATTTCGTTGTTCGATTTCGTTGTTCGATTTCGTTGTTCGATTTCGTTGTTCGATTTCGTTGTTCGATTTCGTTGTTCGATTTCGTTGTTGGAATTCGTATTCGATTTCGTTGATCGATTTCGTTGTTCGATTTTCATTGTTCGATTTGATTGTTCGATTTCGTTGATCGATTTCGTTTTTCGATTTCGTTCGATTTCGTTGTTCGATTTCATTGTTCGATTTCGTGGTTCGAATTCGTTGTTCGAATTCGTTGTTCGATTTCGTTGTTCGTTGTTAGATTTCGTTGTTCGTAGTTAGATTTCGTTGTTCTTTGTTCGATTTCGTTGTTCGTTGTTAGATTTCGTTGTTCTTTGTTCGATTTCGTTGTTCGTTGTTCGATTTCGTTGTTCGATTTTCGTTGTTCGATTTCGTTGTTCGATTGCGTTGTTCCATTTCGTTATTCAATTTCGTGGTTCGATTTCGTGGTTTCAGTTTGTTGTTCGAGTTCGTTATTCGATTTCGTTGTTCGATTTCGTTGTTCGATTTCGTTGTTCGTTTTCGTTGTTCGATATTATATGATTTCGTGGTTCGATTTCGTTGTTCGATTGCGTTGTTCCATTTCGTTGTTCTATTTCGTGGTTCGATTTCGTGGTTTCAGTTTGTTGTTCGATTTCGATTTCGTTGTTCGATATCGAAGTTGGATTTCGTTGTTCGATTTCGTTGTTCTATTTCGTTGTTCGATTTCGTTGTTCGAATTCGTTGTTCGAATTCGTTGTTCGATTTCGTTGTTCAATTTCGTTGTTCCATTTCGTTGTTCGATTTCGTTGTTCGATTTCGTTGTTCGATTGCGTTGTTCCATTTCGTTGTTCTATTTCGTGGTTCGAATTCGTTGTTCGAATTCGTTGTTCGAATTCGTTGTTCGATTTCGTTGTTCGATTTCATTGTTCGATTTCGTGGTTCGAATTCGTTGTTCGAATTCGTTGTTCGATTTCGTTGTTCGTTGTTAGATTTCGTTGTTCGTTATTAGATTTCGTTGTTCTTTGTTCAATTTCGTTGTTCGATTCCGTTATTCGCTTTCGTTGTGCGATTTCGTTGTTCAATTTCGTTGTTCCATTTCGTTGTTCGATTTCGTTGTTCGATTTCGTTGTTCGATTTCGTTGTTAGATTTCGTTGTTCGATTTCGTTGTTCGATTTCGTTGTTCGATTTCGTTGTTAGATTTCGTTGTTCTTTGTTCGATTTCGTGGTTCGAATTCGTTGTTCGAATTCGTTGTTCGATTGGTTATTCGATTTCGTTGTTCGATTTCGTTGTTCCATTTCGTTGTTCGATTTCGTTGTTCGATTTCGTTGTTCGATTTCGTTGTTCGATTTCGTTGTTAGATTTCGTTGTTCGATTTCGTTGTTCGATTTCGTTGTTCGATTTCGTTGTTCGATTTCGTTGTCCGATTCCGTTGTTCGATTTCGTTGTTCGATATTGTTGTATGATTTCGTGGTTCGATTTCGTTGTTCGATTGCGTTGTTCCATTTCGTTGTTCTATTTCGTGGTTCGATTTCGTGGTTTCAGTTTGTTGTTCGATTTCGATTTCGCTGTTCGATTTCGAAGTTGGATTTCGTTGTTCTATTTCGTTGTTCTAATTCGTTGTTCGATTTCGTTGTTCGATTTCGTTGTTCGATTTCGTTGTTCGATTTCGTTGTTCGATTTCGTTGTTCGATTCGTTATTCGATTTCGTTGTTAGATTTCGTTGTTCGATTTCGTTGTTCGATTTCGTTGTTCGATTTCGTTGTTCGATTTCGTTGTTAGATTTCGTTGTTCGTTGTTAGATTTCGTTGTTCGTTGTTAGATTTCGTTATTCGTTGTTAGATTTCGTTGTTCTTTGTTCGATTTCGTGGTTCGAATTCGTTGTTCGATTTCGTTGTTCGATTTCGTTGTTCGATTTTGTTGTTCGATTTCGTTGTTCGATTTCGTTGTTCGATTTCGAAGTTCGATTTCGTTGTTCGATTTCGTTGTTCGATTTCGTTATTCGATTTCGTTGTTCGATTTCGTTGTTCGATTTCGTTGTTCGATTTCGTTGTTCGATTTCGTTGTTCGATTTCGTTGTTCGATTTCGTTGTTCGATTTCGTTGTTCGATTTCGTTGTTCGATTTCGTTGTTCGATTTCGTTGTTCGATTTCGTTGATCGATTTCGATGTTCGATTTCGTTGTTCAATTTCGTTGTTCGATTCGTTATTCGCTTTCGTTGTTCTATTTCGTTGTTCTAATTCGTTGTTCGATTTCGTTGTTCGATTTCGTTGTTCGATTTCGTTGTTCGATTCGTTATTCGATTTCGTTGTTAGATTTCGTTGTTCGATTTCGTTGTTCGATTTCGTTGTTCGATTTCGTTGTTTGATTTCGTTGTTCGATTTCGTTGTTAGATTTCGTTGTTCGTTGTTAGATTTCGTTGTTCGTTGTTAGATTTCGTTATTCGTTGTTAGATTTCATTGTTCTTTGTTCGATTTCGTGGTTCGAATTCGTTGTTCGATTTCGTTGTTCGATTTCGTTGTTCGATTTTGTTGTTCGATTTCGTTGTTCGATTTCGTTGTTCGATTTCGAAGTTCGATTTCGTTGTTCGATTTCGTTGTTCGATTTCGTTATTCGATTTCGTTGTTCGATTTCGTTGTTCGATTTCGTTGTTCGATTTCGTTGTTCGATTTCGTTGTTCGATTTCGTTGTTCGATTTCGTTGTTCGATTTCGTTGTTCGATTTCGTTGTTCGATTTCGTTGTTCGATTTCGTTGATCGATTTCGATGTTCGATTTCGTTGTTCAATTTCGTTGTTCGATTCGTTATTCGCTTTCGTTGTTCTATTTCGTTGTTCTAATTCGTTGTTCGAATTCGTTGTTCGATTTCGTTGTTCGATTTTGTTGTTCGATTTCGTTGTTCGATTTCGTTGTTCGATTTCGTTGTTCGATTTCGTTGTTCGATTTCGTTGATCGATTTCGATGTTCGATTTCGTTGTTCAATTTCGTTGTTCGATTCGTTATTCGCTTTCGTTGTTCTATTTCGTTGTTCTAATTCGTTGTTCGAATTCGTTGTTCGATTTCGTTGTTCGATTTTGTTGTTCGATTTCGTTGTTCGATTTCGAAGTTCGATTTCGTTGTTCGATTTCGTTGTTCGATTTCGTTATTCGATTTCGTTGTTCGATTTCGTTGTTCGATTTCGTTGTTCGATTTCGTTGTTCGATTTCGTTGTTCGATTTCGTTGTTCGATTTCGTTGTTCGATTTCGTTGTTCGATTTCGTTGTTCGATTTCGTTGTTCGATTTCGTTGTTCGATTTCGTTGATCGACTTCGATGTTCGATTTCGTTGTTCAATTTCGTTGTTCGATTCGTTATTCGCTTTCGTTGTTCTATTTCGTTGTTCTAATTCGTTGTTCGATTTCGTTGTTCGATTTCGTTGTTCGATTTCGTTGTTCGATTCGTTATTCGATTTCGTTGTTAGATTTCGTTGTTCGATTTCGTTGTTCGATTTCGTTGTTCGATTTCGTTGTTTGATTTCGTTGTTCGATTTCGTTGTTAGATTTCGTTGTTCGTTGTTAGATTTCGTTGTTCGTTGTTAGATTTCGTTATTCGTTGTTAGATTTCATTGTTCTTTGTTCGATTTCGTGGTTCGAATTCGTTGTTCGATTTCGTTGTACGATTTCGTTGTTCGATTTTGTTGTTCGATTTCGTTGTTCGATTTCGTTGTTCGATTTCGAAGTTCGATTTCGTTGTTCGATTTCGTTGTTCGATTTCGTTATTCGATTTCGTTGTTCGATTTCGTTGTTCGATTTCGTTGTTCGATTTCGTTGTTCGATTTCGTTGTTCGATTTCGTTGTTCGATTTCGTTGTTCGATTTCGTTGTTCGATTTCGTTGTTCGATTTCGTTGTTCGATTTCGTTGATCGATTTCGATGTTCGATTTCGTTGTTCAATTTCGTTGTTCGATTCGTTATTCGCTTTCGTTGTTCTATTTCGTTGTTCTAATTCGTTGTTCGAATTCGTTGTTCGATTTCGTTGTTCGATTTTGTTGTTCGATTTCGTTGTTCGATTTCGTTGTTCGATTTCGAAGTTCGATTTCGTTGTTCGATTTCGTTGTTCGATTTCGTTATTCGATTTCGTTGTTCGATTTCGATGTTCGATTTCGTTGTTCGATTTCGTTGTTCGATTTCGTTGTTCGATTTCGTTGTTCGATTTCGTTGTTCGATTTCGTTGTTCGATTTCGTTGTTCGATTTCGTTGTTCGATTTCGTTGTTCGATTTCGTTGTTCGATTTCGTTGTTCGATTTCGTTGTTCGATTTCGTTGTTCGATTTCGATGTTCGATTTCGTTGTTCAATTTCGTTGTTCGATTCGTTATTCGCTTTCGTTGTGCGATTTCGTTGTTCAATTTCGTTGTTCCATTTCGTTGTTCGATTTCGTTGTTCGATTTCATTGTTCGATTTCGTTGTTCGATTCGTTTGTTCGATTTCGTTGTTCGATTTCGTGGTTCGAATTCGTTGTTCGAATTCGTTGTTCGATTTCGTTGTTCGATTTCATTGTTCGATTTCGTGGTTCGAATTCGTTGTTCGAATTCGTTGTTCGATTTCGTTGTTCGTTGTTAGATTTCGTTGTTCGTTGTTAGATTTCGTTGTTCTTTGTTCGATTTAGTTGTTCGTTGTTAGATTTCGTTGTTCTTTGTTCAATTTCGTTGTTCGATTCGTTATTCGCTTTCGTTGTGCGATTTCGTTGTTCAATTTCGTTGTTCCATTTCGGTGTTCGATTTCGTTGTTCGATTTCGTTGTTCGATTTCGTTGTTCGATTTCGTTGTTCGATTTCGTTGTTCGATTTCGTTGTTCGATTTCGTTGTTCGATTTCGTTGTTCGATTTCGTTGTTCGATTTCGTTGTTCGATTTCGTTGTTCGATTTCGTTGTTCGATTTCGTTGTTCGATTTCGTTGTTCGATTTCGTTGTTCGATTTCGTTGTTCGATTTCGTTGTTCGATTTCGTTGTTCGATTTCGTTGTTCGATTTCGTTGTTCGATTTCGTTGTTCGATTTCGTTGTTCGATTTCGTTGTTCGATTTCGTTGTTCGATTTCGTTGTTCGATTTCGTTGTTCGATTTCGTTGTTCGATTTCGTTGTTCGATTTCGTTGTTCGATTTCGTTGTTCGATTTCGTTGTTTGAATTCGTGTTCGATTTCGTTGATCGATTTCGTTGTTCGATTTTCATTGTTCGATTTGATTGTTCGATTTCGTTGATCGATTTCGTTTTTCGATTTCGTTCGATTTCGTTGTTCGATTTCATTGTTCGATTTCGTGGTTCGAATTCGTTGTTCGAATTCGTTGTTCTATTTCGTTGTTCTAATTCGTTGTTCGAATTCGTTGTTCGATTTCGTTGTTCGATTTTGTTGTTCGATTTCGTTGTTCGATTTCGTTGTTCGATTTCGAAGTTCGATTTCGTTGTTCGATTTCGTTGTTCGATTTCGTTATTCGATTTCGTTGTTCGATTTCGTTGTTCGATTTCGTTGTTCGATTTCGATTTCGTTGTTCGATTTCGTTGTTCGATTTCGTTGTTCGATTTCGTTGTTCGATTTCGTTGTTCGATTTCGTTGTTCGATTTCGTTGTTCGATTTCGTTGATCGATTTCGATGTTCGATTTCGTTGTTCAATTTCGTTGTTCGATTCGTTATTCGCTTTCGTTGTTCTATTTCGTTGTTCTAATTCGTTGTTCGAATTCGTTGTTCGATTTCGTTGTTCGATTTTGTTGTTCGATTTCGTTGTTCGATTTCGTTGTTCGATTTCGAAGTTCGATTTCGTTGTTCGATTTCGTTGTTCGATTTCGTTATTCGATTTCGTTGTTCGATTTCGATGTTCGATTTCGTTGTTCGATTTCGTTGTTCGATTTCGTTGTTCGATTTCGTTGTTCGATTTCGTTGTTCGATTTCGTGTTCGATTTCGTTGTTCGATTTCGTTGTTCGATTTCGTTGTTCGATTTCGTTGTTCGATTTCGTTGTTCGATTTCGTTGTTCGATTTCGATGTTCGATTTCGTTGTTCAATTTCGTTGTTCGATTCGTTATTCGCTTTCGTTGTGCGATTTCGTTGTTCAATTTCGTTGTTCCATTTCGTTGTTCGATTTCGTTGTTCGATTTCATTGTTCGATTTCGTTGTTCGATTCGTTTGTTCGATTTCGTTGTTCGATTTCGTGGTTCGAATTCGTTGTTCGAATTCGTTGTTCGATTTCGTTGTTCGATTTCATTGTTCGATTTCGTGGTTCGAATTCGTTGTTCGAATTCGTTGTTCGATTTCGTTGTTCGTTGTTAGATTTCGTTGTTCGTTGTTAGATTTCGTTGTTCTTTGTTCGATTTCGTTGTTCGTTGTTAGATTTCGTTGTTCTTTGTTCAATTTCGTTGTTCGATTCGTTATTCGCTTTCGTTGTGCGATTTCGTTGTTCAATTTCGTTGTTCCATTTCGGTGTTCGATTTCGTTGTTCGATTTCGTTGTTCGATTTCGTTGTTCGATTTCGTTGTTCGATTTCGTTGTTCGATTTCGTTGTTCGATTTCGTTGTTCGATTTCGTTGTTCGATTTCGTTGTTCGATTTCGTTGTTCGATTTCGTTGTTCGATTTCGTTGTTCGATTTCGTTGTTCGATTTCGTTGTTCGATTTCGTTGTTCGATTTCGTTGTTCGATTTCGTTGTTCGATTTCGTTGTTCGATTTCGTTGTTCGATTTCGTTGTTCGATTTCGTTGTTCGATTTCGTTGTTCGATTTCGTTGTTCGATTTCGTTGTTCGATTTCGTTGTTCGATTTCGTTGTTCGATTTCGATGTTCGATTTCGTTGTTCAATTTCGTTGTTCGATTCGTTATTCGCTTTCGTTGTGCGATTTCGTTGTTCAATTTCGTTGTTCCATTTCGTTGTTCGATTTCGTTGTTCGATTTCATTGTTCGATTTCGTTGTTCGATTCGTTTGTTCGATTTCGTTGTTCGATTTCGTGGTTCGAATTCGTTGTTCGAATTCGTTGTTCGATTTCGTTGTTCGATTTCATTGTTCGATTTCGTGGTTCGAATTCGTTGTTCGAATTCGTTGTTCGATTTCGTTGTTCGTTGTTAGATTTCGTTGTTCGTTGTTAGATTTCGTTGTTCTTTGTTCGATTTCGTTGTTCGTTGTTAGATTTCGTTGTTCTTTGTTCAATTTCGTTGTTCGATTCGTTATTCGCTTTCGTTGTGCGATTTCGTTGTTCAATTTCGTTGTTCCATTTCGGTGTTCGATTTCGTTGTTCGATTTCGTTGTTCGATTTCGTTGTTCGATTTCGTTGTTCGATTTCGTTGTTCGATTTCGTTGTTCGATTTCGTTGTTCGATTTCGTTGTTCGATTTCGTTGTTCGATTTCGTTGTTCGATTTCGTTGTTCGATTTCGTTGTTCGATTTCGTTGTTCGATTTCGTTGTTCGATTTCGTTGTTCGATTTCGTTGTTCGATTTCGTTGTTCGATTTCGTTGTTCGATTTCGTTGTTCGATTTCGTTGTTCGATTTCGTTGTTCGATTTCGTTGTTCGATTTCGTTGTTCGATTTCGTTGTTTGAATTCGTGTTCGATTTCGTTGATCGATTTCGTTGTTCGATTTTCATTGTTCGATTTGATTGTTCGATTTCGTTGATGGATTTCGTTTTTCGATTTCGTTCGATTTCGTTGTTCGATTTCATTGTTCGATTTCGTGGTTCGAATTCGTTGTTCGAATTCGTTGTTCGATTTCGTTGTTCGTTGTTAGATTTCGTTGTTCGTAGTTAGATTTCGTTGTTCTTTGTTCGATTTCGTTGTTCGTTGTTAGATTTCGTTGTTCTTTGTTCGATTTCGTTGTTCGTTGTTCGATTTCGTTGTTCGATTTTCGTTGTTCGATTTCGTTGTTCGATTGCGTTGTTCCATTTCGTTATTCAATTTCGTGGTTCGATTTCGTGTTTTCAGTTTGTTGTTCGAGTTCGTTATTCGATTTCGTTGTTCGATTTCGTTGTTCGATTTCGTTGTTCGTTTTCGTTGTTCGATATTATATGATTTCGTTGTTCGTTTTCGAAGTTGGATTTCGTTGTTCGATTTCGTTGTTCAATTTCGATGTTCGATTTCGTTGTTCGATTTCGTTGTTCGAATTCGTTGTTCGATTTCGTTGTTCAATTTCGTTGTTCCATTTCGTTGTTCGATTTCGTTGTTCGATTTCGTTGTTCGATTTCGTTGTTCGATTTCGTTGTTCGATTTCGTTGTCCGATTCCGTTGTTCGATTTCGTTGTTCATTTTCGTTGTTCGATATTGTATGATTTCGTGGTTCGATTTCGTTGTTCGATTGCGTTGTTCCATTTCGTTGTTCTATTTCGTGGTTCAATTTCGTGGTTTCAGTTTGTTGTTCGATTTCGATTTCGTTGTTCGATTTCGAAGTTGGATTTCGTTGTTCGATTTCGTTGTTCAATTTCGTTGTTCGATTTCGTTGTTCGATTTCGTTGTTCAATTTCGTTTTTCCATTTCGTTGTTCGATTTCGTTGTTCGATTTCGTTGTTCGATTGCGTTGTTCCATTTCGTTGTTCTATTTCGTGGTTCGAATTCGTTGTTCGAATTCGTTGTTCGCTTTCGTTGTGCGATTTCGTTGTTCAATTTCGTTGTTCCATTTCGTTGTTCGATTTCGTTGTTTGAATTCGTGTTCGATTTCGTTGATCGATTTCGTTGTTCGATTTTCATTGTTCGATTTGATTGTTCGATTTCGTTGATCCATTTCGTTTTTCGATTTCGTTCGATTTCGTTGTTCGATTTCATTGTTCGATTTCGTGGTTCGAATTCGTTGTTCGAATTCGTTGTTCTATTTCGTTGTTCTAATTCGTTGTTCGAATTCGTTGTTCGATTTCGTTGTTCGATTTTGTTGTTCGATTTCGTTGTTCGATTTCGAAGTTCGATTTCGTTGTTCGATTTCGTTGTTCGATTTCGTTGTTCGATTTCGTTATTCGATTTCGTGGTTCGATTTCGTTGTTCGATTGCGTTGTTCCATTTCGTTGTTCAATTTCGTGGTTCGATTTCGTGGTTTCAGTTTGTTGTTCGATTTCGATTTCGCTGTTCGATTTCGAAGTTGGATTTCGTTGTTCTATTTCGTTGTTCTAATTCGTTGTTCGATTTCGTTGTTCGATTTCGTTCGATTTCGTTCGATTTCGTTGTTCGATTTCGTTGTTCGATGTCGTTGTTCGATGTTGTTTGAATTCGTTGTTCGATTTCGTTGTTCGATTTCGTTGTTCGATTTCGTTGTTCGATTTCGTTGTTCGATTTCGTTGTTCGATTTCGTTGTTCGATTTTGAAGTTCGATTTCGTTGTTCGATTTCGTTGTTCGATTTCGTTGTTCGATTTCGTTGTCCGATTCCGTTGTTCGATTTCGTTGTTCGTTTTCGTTGTTCGATATTGTTGTATGATTTCGTGGTTCGATTTCGTTGTTCGATTGCGTTGTTCCATTTCGTTGTTCAATTTCGTGGTTCGATTTCGTGGTTTCAGTTTGTTGTTCGATTTCGATTTCGCTGTTCGATTTCGAAGTTGGATTTCGTTGTTCTATTTCGTTGTTCTAATTCGTTGTTCGATTTCGTTGTTCGATTTCGTTGTTCGATTTCGTTGTTCGATTCGTTATTCGATTTCGTTGTTCGATTTCGTTGTTCGATTTCGTTGTTCGATTTCGTTCGATTTCGTTGTTCAATTTCGTTGTTCGATTTCGTTGTTCGATTTCGTTGTTCGATTTCGTTGTTCGATTTCGTTGTTCGATTTTGAAGTTCGATTTTGAAGTTCGATTTCGTTGTTCGATTTCGTTGTTCGATTTCGTTGTTCGATTTCGTTGTTCGATTTCGTTGTCCGATTCCGTTGTTCGATTTCGTTGTTCGTTTTCGTTGTTCGATTTCGTGGTTTCAGTTTGTTGTTCGATTTCGATTTCGCTGTTCGATTTCGTTGTTCGATTTCGTTGTTCGATTTCGTTGTTCGATTTCGTTGTTCGATTTCGTTGTTCGATTTCGTTGTTCGATTTTGAAGTTCGATTTCGTTGTTCGATTTCGTTGTTCGATTTCGTTGTTCGATTTCGTTGTTCGATTTCGTTGTCCGATTCCGTTGTTCGATTTTGAAGTTCGATTTCGTTGTTCGATTTCGTTGTTCGATTTCGTTGTTCGATTTCGTTGTTCGATTTCGTTGTTCGATTTCGTTGTTCGATTTCGTTGTTCGATTTCGTTGTTCGATTTCGTTGTTCGATTTCGTTGTTCGATTTCGTTGTTCGATTTCGTTGTTCGATTTCGTTGTTCGATTTCGTTGTTCGATTTCGTTGTTCGATTTCGTTGTTCGATTTCGATGTTCGATTTCGCTGTTCGATTTCGTTGTTCGATTTCGTTGTTCGATTTCGTTGTTCGATTTCGTTGTTCGATTTCGTTCTTCGATTTCGTTGTTCGATTTCGTTGTTCGATTTCGTTGTTCGATTTCGTTGTTCGATTTCGTTGTTCGATTTCGTTGTTCGATTTCGTTGTTCGATTTCGTTGTTCGATTTCGTTGTTCGATTTCGTTGTTCGATTTCGTTGTTCGATTTCGTTGTTCGATTTCGTTGTTCGATTTCGTTGTTCGATTTCGTTGTTCGATTTCGTTGTTCGATTTCGTTGTTCGATTTCGTTGTTCGATTTCGTTGTTCGATTTCGTTGTTCGATTTCGTGGTTCCAATTCGTTGTTCGAATTTGTTGTTCGAATTCGTTGTTCGATTTCGTTGTTCGATTTCGTATTTCGTTGTTCGAATTCGTTGTTCGATTTCGTTGTTCGAATTCGTTGTTCGATTTCGTTGTTCGATTTCGTTGTTCGATTTCGTTGTTCGATTTCGTTGTTCGATTTCGTTTTTCGATTTCGTTTTTCGATTTCGTTGTTCGATTTCGTTGTTCGATTTCGTTGTTCGATTTCGTTGTTCGATTTCGTTGTTCGATTTCGTTGTTCGATTTCGTTGTTCGATTTCGTTGTTCGATTTCGTTGTTCGATTTCGTTGTTCGAATTCGTTATTCGAATTCGTTGTTCGATTTCGTTGTTCGATTTCGTTGTTCGATTTCGAAGTTCGATTTGGTTGTTCGATTTCGTTGTTCGATTTCGTATTTCGTTGTTAGAATTCGTTGTTCGATTTCGTTGTTCGAATTCGTTGTTCGATTTCGTTGTTCGATTTCGTTGTTCGATTTCGTTGTTCGATTTCGTGGTTTCAGTTTGTTGTTCGATTTCGATTTCGCTGTTCGATTTCGAAGTTGGATTTCGTTGTTCTATTTCGTTGTTCTAATTCGTTGTTCGATTTCGTTGTTCGATTTCGTTGTTCGATTTCGTTGTTCGATTCGTTATTCGATTTCGTTGTTCGATTTCGTTGTTCGATTTCGTTGTTCGATTTCGTTCGATTTCGTTGTTCAATTTCGTTGTTCGATTTCGTTGTTCGATTTCGTTGTTCGATTTCGTTGTTCGATTTCGTTGTTCGATTTTGAAGTTCGATTTTGAAGTTCGATTTCGTTGTTCGATTTCGTTGTTCGATTTCGTTGTTCGATTTCGTTGTTCGATTTCGTTGTCCGATTCCGTTGTTCGATTTCGTTGTTCGTTTTCGTTGTTCGATTTCGTGGTTTCAGTTTGTTGTTCGATTTCGATTTCGCTGTTCGATTTCGTTGTTCGATTTCGTTGTTCGATTTCGTTGTTCGATTTCGTTGTTCGATTTCGTTGTTCGATTTCGTTGTTCGATTTTGAAGTTCGATTTCGTTGTTCGATTTCGTTGTTCGATTTCGTTGTTCGATTTCGTTGTTCGATTTCGTTGTCCGATTCCGTTGTTCGATTTTGAAGTTCGATTTCGTTGTTCGATTTCGTTGTTCGATTTCGTTGTTCGATTTCGTTGTTCGATTTCGTTGTTCGATTTCGTTGTTCGATTTCGTTGTTCGATTTCGTTGTTCGATTTCGTTGTTCGATTTCGTTGTTCGATTTCGTTGTTCGATTTCGTTGTTCGATTTCGTTGTTCGATTTCGATGTTCGATTTCGCTGTTCGATTTCGTTGTTCGATTTCGTTGTTCGATTTCGTTGTTCGATTTCGTTGTTCGATTTCGTTCTTCGATTTCGTTGTTCGATTTCGTTGTTCGATTTCGTTGTTCGATTTCGTTGTTCGATTTCGTTGTTCGATTTCGTTGTTCGATTTCGTTGTTCGATTTCGTTGTTCGATTTCGTTGTTCGATTTCGTTGTTCGATTTCGTTGTTCGATTTCGTTGTTCGATTTCGTTGTTCGATTTCGTTGTTCGATTTCGTTGTTCGATTTCGTTGTTCGATTTCGTTGTTCGATTTCGTTGTTCGATTTCGTTGTTCGATTTCGTTGTTCGATTTCGTTGTTGGATTTCGTGGTTCCAATTCGTTGTTCGAATTCGTTGTTCGAATTCGTTGTTCGATTTCGTTGTTCGATTTCGTATTTCGTTGTTCGAATTCGTTGTTCGATTTCGTTGTTCGAATTCGTTGTTCGATTTCGTTGTTCGATTTCGTTGTTCGATTTCGTTGTTCGATTTCGTTGTTCGATTTCGTTTTTCGATTTCGTTTTTCGATTTCGTTGTTCGATTTCGTTGTTCGATTTCGTTGTTCGATTTCGTTGTTCGATTTCGTTGTTCGATTTCGTTGTTCGATTTCGTTGTTCGATTTCGTTGTTCGATTTCGTTGTTCGATTTCGTTGTTCGATTTCGTTGTTCGAATTCGTTATTCGAATTCGTTGTTCGATTTCGTTGTTCGATTTCGTCGTTCGATTTCGAAGTTCGATTTGGTTGTTCGATTTCGTTGTTCGATTTCGTATTTCGTTGTTAGAATTCGTTGTTCGATTTCGTTGTTCGAATTCGTTGTTCGATTTCGTTGTTCGATTTCGTTGTTCGATTTCGTTGTTCGATTTCGTTGTTCGATTTCGTTGTTCGATTTCGTATTTCGTTGTTCGAATTCGTTGTTCGATTTCGTTGTTCGTTTTCGTTGTTCGATATTGTTGTATGATTTCGTTGTTCGATTGCGTTGTTCCATTTCGTTGTTCTATTTCGTGGTTCGATTTCGTGGTTTCAGTTTGTTGTTCGATTTCGATTTCGCTGTTCGATTTCGTTGTTCGATTTCGTTGTTCGATTTCGTTGTTCGATTTCGTTGTTCGATTTCGTTGTTCGATTTCGTTGTTCGATTTTGAAGTTCGATTTCGTTGTTCGATTTCGTTGTTCGATTTCGTTGTTCGATTTCGTTGTTCGATTTCGTTGTCCGATTCCGTTGTTCGATTTCGTTGTTCGATTTAGTTGTTCGATTTCATTGTTCGATTTCGTTGTTCGATTTCGTATTTCGTTGTTCGAATTCGTTGTTCGATTTCGTTGTTCGAATTCGTTGTTCGATTTCGTTGTTCGAATTCGTTGTTCGATTTCGTTGTTCGATTTTCTTTGTTCGATTTCGTTGTTCGATTTCGTTGTTCGATTTCGTTGTTCGATTTCGTTGTTCGATTTCGTTGTTCGATTTCGTTGTTCGATTTTGAAGTTCGATTTTGAAGTTCGATTTCGTTGTTCGATTTCGTTGTTCGATTTCGTTGTTCGATTTCGTTGTTCGATTTCGTTGTCCGATTCCGTTGTTCGATTTCGTTGTTCGTTTTCGTTGTTCGATATTGTTGTATGATTTCGTGGTTCGATTTCGTTGTTCGATTGCGTTGTTCCATTTCGTTGTTCTATTTCGTGGTTCGATTTCGTGGTTTCAGTTTGTTGTTCGATTTCGATTTCGCTGTTCGATTTCGAAGTTGGATTTCGTTGTTCTATTTCGTTGTTCTAATTCGTTGTTCGATTTCGTTGTTCGATTTCGTTGTTCGATTTCGTTGTTCGATTTCGTTGTTCGATTTCGTTGTTCGATTCGTTATTCGATTTCGTTGTTAGATTTCGTTGTTCGATTTCGTTGTTCGATTTCGTTGTTCGATTTCGTTGTTCGATTTCGTTGTTAGATTTCGTTGTTCGTTGTTAGATTTCGTTGTTCGTTGTTAGATTTCGTTATTCGTTGTTAGATTTCGTTGTTCTTTGTTCGATTTCGTGGTTCGAATTCGTTGTTCGATTTCGTTGTTCGATTTCGTTGTTCGATTTTGTTGTTCGATTTCGTTGTTCGATTTCGTTGTTCGATTTCGAAGTTCGATTTCGTTGTTCGATTTCGTTGTTCGATTTCGTTATTCGATTTCGTTGTTCGATTTCGTTGTTCGATTTCGTTGTTCGATTTCGTTGTTCGATTTCGTTGTTCGATTTCGTTGTTCGATTTCGTTGTTCGATTTCGTTGTTCGATTTCGTTGTTCGATTTCGTTGTTCGATTTCGTTGTTCGATTTCGTTGATCGATTTCGATGTTCGATTTCGTTGTTCAATTTCGTTGTTCGATTCGTTATTCGCTTTCGTTGTTCTATTTCGTTGTTCTAATTCGTTGTTCGATTTCGTTGTTCGATTTCGTTGTTCGATTTCGTTGTTCGATTTCGTTGTTCGATTTCGTTATTCGATTTCGTTGTTCGATTTCGTTGTTCGATTTCGTTGTTCGATTTCGTTGTTCGATTTCGTTGTTCGATTTCGTTGTTCGATTTCGTTGTTCGATTTCGTTGTTCGATTTCGTTGTTCGATTTTGTTGTTCGATTTCGTTGTTCGATTTCGTTGTTCGATTTCGAAGTTCGATTTCGTTGTTCGATTTCGTTGTTCGATTTCGTTATTCGATTTCGTTGTTCGATTTCGTTGTTCGATTTCGTTGTTCGATTTCGTTGTTCGATTTCGTTGTTCGATTTCGTTGTTCGATTTCGTTGTTCGATTTCGTTGTTCGATTTCGTTGTTCGATTTCGTTGTTCGATTTCGTTGTTCGATTTCGTTGATCGATTTCGATGTTCGATTTCGTTGTTCAATTTCGTTGTTCGATTCGTTATTCGCTTTCGTTGTTCTATTTCGTTGTTCTAATTCGTTGTTCGATTTCGTTGTTCGATTTCGTTGTTCGATTTCGTTGTTCGATTCGTTATTCGATTTCGTTGTTAGATTTCGTTGTTCGATTTCGTTGTTCGATTTCGTTGTTCGATTTCGTTGTTTGATTTCGTTGTTCGATTTCGTTGTTAGATTTCGTTGTTCGTTGTTAGATTTCGTGGTTCGAATTCGTTGTTCGATTTCGTTGTTCGATTTCGTTGTTCGATTTTGTTGTTCGATTTCGTTGTTCGATTTCGTTGTTCGATTTCGAAGTTCGATTTCGTTGTTCGATTTCGTTGTTCGATTTCGTTATTCGATTTCGTTGTTCGATTTCGTTGTTCGATTTCGTTGTTCGATTTCGTTGTTCGATTTCGTTGTTCGATTTCGTTGTTCGATTTCGTTGTTCGATTTCGTTGTTCGATTTCGTTGTTCGATTTCGTTGTTCGATTTCGTTGTTCGATTTCGTTGATCGATTTCGATGTTCGATTTCGTTGTTCAATTTCGTTGTTCGATTCGTTATTCGCTTTCGTTGTTCTATTTCGTTGTTCTAATTCGTTGTTCGATTTCGTTGTTCGATTTCGTTGTTCGATTTCGTTGTTCGATTCGTTATTCGATTTCGTTGTTAGATTTCGTTGTTCGATTTCGTTGTTCGATTTCGTTGTTCGATTTCGTTGTTTGATTTCGTTGTTCGATTTCGTTGTTAGATTTCGTTGTTCGTTGTTAGATTTCGTTGTTCGTTGTTAGATTTCGTTATTCGTTGTTAGATTTCATTGTTCTTTGTTCGATTTCGTGGTTCGAATTCGTTGTTCGATTTCGTTGTTCGATTTCGTTGTTCGATTTTGTTGTTCGATTTCGTTGTTCGATTTCGTTGTTCGATTTCGAAGTTCGATTTCGTTGTTCGATTTCGTTGTTCGATTTCGTTATTCGATTTCGTTGTTCGATTTCGTTGTTCGATTTCGTTGTTCGATTTCGTTGTTCGATTTCGTTGTTCGATTTCGTTGTTCGATTTCGTTGTTCGATTTCGTTGTTCGATTTCGTTGTTCGATTTCGTTGTTCGATTTCGTTGATCGATTTCGATGTTCGATTTCGTTGTTCAATTTCGTTGTTCGATTCGTTATTCGCTTTCGTTGTTCTATTTCGTTGTTCTAATTCGTTGTTCGAATTCGTTGTTCGATTTCGTTGTTCGATTTTGTTGTTCGATTTCGTTGTTCGATTTCGTTGTTCGATTTCGTTGTTCGATTTCGTTGTTCGATTTCGTTGATCGATTTCGATGTTCGATTTCGTTGTTCAATTTCGTTGTTCGATTCGTTATTCGCTTTCGTTGTTCTATTTCGTTGTTCTAATTCGTTGTTCGAATTCGTTGTTCGATTTCGTTGTTCGATTTTGTTGTTCGATTTCGTTGTTCGATTTCGAAGTTCGATTTCGTTGTTCGATTTCGTTGTTCGATTTCGTTATTCGATTTCGTTGTTCGATTTCGTTGTTCGATTTCGTTGTTCGATTTCGTTGTTCGATTTCGTTGTTCGATTTCGTTGTTCGATTTCGTTGTTCGATTTCGTTGTTCGATTTCGTTGTTCGATTTCGTTGTTCGATTTCGTTGTTCGATTTCGTTGATCGACTTCGATGTTCGATTTCGTTGTTCAATTTCGTTGTTCGATTCGTTATTCGCTTTCGTTGTTCTATTTCGTTGTTCTAATTCGTTGTTCGATTTCGTTGTTCGATTTCGTTGTTCGATTTCGTTGTTCGATTCGTTATTCGATTTCGTTGTTAGATTTCGTTGTTCGATTTCGTTGTTCGATTTCGTTGTTCGATTTCGTTGTTTGATTTCGTTGTTCGATTTCGTTGTTAGATTTCGTTGTTCGTTGTTAGATTTCGTTGTTCGTTGTTAGATTTCGTTATTCGTTGTTAGATTTCATTGTTCTTTGTTCGATTTCGTGGTTCGAATTCGTTGTTCGATTTCGTTGTTCGATTTCGTTGTTCGATTTTGTTGTTCGATTTCGTTGTTCGATTTCGTTGTTCGATTTCGAAGTTCGATTTCGTTGTTCGATTTCGTTGTTCGATTTCGTTATTCGATTTCGTTGTTCGATTTCGTTGTTCGATTTCGTTGTTCGATTTCGTTGTTCGATTTCGTTGTTCGATTTCGTTGTTCGATTTCGTTGTTCGATTTCGTTGTTCTATTTCGTTGTTCTAATTCGTTGTTCGAATTCGTTGTTCGATTTCGTTGTTCGATTTTGTTGTTCGATTTCGTTGTTCGATTTCGTTGTTCGATTTCGAAGTTCGATTTCGTTGTTCGATTTCGTTGTTCGATTTCGTTATTCGATTTCGTTGTTCGATTTCGATGTTCGATTTCGTTGTTCGATTTCGTTGTTCGATTTCGTTGTTCGATTTCGTTGTTCGATTTCGTTGTTCGATTTCGTTGTTCGATTTCGTTGTTCGATTTCGTTGTTCGATTTCGTTGTTCGATTTCGTTGTTCGATTTCGTTGTTCGATTTCGTTGTTCGATTTCGATGTTCGATTTCGTTGTTCAATTTCGTTGTTCGATTCGTTATTCGCTTTCGTTGTGCGATTTCGTTGTTCAATTTCGTTGTTCCATTTCGTTGTTCGATTTCGTTGTTCGATTTCATTGTTCGATTTCGTTGTTCGATTCGTTTGTTCGATTTCGTTGTTCGATTTCGTGGTTCGAATTCGTTGTTCGAATTCGTTGTTCGATTTCGTTGTTCGATTTCATTGTTCGATTTCGTGGTTCGAATTCGTTGTTCGAATTCGTTGTTCGATTTCGTTGTTCGTTGTTAGATTTCGTTGTTCGTTGTTAGATTTCGTTGTTCTTTGTTCGATTTAGTTGTTCGTTGTTAGATTTCGTTGTTCTTTGTTCAATTTCGTTGTTCGATTCGTTATTCGCTTTCGTTGTGCGATTTCGTTGTTCAATTTCGTTGTTCCATTTCGGTGTTCGATTTCGTTGTTCGATTTCGTTGTTCGATTTCGTTGTTCGATTTCGTTGTTCGATTTCGTTGTTCGATTTCGTTGTTCGATTTCGTTGTTCGATTTCGTTGTTCGATTTCGTTGTTCGATTTCGTTGTTCGATTTCGTTGTTCGATTTCGTTGTTCGATTTCGTTGTTCGATTTCGTTGTTCGATTTCGTTGTTCGATTTCGTTGTTCGATTTCGTTGTTCGATTTCGTTGTTCGATTTCGTTGTTCGATTTCGTTGTTCGATTTCGTTGTTCGATTTCGTTGTTCGATTTCGTTGTTCGATTTCGTTGTTCGATTTCGTTGTTCGATTTCGTTGTTCGATTTCGTTGTTCGATTTCGTTGTTCGATTTCGTTGTTTGAATTCGTGTTCGATTTCGTTGATCGATTTCGTTGTTCGATTTTCATTGTTCGATTTGATTGTTCGATTTCGTTGATCGATTTCGTTTTTCGATTTCGTTCGATTTCGTTGTTCGATTTCATTGTTCGATTTCGTGGTTCGAATTCGTTGTTCGAATTCGTTGTTCTATTTCGTTGTTCTAATTCGTTGTTCGAATTCGTTGTTCGATTTCGTTGTTCGATTTTGTTGTTCGATTTCGTTGTTCGATTTCGTTGTTCGATTTCGAAGTTCGATTTCGTTGTTCGATTTCGTTGTTCGATTTCGTTATTCGATTTCGTTGTTCGATTTCGTTGTTCGATTTCGTTGTTCGATTTCGATTTCGTTGTTCGATTTCGTTGTTCGATTTCGTTGTTCGATTTCGTTGTTCGATTTCGTTGTTCGATTTCGTTGTTCGATTTCGTTGTTCGATTTCGTTGATCGATTTCGATGTTCGATTTCGTTGTTCAATTTCGTTGTTCGATTCGTTATTCGCTTTCGTTGTTCTATTTCGTTGTTCTAATTCGTTGTTCGAATTCGTTGTTCGATTTCGTTGTTCGATTTTGTTGTTCGATTTCGTTGTTCGATTTCGTTGTTCGATTTCGAAGTTCGATTTCGTTGTTCGATTTCGTTGTTCGATTTCGTTATTCGATTTCGTTGTTCGATTTCGATGTTCGATTTCGTTGTTCGATTTCGTTGTTCGATTTCGTTGTTCGATTTCGTTGTTCGATTTCGTTGTTCGATTTCGTGTTCGATTTCGTTGTTCGATTTCGTTGTTCGATTTCGTTGTTCGATTTCGTTGTTCGATTTCGTTGTTCGATTTCGTTGTTCGATTTCGATGTTCGATTTCGTTGTTCAATTTCGTTGTTCGATTCGTTATTCGCTTTCGTTGTGCGATTTCGTTGTTCAATTTCGTTGTTCCATTTCGTTGTTCGATTTCGTTGTTCGATTTCATTGTTCGATTTCGTTGTTCGATTCGTTTGTTCGATTTCGTTGTTCGATTTCGTGGTTCGAATTCGTTGTTCGAATTCGTTGTTCGATTTCGTTGTTCGATTTCATTGTTCGATTTCGTGGTTCGAATTCGTTGTTCGAATTCGTTGTTCGATTTCGTTGTTCGTTGTTAGATTTCGTTGTTCGTTGTTAGATTTCGTTGTTCTTTGTTCGATTTCGTTGTTCGTTGTTAGATTTCGTTGTTCTTTGTTCAATTTCGTTGTTCGATTCGTTATTCGCTTTCGTTGTGCGATTTCGTTGTTCAATTTCGTTGTTCCATTTCGGTGTTCGATTTCGTTGTTCGATTTCGTTGTTCGATTTCGTTGTTCGATTTCGTTGTTCGATTTCGTTGTTCGATTTCGTTGTTCGATTTCGTTGTTCGATTTCGTTGTTCGATTTCGTTGTTCGATTTCGTTGTTCGATTTCGTTGTTCGATTTCGTTGTTCGATTTCGTTGTTCGATTTCGTTGTTCGATTTCGTTGTTCGATTTCGTTGTTCGATTTCGTTGTTCGATTTCGTTGTTCGATTTCGTTGTTCGATTTCGTTGTTCGATTTCGTTGTTCGATTTCGTTGTTCGATTTCGTTGTTCGATTTCGTTGTTCGATTTCGTTGTTCGATTTCGTTGTTCGATTTCGTTGTTCGATTTCGATGTTCGATTTCGTTGTTCAATTTCGTTATTCGATTCGTTATTCGCTGTCGTTGTGTGATTTCGTTGTTCAATTTCGTTGTTCCATTTCGTTGTTCGATTTCGTTGTTCGATTTCATTGTTCGATTTCGTTGTTCGATTCGTTTGTTCGATTTCGTTGTTCGATTTCGTGGTTCGAATTCGTTGTTCGAATTCGTTGTTCGATTTCGTTGTTCGATTTCATTGTTCGATTTCGTGGTTCGAATTCGTTGTTCGAATTCGTTGTTCGATTTCGTTGTTCGTTGTTAGATTTCGTTGTTCGTTGTTAGATTTCGTTGTTCTTTGTTCGATTTCGTTGTTCGTTGTTAGATTTCGTTGTTCTTTGTTCAATTTCGTTGTTCGATTCGTTATTCGCTTTCGTTGTGCGATTTCGTTGTTCAATTTCGTTGTTCCATTTCGGTGTTCGATTTCGTTGTTCGATTTCGTTGTTCGATTTCGTTGTTCGATTTCGTTGTTCGATTTCGTTGTTCGATTTCGTTGTTCGATTTCGTTGTTCGATTTCGTTGTTCGATTTCGTTGTTCGATTTCGTTGTTCGATTTCGTTGTTCGATTTCGTTGTTCGATTTCGTTGTTCGATTTCGTTGTTCGATTTCGTTGTTCGATTTCGTTGTTCGATTTCGTTGTTCGATTTCGTTGTTCGATTTCGTTGTTCGATTTCGTTGTTCGATTTCGTTGTTCGATTTCGTTGTTCGATTTCGTTGTTCGATTTCGTTGTTCGATTTCGTTGTTTGAATTCGTGTTCGATTTCGTTGATCGATTTCGTTGTTCGATTTTCATTGTTCGATTTGATTGTTCGATTTCGTTGATGGATTTCGTTTTTCGATTTCGTTCGATTTCGTTGTTCGATTTCATTGTTCGATTTCGTGGTTCGAATTCGTTGTTCGAATTCGTTGTTCGATTTCGTTGTTCGTTGTTAGATTTCGTTGTTCGTAGTTAGATTTCGTTGTTCTTTGTTCGATTTCGTTGTTCGTTGTTAGATTTCGTTGTTCTTTGTTCGATTTCGTTGTTCGTTGTTCGATTTCGTTGTTCGATTTTCGTTGTTCGATTTCGTTGTTCGATTGCGTTGTTCCATTTCGTTATTCAATTTCGTGGTTCGATTTCGTGGTTTCAGTTTGTTGTTCGAGTTCGTTATTCGATTTCGTTGTTCGATTTCGTTGTTCGATTTCGTTGTTCGTTTTCGTTGTTCGATATTATATGATTTCGTTGTTCGTTTTCGAAGTTGGATTTCGTTGTTCGATTTCGTTGTTCAATTTCGATGTTCGATTTCGTTGTTCGATTTCGTTGTTCGAATTCGTTGTTCGATTTCGTTGTTCAATTTCGTTGTTCCATTTCGTTGTTCGATTTCGTTGTTCGATTTCGTTGTTCGATTTCGTTGTTCGATTTCGTTGTTCGATTTCGTTGTCCGATTCCGTTGTTCGATTTCGTTGTTCATTTTCGTTGTTCGATATTGTATGATTTCGTGGTTCGATTTCGTTGTTCGATTGCGTTGTTCCATTTCGTTGTTCTATTTCGTGGTTCAATTTCGTGGTTTCAGTTTGTTGTTCGATTTCGATTTCGTTGTTCGATTTCGAAGTTGGATTTCGTTGTTCGATTTCGTTGTTCAATTTCGTTGTTCGATTTCGTTGTTCGATTTCGTTGTTCAATTTCGTTTTTCCATTTCGTTGTTCGATTTCGTTGTTCGATTTCGTTGTTCGATTGCGTTGTTCCATTTCGTTGTTCTATTTCGTGGTTCGAATTCGTTGTTCGAATTCGTTGTTCGAATTCGTTGTTCGATTTCGTTGTTCGATTTCATTGTTCGATTTCGTGGTTCGAATTCGTTGTTCGAATTCGTTGTTAGATTTCGTTGTTCGTTGTTAGATTTCGTTGTTCTTTGTTCAATTTCGTTGTTCGATTCGTTATTCGCTTTCGTTGTGCGATTTCGTTGTTCAATTTCGTTGTTCCATTTCGTTGTTCGATTTCGTTGTTTGAATTCGTGTTCGATTTCGTTGATCGATTTCGTTGTTCGATTTTCATTGTTCGATTTGATTGTTCGATTTCGTTGATCGATTTCGTTTTTCGATTTCGTTCGATTTCGTTGTTCGATTTCATTGTTCGATTTCGTGGTTCGAATTCGTTGTTCGAATTCGTTGTTCTATTTCGTTGTTCTAATTCGTTGTTCGAATTCGTTGTTCGATTTCGTTGTTCGATTTTGTTGTTCGATTTCGTTGTTCGATTTCGTTGTTCGATTTCGAAGTTCGATTTCGTTGTTCGATTTCGTTGTTCGATTTCGTTATTCGATTTCGTGGTTCGATTTCGTTGTTCGATTGCGTTGTTCCATTTCGTTGTTCAATTTCGTGGTTCGATTTCGTGGTTTCAGTTTGTTGTTCGATTTCGATTTCGCTGTTCGATTTCGAAGTTGGATTTCGTTGTTCTATTTCGTTGTTCTAATTCGTTGTTCGATTTCGTTCGATTTCGTTGTTCGATTTCGTTGTTCGATGTCGTTGTTCGATGTTGTTTGAATTCGTTGTTCGATTTCGTTGTTCGATTTCGTTGTTCGATTTCGTTGTTCGATTTCGTTGTTCGATTTCGTTGTTCGATTTCGTTGTTCGATTTTGAAGTTCGATTTCGTTGTTCGATTTCGTTGTTCGATTTCGTTGTTCGATTGCGTTGTCCGATTCCGTTGTTCGATTTCGTTGTTCGTTTTCGTTGTTCGATATTGTTGTATGATTTCGTGGTTCGATTTCGTTGTTCGATTGCGTTGTTCCATTTCGTTGTTCAATTTCGTGGTTCGATTTCGTGGTTTCAGTTTGTTGTTCGATTTCGATTTCGCTGTTCGATTTCGAAGTTGGATTTCGTTGTTCTATTTCGTTGTTCTAATTCGTTGTTCGATTTCGTTGTTCGATTTCGTTGTTCGATTCGTTATTCGATTTCGTTGTTCGATTTCGTTGTTCGATTTCGTTGTTCGATTTCGTTCGATTTCGTTGTTCAATTTCGTTGTTCGATTTCGTTGTTCGATTTCGTTGTTCGATTTCGTTGTTCGATTTCGTTGTTCGATTTTGAAGTTCGATTTTGAAGTTCGATTTCGTTGTTCGATTTCGTTGTTCGATTTCGTTGTTCGATTTCGTTGTTCGATTTCGTTGTCCGATTCCGTTGTTCGATTTCGTTGTTCGTTTTCGTTGTTCGATTTCGTGGTTTCAGTTTGTTGTTCGATTTCGATTTCGCTGTTCGATTTCGTTGTTCGATTTCGTTGTTCGATTTCGTTGTTCGATTTCGTTGTTCGATTTCGTTGTTCGATTTCGTTGTTCGATTTTGAAGTTCGATTTCGTTGTTCGATTTCGTTGTTCGATTTCGTTGTTCGATTTCGTTGTCCGATTCCGTTGTTCGATTTTGAAGTTCGATTTCGTTGTTCGATTTCGTTGTTCGATTTCGTTGTTCGATTTCGTTGTTCGATTTCGTTGTTCGATTTCGTTGTTCGATTTCGTTGTTCGATTTCGTTGTTCGATTTCGTTGTTCGATTTCGTTGTTCGATTTCGTTGTTCGATTTCGTTGTTCGATTTCGTTGTTCGATTTCGTTGTTCGATTTCGTTGTTCGATTTCGTTGTTCGATTTCGTTGTTCGATTTCGTTGTTCGATTTCGATGTTCGATTTCGCTGTTCGATTTCGTTGTTCGATTTCGTTGTTCGATTTCGTTGTTCGATTTCGTTGTTCGATTTCGTTGTTCGATTTCGTTGTTCGATTTCGTTGTTCGATTTCGTTGTTCGATTTCGTTGTTCGATTTCGTTGTTCGATTTCGTTGTTCGATTTCGTTGTTCGATTTCGTTGTTCGATTTCGTTGTTCGATTTCGTTGTTCGATTTCGTTGTTCGATTTCGTTGTTCGATTTCGTTGTTCGATTTCGTTGTTCGATTTCGTTGTTCGATTTCGTTGTTCGATTTCGTTGTTCGATTTCGTTGTTCGATTTCGTTGTTCGATTTCGTGGTTCCAATTCGTTGTTCGAATTTGTTGTTCGAATTCGTTGTTCAATTTCGTTGTTCGATTTCGTATTTCGTTGTTCGAATTCGTTGTTCGATTTCGTTGTTCGAATTCGTTGTTCGATTTCGTTGTTCGATTTCGTTGTTCGATTTCGTTGTTCGATTTCGTTGTTCGATTTCGTTTTTCGATTTCGTTTTTCGATTTCGTTGTTCGATTTCGTTGTTCGATTTCGTTGTTCGATTTCGTTGTTCGATTTCGTTGTTCGATTTCGTTGTTCGATTTCGTTGTTCGAATTCGTTATTCGAATTCGTTGTTCGATTTCGTTGTTCGATTTCGTTGTTCGATTTCGAAGTTCGATTTGGTTGTTCGATTTCGTTGTTCGATTTCGAAGTTCGATTTGGTTGTTCGATTTCGTTGTTCGATTTCGTATTTCGTTGTTAGAATTCGTTGTTCGATTTCGTTGTTCGAATTCGTTGTTCGATTTCGTTGTTCGATTTCGTTGTTCGATTTCGTTGTTCGATTTCGTGGTTTCAGTTTGTTGTTCGATTTCGATTTCGCTGTTCGATTTCGAAGTTGGATTTCGTTGTTCTATTTCGTTGTTCTAATTCGTTGTTCGATTTCGTTGTTCGATTTCGTTGTTCGATTTCGTTGTTCGATTCGTTATTCGATTTCGTTGTTCGATTTCGTTGTTCGATTTCGTTGTTCGATTTCGTTCGATTTCGTTGTTCAATTTCGTTGTTCGATTTCGTTGTTCGATTTCGTTGTTCGATTTCGTTGTTCGATTTCGTTGTTCGATTTTGAAGTTCGATTTTGAAGTTCGATTTCGTTGTTCGATTTCGTTGTTCGATTTCGTTGTTCGATTTCGTTGTTCGATTTCGTTGTCCGATTCCGTTGTTCGATTTCGTTGTTCGTTTTCGTTGTTCGATTTCGTGGTTTCAGTTTGTTGTTCGATTTCGATTTCGCTGTTCGATTTCGTTGTTCGATTTCGTTGTTCGATTTCGTTGTTCGATTTCGTTGTTCGATTTCGTTGTTCGATTTCGTTGTTCGATTTTGAAGTTCGATTTCGTTGTTCGATTTCGTTGTTCGATTTCGTTGTTCGATTTCGTTGTTCGATTTCGTTGTCCGATTCCGTTGTTCGATTTTGAAGTTCGATTTCGTTGTTCGATTTCGTTGTTCGATTTCGTTGTTCGATTTCGTTGTTCGATTTCGTTGTTCGATTTCGTTGTTCGATTTCGTTGTTCGATTTCGTTGTTCGATTTCGTTGTTCGATTTCGTTGTTCGATTTCGTTGTTCGATTTCGTTGTTCGATTTCGTTGTTCGATTTCGTTGTTCGATTTCGATGTTCGATTTCGCTGTTCGATTTCGTTGTTCGATTTCGTTGTTCGATTTCGTTGTTCGATTTCGTTGTTCGATTTCGTTCTTCGATTTCGTTGTTCGATTTCGTTGTTCGATTTCGTTGTTCGATTTCGTTGTTCGATTTCGTTGTTCGATTTCGTTGTTCGATTTCGTTGTTCGATTTCGTTGTTCGATTTCGTTGTTCGATTTCGTTGTTCGATTTCGTTGTTCGATTTCGTTGTTCGATTTCGTTGTTCGATTTCGTTGTTCGATTTCGTTGTTCGATTTCGTTGTTCGATTTCGTTGTTCGATTTCGTTGTTCGATTTCGTTGTTCGATTTCGTTGTTGGATTTCGTGGTTCCAATTCGTTGTTCGAATTCGTTGTTCGAATTCGTTGTTCGATTTCGTTGTTCGATTTCGTATTTCGTTGTTCGAATTCGTTGTTCGATTTCGTTGTTCGAATTCGTTGTTCGATTTCGTTGTTCGATTTCGTTGTTCGATTTCGTTGTTCGATTTCGTTGTTCGATTTCGTTTTTCGATTTCGTTTTTCGATTTCGTTGTTCGATTTCGTTGTTCGATTTCGTTGTTCGATTTCGTTGTTCGATTTCGTTGTTCGATTTCGTTGTTCGATTTCGTTGTTCGATTTCGTTGTTCGATTTCGTTGTTCGATTTCGTTGTTCGATTTCGTTGTTCGAATTCGTTATTCGAATTCGTTGTTCGATTTCGTTGTTCGATTTCGTTGTTCGATTTCGAAGTTCGATTTGGTTGTTCGATTTCGTTGTTCGATTTCGTATTTCGTTGTTAGAATTCGTTGTTCGATTTCGTTGTTCGAATTCGTTGTTCGATTTCGTTGTTCGATTTCGTTGTTCGATTTCGTTGTTCGATTTCGTTGTTCGATTTCGTTGTTCGATTTCGTATTTCGTTGTTCGAATTCGTTGTTCGATTTCGTTGTTCGTTTTCGTTGTTCGATATTGTTGTATGATTTCGTTGTTCGATTGCGTTGTTCCATTTCGTTGTTCTATTTCGTGGTTCGATTTCGTGGTTTCAGTTTGTTGTTCGATTTCGATTTCGCTGTTCGATTTCGTTGTTCGATTTCGTTGTTCGATTTCGTTGTTCGATTTCGTTGTTCGATTTCGTTGTTCGATTTCGTTGTTCGATTTTGAAGTTCGATTTCGTTGTTCGATTTCGTTGTTCGATTTCGTTGTTCGATTTCGTTGTCCGATTCCGTTGTTCGATTTCGTTGTTCGATTTAGTTGTTCGATTTCATTGTTCGATTTCGTTGTTCGATTTCGTATTTCGTTGTTCGAATTCGTTGTTCGATTTCGTTGTTCGAATTCGTTGTTCGATTTCGTTGTTCGAATTCGTTGTTCGATTTCGTTGTTCGATTTTCTTTGTTCGATTTCGTTGTTCGATTTCGTTGTTCGATTTCGTTGTTCGATTTCGTTGTTCGATTTCGTTGTTCGATTTCGTTGTTCGATTTTGAAGTTCGATTTTGAAGTTCGATTTCGTTGTTCGATTTCGTTGTTCGATTTCGTTGTTCGATTTCGTTGTTCGATTTCGTTGTCCGATTCCGTTGTTCGATTTCGTTGTTCGTTTTCGTTGTTCGATATTGTTGTATGATTTCGTGGTTCGATTTCGTTGTTCGATTGCGTTGTTCCATTTCGTTGTTCTATTTCGTGGTTCGATTTCGTGGTTTCAGTTTGTTGTTCGATTTCGATTTCGCTGTTCGATTTCGAAGTTGGATTTCGTTGTTCTATTTCGTTGTTCTAATTTGTTGTTCGATTTCGTTGTTCGATTTCGTTGTTCGATTTCGTTGTTCGATTTCGTTGTTCGATTTCGTTGTTCGATTTCGTTGTTCGATTTCGTTGTTCGATTTCGTTGTTCGATTTCGTTGTTCGATTTCGTTGTTCGATTTCGTTGTTCGATTTCGTTGTTCGATTTCGTTGTTCGATTTCGTTGTTCGATTTCGTTGTTCGATTTCGTTGTTCGATTTCGTTGTTCGATTTCGTTGTTCGATTTCGTTGTTCGATTTCGATGTTCGATTTCGCTGTTCGATTTCGTTGTTCGATTTCGTTGTTCGATTTCGTTGTTCGATTTCGTTGTTCGATTTCGTTGTTCGATTTCGTTGTTCGATTTCGTTGTTCGATTTCGTTGTTCGATTTCGTTGTTCGATTTCGTTGTTCGATTTCGTTGTTCGATGTCGTTGTTCGATGTCGTTGTTCGATGTCGTTGTTCGATGTCGTTGTTCGATGTCGTTGTTCGATGTCGTTGTTCGATGTCGTTGTTCGAATTCGTTGTTCGATTTCGTTGTTCGATTTCGTTGTTCGATTTCGTTGTTCGATTTCGTTGTTCGATTTCGTTGTTCGATTTTGAAGTTCGATTTCGTTGTTCGATTTCGTTGTTCGATTTCGTTGTTCGATTTCGTTTTTCGATTTCGTTGTTCGATTTCTTGTTCGAATTCGTTGTTCGAATTCGTTGTTCGATTTCGTATTTCGTTGTTCGAATTCGTTGTTCGATTTCGTTGTTCGAATTCGTTGTTCGATTTCGTTGTTCGATTTCGTTGTTCGATTTCGTTGTTCGATTTCGTTGTTCGATTTCGTTGTTCGATTTCGTTGTTCGATTTCGTTGTTCGATTTCGTTGTTCGATTTCGTTGTTCGATTTCGTTCGAATTCGTTATTCGAATTCGTTGTTGGATTTCGTTGTTCGATTTCGTTGTTCGATTTCGAAGTTCGATTTCGTTGTTCGATTTCGTTGTTCGATTTCGTTGTTCGATTTCGTATTTCGTTGTTCGAATTCGTTGTTCGATTTCGTTGTTCGAATTCGTTGTTCGATTTCGTTGTTCGATTTCGTTGTTCGATTTCGTTGTTCGATTTCGTTGTTCGATTTCGTTGTTCGATTTCGTTGTTTGAATTCGTGTTCGATTTCGTTGATCGATTTCGTTGTTCGATTTTCTTTGTTAGATTTCGTTGTTCGATTTCGATGTTCGATTTCGTGGTTCGAATTCGTTGTTCGAATTCGTTGTTCGTTGTTAGATTTCGTTGTTCGTTGTTAGATTATGTTGTTCTTTGTTCGATTTCGTGGTTCGAATTCGTTGTCCGAATTCGTTGTTAGATTTCGTTGTTCGATTTCGTTGTTCGATTTCGTTGTTCGATTTCGTTGTTCGATTTCGTTGTTCGATTTCGTTGTTCGATTTCGTTGTTCGATTTCGTTGTTCGATTTCGTTGTTCGATTTCGTTGTTCGATTCCGTTGTTCGATTTCGAAGTTCGATTTCGTTGTTCGATTTCGTTGTTCGATTTCGTTGTTCGATTTCGTTGTTCGATTTCGTTGTTCGATGTCGTTGTTCGATGTCGTTGTTCGAATTCGTTGTTCGAATTCGTTGTTCGATTTCGTTGTTCGATTTCGTTGTTCGATTTCGTTGTTCGATTTCGTTGTTCGATTTCGTTGTTCGATTTCGTTGTTCAATTTCGTTGTTCGATTTCGTTGTTCGATTTTGAAGTTCGATTTCGTTGTTCGATTTCGTTGTTCGATTTCGTTGTCCGATTCCGTTGTTCGATTTCGTTGTTCGTTTTCGTTGTTCGATATTGTTGTATGATTTCGTGGTTCGATTTCGTTGTTCGATTGCGTTGTTCGTTTTCGTTGTTCGATATTGTTGTATGATTTCGTGGTTCGATTTCGTTGTTCGATTGCGTTGTTCTATTTCGTTGTTCTATTTCGTGGTTCGATTTCGTGGTTTCAGTTTGTTGTTCGATTTCGATTTCGCTGTTCGATTTCGAAGTTGGATTTCGTTGTTCTATTTCGTTTTTCTAATTCGTTGTTCGATTTCGTTGTTCGATTTCGTTGTTCGATTTCGTTGTTCGATTCGTTATTCGATTTCGTTGTTCGATTTCGTTGTTCGATTTCGTTGTTAGATTTCGTTGTTCGATTTCGTTGTTCGATTTCGTTCTTCGATTTCGTTCTTCGATTTCGTTGTTCGATTCGTTATTCGATTTCGTTGTTCGATTTCGTTGTTCGATTTCGTTGTTCGATTTCGTTGTTCGATTTCGTTGTTCGATTTCGTTGTTCGATTTCGTTGTTCGATTTCGTTGTTCGATTTCGTGGTTCCAATTCGTTGTTCGAATTCGTTGTTCGATTTCGTTGTTCGATTTCGTTGTTCGATTTCTTGTTCGAATTCGTTGTTCGAATTCGTTGTTCGAATTCGTTGTTCGAATTCGTTGTTCGATTTCGTTGTTCGATTTCGTTGTTCGATTTCGTTGTTCGATTTCGTTGTTCGATTTTGAAGTTCGATTTCGTTGTTCGATTTCGTTGTTCGATTTCGTTGTTCGATTTCGTTGTTCGATTTCGTTGTTCGATTTCGTTGTTCGATTTCGTTGTTCGATTTCGTTGTTCGATTTCGTTGTTCGATTTCGTTGTTCGATTTCGTTGTTCGATTTCGTTGTTCGATTTCGTTTTTCGATTTCGTTGTTCGATTTCGTTGTTCGATTTCGTTGTTCGATTTCGTTGTTCGATTTCGTTGTTCGATTTCGTTGTTCGATTTCGTTGTTCGATTTCGTTGTTCGATTTCGTTGTTCGATTTCGTTGTTCGAATTCGTTATTCGAATTCGTTGTTCGATTTCGTTGTTCGATTTCGTTGTTCGATTTCGAAGTTCGATTTGGTTGTTCGATTTCGTTGTTCGATTTCGTATTTCGTTGTTCGAATTCGTTGTTCGATTTCGTTGTTCGAATTCGTTGTTCGATTTCGTTGTTCGGATTTCGTTGTTCGATTTTGTTGTTCGATTTCGTTGTTCGATTTCGTTGTTCGATTTCGTATTTCGTTGTTCGAATTCGTTGTTCGATTTCGTTGTTCGTTTTCGTTGTTCGATATTGTTGTATGATTTCGTTGTTCGATTGCGTTGTTCCATTTCGTTGTTCTATTTCGTGGTTCGATTTCGTGGTTTCAGTTTGTTGTTCGATTTCGATTTCGCTGTTCGATTTCGTTGTTCGATTTCGTTGTTCGATTTCGTTGTTCGATTTCGTTGTTCGATTTCGTTGTTCGATTTCGTTGTTCGATTTTGAAGTTCGATTTCGTTGTTCGATTTCGTTGTTCGATTTCGTTGTTCGATTTCGTTGTTCGATTTCGTTGTCCGATTCCGTTGTTCGATTTCGTTGTTCGATTTCGTTGTTCGATTTCGTTGTTCGATTTCGTTGTTCGATTTCGTATTTCGTTGTTCGAATTCGTTGTTCGATTTCGTTGTTCGATTTCGTTGTTCGAATTCGTTGTTCGATTTCGTTGTTCGATTTCGTTGTTCGATTTTCTTTGTTCGATTTCGTTGTTCGATTTCGTTGTTCGATTTCGTTGTTCGATTTCGTTGTTCGATTTCGTTGTTCGATTTTGAAGTTCGATTTTGAAGTTCGATTTCGTTGTTCGATTTCGTTGTTCGATTTCGTTGTTCGATTTCGTTGTTCGATTTCGTTGTTCGATTTCGTTGTCCGATTCCGTTGTTCGATTTCGTTGTTCGTTTTCGTTGTTCGATATTGTTGTATGATTTCGTGGTTCGATTTCGTTGTTCGATTGCGTTGTTCCATTTCGTTGTTCTATTTCGTGGTTCGATTTCGTGGTTTCAGTTTGTTGTTCGATTTCGTTGTTCGATTTCGTTGTTCGATTTCGTTGTTCGATTTCGTTGTTCGATTTCGTTGTTCGATTTCGATGTTCGATTTCGCTGTTCGATTTCGTTGTTCGATTTCGTTGTTCGATTTCGTTGTTCGATTTCGTTGTTCGATTTCGTTGTTCGATTTCGTTGTTCGATTTCGTTGTTCGATTTCGTTGTTCGATTTCGTTGTTCGATTTCGTTGTTCGATTTCGTTGTTCGATTTCGTTGTTCGATGTCGTTGTTCGATGTCGTTGTTCGATGTCATTGTTCGATGTCCTTGTTCGATGTCGTTGTTCGATTTCGTTGTTCGATTTCGTTGTTCGATTTCGTTGTTCGATTTCGTTGTTCGATTTCGTTGTTCGATTTCGTTGTTCGATTTCGTTGTTCGATTTTGAAGTTCGATTTCGTTGTTCGATTTCGTTGTTCAGTTTCGTTGTTCGATTTCGTTGTTCGATTTCGTTGTTCGATTTCTTGTTCGAATTCGTTGTTCGAATTCGTTGTTCGAATTCGTTGTTCGAATTCGTTGTTCGATTTCGTTCGATTTCGTTGTTCGATTTCGTTGTTCGATTTTGAAGTTCGATTTCGTTGTTCGATTTCGTTGTTCGATTTCGTTGTTCGATTTCGTTGTTCGATTTCGTTGTTCGATTTCGTTTTTCGATTTCGTTGTTCGATTTCGTTGTTCGATTTCGTTGTTCGATTTCGTTGTTCGATTTCGTTGTTCGATTTCGTTGTTCGATTTCGTTGTTCGATTTCGTTGTTCGATTTCGTTGTTCGATTTCGTTCGAATTCGTTATTCGAATTCGTTGTTGGATTTCATTGTTCGATTTCGTTGTTCGATTTCGAAGTTCGATTTCGTTGTTCGATTTCGTTGTTCGATTTCGTTGTTCGATTTCGTATTTCGTTGTTCGAATTCGTTGTTCGATTTCGTTGTTCGAATTCGTTGTTCGATTGCGTTGTTCTATTTCGTTGTTCTATTTCGTGGTTCGATTTCGTGGTTTCAGTTTGTTGTTCGATTTCGATTTCGCTGTTCGATTTCGAAGTTGGATTTCGTTGTTCTATTTCGTTTTTCTAATTCGTTGTTCGATTTCGTTGTTCGATTTCGTTGTTCGATTTCGTTGTTCGATTCGTTATTCGATTTCGTTGTTCGATTTCGTTGTTCGATTTCGTTGTTAGATTTCGTTGTTCGATTTCGTTGTTCGATTTCGTTGTTCGATTTCGTTGTTCGATTTCGTTGTTCGATTCGTTATTCGATTTCGTTGTTCGATTTCGTTGTTCGATTTCGTTGTTCGATTTCGTTGTTCGATTTCGTTGTTCGATTTCGTTGTTCGATTTCGTTGTTCGATTTCGTTGTTCGATTTCGTTGTTCGATTTCGTTGTTCGATTTCGTGGTTCCAATTCGTTGTTCGAATTCGTTGTTCGAATTCGTTGTTCGATTTCGTTGTTCGATTTCGTTGTTCGATTTCGTTGTTCGATTTCGTTGTTCGATTTCGTTGTTCGAATTCGTTGTTCGAATTCGTTGTTCGAATTCGTTGTTCGAATTCGTTGTTCGATTTCGTTGTTCGATTTCGTTGTTCGATTTCGTTGTTCGATTTCGTTGTTCGATTTCGTTGTTCGATTTCGTTGTTCGATTTTGAAGTTCGATTTCGTTGTTCGATTTCGTTGTTCGATTTCGTTGTTCGATTTCGTTGTTCGATTTCGTTGTTCGATTTCGTTGTTCGATTTCGTTGTTCGATTTCGTTGTTCGATTTCGTTGTTCGATTTCGTTGTTCGATTTCGTTGTTCGATTTCGTTGTTCGATTTCGTTTTTCGATTTCGTTGTTCGATTTCGTTGTTCGATTTCGTTGTTCGATTTCGTTGTTCGATTTCGTTGTTCGATTTCGTTGTTCGATTTCGTTGTTCGATTTCGTTGTTCGATTTCGTTGTTCGAATTCGTTATTCGAATTCGTTGTTCGATTTCGTTGTTCGATTTCGTTGTTCGATTTCGAAGTTCGATTTGGTTGTTCGATTTCGTTGTTCGATTTCGTATTTCGTTGTTCGAATTCGTTGTTCGATTTCGTTGTTCGAATTCGTTGTTCGATTTCGTTGTTCGGATTTCGTTGTTCGATTTTGTTGTTCGATTTCGTTGTTCGATTTCGTTGTTCGATTTCGTATTTCGTTGTTCGAATTCGTTGTTCGATTTCGTTGTTCGTTTTCGTTGTTCGATATTGTTGTATGATTTCGTTGTTCGATTGCGTTGTTCCATTTCGTTGTTCTATTTCGTGGTTCGATTTCGTGGTTTCAGTTTGTTGTTCGATTTCGATTTCGCTGTTCGATTTCGTTGTTCGATTTCGTTGTTCGATTTCGTTGTTCGATTTCGTTGTTCGATTCGTTATTCGATTTCGTTGTTCGATTTCGTTGTTCGATTTCGTTGTTCGATTTCGTTGTTCGATTTCGTTGTTCGATTTCGTTGTTCGATTTCGTTGTTCGATTTCGTTGTTCGATTTCGTTGTTCGATTTCGTTGTTCGATTTCGTGGTTCCAATTCGTTGTTCGAATTCGTTGTTCGAATTCGTTGTTCGATTTCGTTGTTCGATTTCGTTGTTCGATTTCGTTGTTCGATTTCGTTGTTCGATTTCGTTGTTCGATTTCGTGGTTCCAATTCGTTGTTCGAATTCGTTGTTCGAATTCGTTGTTCGATTTCGTTGTTCGATTTCGTTGTTCGATTTCGTTGTTCGATTTCGTTGTTCGATTTCGTTGTTCGAATTCGTTGTTCGAATTCGTTGTTCGAATTCGTTGTTCGAATTCGTTGTTCGATTTCGTTGTTCGATTTCGTTGTTCGATTTCGTTGTTCGATTTCGTTGTTCGATTTCGTTGTTCGATTTTGAAGTTCGATTTCGTTGTTCGATTTCGTTGTTCGATTTCGTTGTTCGATTTCGTTGTTCGATTTCGTTGTTCGATTTCGTTGTTCGATTTCGTTGTTCGATTTCGTTGTTCGATTTCGTTGTTCGATTTCGTTGTTCGATTTCGTTGTTCGATTTCGTTGTTCGATTTCGTTGTTCGATTTCGTTTTTCGATTTCGTTGTTCGATTTCGTTGTTCGATTTCGTTGTTCGATTTCGTTGTTCGATTTCGTTGTTCGATTTCGTTGTTCGATTTCGTTGTTCGATTTCGTTGTTCGATTTCGTTGTTCGAATTCGTTATTCGAATTCGTTGTTCGATTTCGTTGTTCGATTTCGTTGTTCGATTTCGAAGTTCGATTTGGTTGTTCGATTTCGTTGTTCGATTTCGTATTTCGTTGTTCGAATTCGTTGTTCGATTTCGTTGTTCGAATTCGTTGTTCGATTTCGTTGTTCGGATTTCGTTGTTCGATTTTGTTGTTCGATTTCGTTGTTCGATTTCGTTGTTCGATTTCGTATTTCGTTGTTCGAATTCGTTGTTCGATTTCGTTGTTCGTTTTCGTTGTTCGATATTGTTGTATGATTTCGTTGTTCGATTGCGTTGTTCCATTTCGTTGTTCTATTTCGTGGTTCGATTTCGTGGTTTCAGTTTGTTGTTCGATTTCGATTTCGCTGTTCGATTTCGTTGTTCGATTTCGTTGTTCGATTTCGTTGTTCGATTTCGTTGTTCGATTTCGTTGTTCGATTTCGTTGTTCGATTTTGAAGTTCGATTTCGTTGTTCGATTTCGTTGTTCGATTTCGTTGTTCGATTTCGTTGTTCGATTTCGTTGTCCGATTCCGTTGTTCGATTTCGTTGTTCGATTTCGTTGTTCGATTTCGTTGTTCGATTTCGTTGTTCGATTTCGTATTTCGTTGTTCGAATTCGTTGTTCGATTTCGTTGTTCGATTTCGTTGTTCGAATTCGTTGTTCGATTTCGTTGTTCGATTTTCTTTGTTCGATTTCGTTGTTCGATTTCGTTGTTCGATTTCGTTGTTCGATTTCGTTGTTCGATTTCGTTGTTCGATTTCGTTGTTCGATTTTGAAGTTCGATTTTGAAGTTCGATTTCGTTGTTCGATTTCGTTGTTCGATTTCGTTGTTCGATTTCGTTGTTCGATTTCGTTGTTCGATTTCGTTGTCCGATTCCGTTGTTCGATTTCGTTGTTCGTTTTCGTTGTTCGATATTGTTGTATGATTTCGTGGTTCGATTTCGTTGTTCGATTGCGTTGTTCCATTTCGTTGTTCTATTTCGTGGTTCGATTTCGTGGTTTCAGTTTGTTGTTCGATTTCGTTGTTCGATTTCGTTGTTCGATTTCGTTGTTCGATTTCGTTGTTCGATTTCGATGTTCGATTTCGCTGTTCGATTTCGTTGTTCGATTTCGTTGTTCGATTTCGTTGTTCGATTTCGTTGTTCGATTTCGTTGTTCGATTTCGTTGTTCGATTTCGTTGTTCGATTTCGTTGTTCGATTTCGTTGTTCGATTTCGTTGTTCGATTTCGTTGTTCGATTTCGTTGTTCGATGTCGTTGTTCGATGTCGTTGTTCGATGTCATTGTTCGATGTCCTTGTTCGATGTCGTTGTTCGATTTCGTTGTTCGATTTCGTTGTTCGATTTCGTTGTTCGATTTCGTTGTTCGATTTCGTTGTTCGATTTCGTTGTTCGATTTCGTTGTTCGATTTTGAAGTTCGATTTCGTTGTTCGATTTCGTTGTTCAGTTTCGTTGTTCGATTTCGTTGTTCGATTTCGTTGTTCGATTTCTTGTTCGAATTCGTTGTTCGAATTCGTTGTTCGAATTCGTTGTTCGAATTCGTTGTTCGATTTCGTTCGATTTCGTTGTTCGATTTCGTTGTTCGATTTTGAAGTTCGATTTCGTTGTTCGATTTCGTTGTTCGATTTCGTTGTTCGATTTCGTTGTTCGATTTCGTTGTTCGATTTCGTTGTTCGATTTCGTTGTTCGATTTCGTTGTTCGATTTCGTTGTTCGATTTCGTTGTTCGAATTCGTTATTCGAATTCGTTGTTCGATTTCGTTGTTCGATTTCGTTGTTCGATTTCGAAGTTCGATTTGGTTGTTCGATTTCGTTGTTCGATTTCGTATTTCGTTGTTAGAATTCGTTGTTCGATTTCGTTGTTCGAATTCGTTGTTCGATTTCGTTGTTCGATTTCGTTGTTCGATTTCGTTGTTCGATTTCGTGGTTTCAGTTTGTTGTTCGATTTCGATTTCGCTGTTCGATTTCGAAGTTGGATTTCGTTGTTCTATTTCGTTGTTCTAATTCGTTGTTCGATTTCGTTGTTCGATTTCGTTGTTCGATTTCGTTGTTCGATTCGTTATTCGATTTCGTTGTTCGATTTCGTTGTTCGATTTCGTTGTTCGATTTCGTTCGATTTCGTTGTTCAATTTCGTTGTTCGATTTCGTTGTTCGATTTCGTTGTTCGATTTCGTTGTTCGATTTCGTTGTTCGATTTTGAAGTTCGATTTTGAAGTTCGATTTCGTTGTTCGATTTCGTTGTTCGATTTCGTTGTTCGATTTCGTTGTTCGATTTCGTTGTCCGATTCCGTTGTTCGATTTCGTTGTTCGTTTTCGTTGTTCGATTTCGTGGTTTCAGTTTGTTGTTCGATTTCGATTTCGCTGTTCGATTTCGTTGTTCGATTTCGTTGTTCGATTTCGTTGTTCGATTTCGTTGTTCGATTTCGTTGTTCGATTTCGTTGTTCGATTTTGAAGTTCGATTTCGTTGTTCGATTTCGTTGTTCGATTTCGTTGTTCGATTTCGTTGTTCGATTTCGTTGTCCGATTCCGTTGTTCGATTTTGAAGTTCGATTTCGTTGTTCGATTTCGTTGTTCGATTTCGTTGTTCGATTTCGTTGTTCGATTTCGTTGTTCGATTTCGTTGTTCGATTTCGTTGTTCGATTTCGTTGTTCGATTTCGTTGTTCGATTTCGTTGTTCGATTTCGTTGTTCGATTTCGTTGTTCGATTTCGTTGTTCGATTTCGTTGTTCGATTTCGATGTTCGATTTCGCTGTTCGATTTCGTTGTTCGATTTCGTTGTTCGATTTCGTTGTTCGATTTCGTTGTTCGATTTCGTTCTTCGATTTCGTTGTTCGATTTCGTTGTTCGATTTCGTTGTTCGATTTCGTTGTTCGATTTCGTTGTTCGATTTCGTTGTTCGATTTCGTTGTTCGATTTCGTTGTTCGATTTCGTTGTTCGATTTCGTTGTTCGATTTCGTTGTTCGATTTCGTTGTTCGATTTCGTTGTTCGATTTCGTTGTTCGATTTCGTTGTTCGATTTCGTTGTTCGATTTCGTTGTTCGATTTCGTTGTTCGATTTCGTTGTTCGATTTCGTTGTTCGATTTCGTTGTTGGATTTCGTGGTTCCAATTCGTTGTTCGAATTCGTTGTTCGAATTCGTTGTTCGATTTCGTTGTTCGATTTCGTATTTCGTTGTTCGAATTCGTTGTTCGATTTCGTTGTTCGAATTCGTTGTTCGATTTCGTTGTTCGATTTCGTTGTTCGATTTCGTTGTTCGATTTCGTTGTTCGATTTCGTTTTTCGATTTCGTTTTTCGATTTCGTTGTTCGATTTCGTTGTTCGATTTCGTTGTTCGATTTCGTTGTTCGATTTCGTTGTTCGATTTCGTTGTTCGATTTCGTTGTTCGATTTCGTTGTTCGATTTCGTTGTTCGATTTCGTTGTTCGATTTCGTTGTTCGAATTCGTTATTCGAATTCGTTGTTCGATTTCGTTGTTCGATTTCGAAGTTCGATTTGGTTGTTCGATTTCGTTGTTCGATTTCGTATTTCGTTGTTAGAATTCGTTGTTCGATTTCGTTGTTCGAATTCGTTGTTCGATTTCGTTGTTCGATTTCGTTGTTCGATTTCGTTGTTCGATTTCGTTGTTCGATTTCGTTGTTCGATTTCGTATTTCGTTGTTCGAATTCGTTGTTCGATTTCGTTGTTCGTTTTCGTTGTTCGATATTGTTGTATGATTTCGTTGTTCGATTGCGTTGTTCCATTTCGTTGTTCTATTTCGTGGTTCGATTTCGTGGTTTCAGTTTGTTGTTCGATTTCGATTTCGCTGTTCGATTTCGTTGTTCGATTTCGTTGTTCGATTTCGTTGTTCGATTTCGTTGTTCGATTTCGTTGTTCGATTTCGTTGTTCGATTTTGAAGTTCGATTTCGTTGTTCGATTTCGTTGTTCGATTTCGTTGTTCGATTTCGTTGTCCGATTCCGTTGTTCGATTTCGTTGTTCGATTTAGTTGTTCGATTTCATTGTTCGATTTCGTTGTTCGATTTCGTATTTCGTTGTTCGAATTCGTTGTTCGATTTCGTTGTTCGAATTCGTTGTTCGATTTCGTTGTTCGAATTCGTTGTTCGATTTCGTTGTTCGATTTTCTTTGTTCGATTTCGTTGTTCGATTTCGTTGTTCGATTTCGTTGTTCGATTTCGTTGTTCGATTTCGTTGTTCGATTTCGTTGTTCGATTTTGAAGTTCGATTTTGAAGTTCGATTTCGTTGTTCGATTTCGTTGTTCGATTTCGTTGTTCGATTTCGTTGTTCGATTTCGTTGTCCGATTCCGTTGTTCGATTTCGTTGTTCGTTTTCGTTGTTCGATATTGTTGTATGATTTCGTGGTTCGATTTCGTTGTTCGATTGCGTTGTTCCATTTCGTTGTTCTATTTCGTGGTTCGATTTCGTGGTTTCAGTTTGTTGTTCGATTTCGATTTCGCTGTTCGATTTCGAAGTTGGATTTCGTTGTTCTATTTCGTTGTTCTAATTTGTTGTTCGATTTCGTTGTTCGATTTCGTTGTTCGATTTCGTTGTTCGATTTCGTTGTTCGATTTCGTTGTTCGATTTCGTTGTTCGATTTCGTTGTTCGATTTCGTTGTTCGATTTCGTTGTTCGATTTCGTTGTTCGATTTCGTTGTTCGATTTCGTTGTTCGATTTCGTTGTTCGATTTCGTTGTTCGATTTCGTTGTTCGATTTCGTTGTTCGATTTCGTTGTTCGATTTCGATGTTCGATTTCGCTGTTCGATTTCGTTGTTCGATTTCGTTGTTCGATTTCGTTGTTCGATTTCGTTGTTCGATTTCGTTGTTCGATTTCGTTGTTCGATTTCGTTGTTCGATTTCGTTGTTCGATTTCGTTGTTCGATTTCGTTGTTCGATGTCGTTGTTCGATGTCGTTGTTCGATGTCGTTGTTCGATGTCGTTGTTCGATGTCGTTGTTCGATGTCGTTGTTCGATGTCGTTGTTCGAATTCGTTGTTCGATTTCGTTGTTCGATTTCGTTGTTCGATTTCGTTGTTCGATTTCGTTGTTCGATTTCGTTGTTCGATTTTGAAGTTCGATTTCGTTGTTCGATTTCGTTGTTCGATTTCGTTGTTCGATTTCGTTTTTCGATTTCGTTGTTCGATTTCTTGTTCGAATTCGTTGTTCGAATTCGTTGTTCGATTTCGTATTTCGTTGTTCGAATTCGTTGTTCGATTTCGTTGTTCGAATTCGTTGTTCGATTTCGTTGTTCGATTTCGTTGTTCGATTTCGTTGTTCGATTTCGTTGTTCGATTTCGTTGTTCGATTTCGTTGTTCGATTTCGTTGTTCGATTTCGTTGTTCGATTTCGTTGTTCGATTTCGTTCGAATTCGTTATTCGAATTCGTTGTTGGATTTCGTTGTTCGATTTCGTTGTTCGATTTCGAAGTTCGATTTCGTTGTTCGATTTCGTTGTTCGATTTCGTTGTTCGATTTCGTATTTCGTTGTTCGAATTCGTTGTTCGATTTCGTTGTTCGAATTCGTTGTTCGATTTCGTTGTTCGATTTCGTTGTTCGATTTCGTTGTTCGATTTCGTTGTTCGATTTCGTTGTTCGATTTCGTTGTTTGAATTCGTGTTCGATTTCGTTGATCGATTTCGTTGTTCGATTTTCTTTGTTAGATTTCGTTGTTCGATTTCGATGTTCGATTTCGTGGTTCGAATTCGTTGTTCGAATTCGTTGTTCGTTGTTAGATTTCGTTGTTCGTTGTTAGATTATGTTGTTCTTTGTTCGATTTCGTGGTTCGAATTCGTTGTCCGAATTCGTTGTTAGATTTCGTTGTTCGATTTCGTTGTTCGATTTCGTTGTTCGATTTCGTTGTTCGATTTCGTTGTTCGATTTCGTTGTTCGATTTCGTTGTTCGATTTCGTTGTTCGATTTCGTTGTTCGATTTCGTTGTTCGATTCCGTTGTTCGATTTCGAAGTTCGATTTCGTTGTTCGATTTCGTTGTTCGATTTCGTTGTTCGATTTCGTTGTTCGATTTCGTTGTTCGATGTCGTTGTTCGATGTCGTTGTTCGAATTCGTTGTTCGAATTCGTTGTTCGATTTCGTTGTTCGATTTCGTTGTTCGATTTCGTTGTTCGATTTCGTTGTTCGATTTCGTTGTTCGAT
This sequence comes from Neocrepidodera transversa, assembly GCA_963243735.1. Lineage (NCBI taxonomy): Eukaryota > Metazoa > Arthropoda > Insecta > Coleoptera > Chrysomelidae > Neocrepidodera > Neocrepidodera transversa. The sequence goes on from OY725338.1 coordinate 39,432,827, forward strand.
TTCGTTGTTCAATTTCGTTGTTCGATTTCGTTGTTCGATTTTGAAGTTCGATTTCGTTGTTCGATTTCGTTGTTCGATTTCGTTGTCCGATTCCGTTGTTCGATTTCGTTGTTCGTTTTCGTTGTTCGATATTGTTGTATGATTTCGTGGTTCGATTTCGTTGTTCGATTGCGTTGTTCGTTTTCGTTGTTCGATATTGTTGTATGATTTCGTGGTTCGATTTCGTTGTTCGATTGCGTTGTTCTATTTCGTTGTTCTATTTCGTGGTTCGATTTCGTGGTTTCAGTTTGTTGTTCGATTTCGATTTCGCTGTTCGATTTCGAAGTTGGATTTCGTTGTTCTATTTCGTTTTTCTAATTCGTTGTTCGATTTCGTTGTTCGATTTCGTTGTTCGATTTCGTTGTTCGATTCGTTATTCGATTTCGTTGTTCGATTTCGTTGTTCGATTTCGTTGTTAGATTTCGTTGTTCGATTTCGTTGTTCGATTTCGTTCTTCGATTTCGTTCTTCGATTTCGTTGTTCGATTCGTTATTCGATTTCGTTGTTCGATTTCGTTGTTCGATTTCGTTGTTCGATTTCGTTGTTCGATTTCGTTGTTCGATTTCGTTGTTCGATTTCGTTGTTCGATTTCGTTGTTCGATTTCGTTGTTCGATTTCGTGGTTCCAATTCGTTGTTCGAATTCGTTGTTCGAATTCGTTGTTCGATTTCGTTGTTCGATTTCGTTGTTCGATTTCTTGTTCGAATTCGTTGTTCGAATTCGTTGTTCGAATTCGTTGTTCGAATTCGTTGTTCGATTTCGTTGTTCGATTTCGTTGTTCGATTTCGTTGTTCGATTTCGTTGTTCGATTTTGAAGTTCGATTTCGTTGTTCGATTTCGTTGTTCGATTTCGTTGTTCGATTTCGTTGTTCGATTTCGTTGTTCGATTTCGTTGTTCGATTTCGTTGTTCGATTTCGTTGTTCGATTTCGTTGTTCGATTTCGTTGTTCGATTTCGTTGTTCGATTTCGTTGTTCGATTTCGTTTTTCGATTTCGTTGTTCGATTTCGTTGTTCGATTTCGTTGTTCGATTTCGTTGTTCGATTTCGTTGTTCGATTTCGTTGTTCGATTTCGTTGTTCGATTTCGTTGTTCGATTTCGTTGTTCGATTTCGTTGTTCGATTTCGTTGTTCGAATTCGTTATTCGAATTCGTTGTTCGATTTCGTTGTTCGATTTCGTTGTTCGATTTCGAAGTTCGATTTGGTTGTTCGATTTCGTTGTTCGATTTCGTATTTCGTTGTTCGAATTCGTTGTTCGATTTCGTTGTTCGAATTCGTTGTTCGATTTCGTTGTTCGGATTTCGTTGTTCGATTTTGTTGTTCGATTTCGTTGTTCGATTTCGTTGTTCGATTTCGTATTTCGTTGTTCGAATTCGTTGTTCGATTTCGTTGTTCGTTTTCGTTGTTCGATATTGTTGTATGATTTCGTTGTTCGATTGCGTTGTTCCATTTCGTTGTTCTATTTCGTGGTTCGATTTCGTGGTTTCAGTTTGTTGTTCGATTTCGATTTCGCTGTTCGATTTCGTTGTTCGATTTCGTTGTTCGATTTCGTTGTTCGATTTCGTTGTTCGATTTCGTTGTTCGATTTCGTTGTTCGATTTTGAAGTTCGATTTCGTTGTTCGATTTCGTTGTTCGATTTCGTTGTTCGATTTCGTTGTTCGATTTCGTTGTCCGATTCCGTTGTTCGATTTCGTTGTTCGATTTCGTTGTTCGATTTCGTTGTTCGATTTCGTATTTCGTTGTTCGAATTCGTTGTTCGATTTCGTTGTTCGATTTCGTTGTTCGAATTCGTTGTTCGATTTCGTTGTTCGATTTTCTTTGTTCGATTTCGTTGTTCGATTTCGTTGTTCGATTTCGTTGTTCGATTTCGTTGTTCGATTTCGTTGTTCGATTTCGTTGTTCGATTTTGAAGTTCGATTTTGAAGTTCGATTTCGTTGTTCGATTTCGTTGTTCGATTTCGTTGTTCGATTTCGTTGTTCGATTTCGTTGTTCGATTTCGTTGTCCGATTCCGTTGTTCGATTTCGTTGTTCGTTTTCGTTGTTCGATATTGTTGTATGATTTCGTGGTTCGATTTCGTTGTTCGATTGCGTTGTTCCATTTCGTTGTTCTATTTCGTGGTTCGATTTCGTGGTTTCAGTTTGTTGTTCGATTTCGTTGTTCGATTTCGTTGTTCGATTTCGTTGTTCGATTTCGTTGTTCGATTTCGTTGTTCGATTTCGATGTTCGATTTCGCTGTTCGATTTCGTTGTTCGATTTCGTTGTTCGATTTCGTTGTTCGATTTCGTTGTTCGATTTCGTTGTTCGATTTCGTTGTTCGATTTCGTTGTTCGATTTCGTTGTTCGATTTCGTTGTTCGATTTCGTTGTTCGATTTCGTTGTTCGATTTCGTTGTTCGATGTCGTTGTTCGATGTCGTTGTTCGATGTCATTGTTCGATGTCCTTGTTCGATGTCGTTGTTCGATTTCGTTGTTCGATTTCGTTGTTCGATTTCGTTGTTCGATTTCGTTGTTCGATTTCGTTGTTCGATTTCGTTGTTCGATTTCGTTGTTCGATTTTGAAGTTCGATTTCGTTGTTCGATTTCGTTGTTCAGTTTCGTTGTTCGATTTCGTTGTTCGATTTCGTTGTTCGATTTCTTGTTCGAATTCGTTGTTCGAATTCGTTGTTCGAATTCGTTGTTCGAATTCGTTGTTCGATTTCGTTCGATTTCGTTGTTCGATTTCGTTGTTCGATTTTGAAGTTCGATTTCGTTGTTCGATTTCGTTGTTCGATTTCGTTGTTCGATTTCGTTGTTCGATTTCGTTGTTCGATTTCGTTTTTCGATTTCGTTGTTCGATTTCGTTGTTCGATTTCATTGTTCGATTTCGTTGTTCGATTTCGAAGTTCGATTTCGTTGTTCGATTTCGTTGTTCGATTTCGTTGTTCGATTTCGTATTTCGTTGTTCGAATTCGTTGTTCGATTTCGTTGTTCGAATTCGTTGTTCGATTGCGTTGTTCTATTTCGTTGTTCTATTTCGTGGTTCGATTTCGTGGTTTCAGTTTGTTGTTCGATTTCGATTTCGCTGTTCGATTTCGAAGTTGGATTTCGTTGTTCTATTTCGTTTTTCTAATTCGTTGTTCGATTTCGTTGTTCGATTTCGTTGTTCGATTTCGTTGTTCGATTCGTTATTCGATTTCGTTGTTCGATTTCGTTGTTCGATTTCGTTGTTAGATTTCGTTGTTCGATTTCGTTGTTCGATTTCGTTGTTCGATTTCGTTGTTCGATTCGTTATTCGATTTCGTTGTTCGATTTCGTTGTTCGATTTCGTTGTTCGATTTCGTTGTTCGATTTCGTTGTTCGATTTCGTTGTTCGATTTCGTTGTTCGATTTCGTTGTTCGATTTCGTTGTTCGATTTCGTTGTTCGATTTCGTGGTTCCAATTCGTTGTTCGAATTCGTTGTTCGAATTCGTTGTTCGATTTCGTTGTTCGATTTCGTTGTTCGATTTCGTTGTTCGATTTCGTTGTTCGAATTCGTTGTTCGATTTCGTTGTTCGATTTCGTTGTTCGATTTCGTTGTTCGATTTCGTTGTTCGATTTCGTTGTTCGATTTCGTTGTTCGATTTTGAAGTTCGATTTCGTTGTTCGATTTCGTTGTTCGATTTCGTTGTTCGATTTCGTTGTTCGAATTCGTTGTTCGAATTCGTTGTTCGATTTCGTTGTTCGAATTCGTTGTTCGAATTCGTTGTTCGAATTCGTTGTTCGAATTCGTTGTTCGATTTCGTTGTTCGATTTCGTTGTTCGATTTCGTTGTTCGATTTCGTTGTTCGATTTCGTTGTTCGATTTCGTTGTTCGATTTTGAAGTTCGATTTCGTTGTTCGATTTCGTTGTTCGATTTCGTTGTTCGATTTCGTTGTTCGATTTCGTTGTTCGATTTCGTTGTTCGATTTCGTTGTTCGATTTCGTTGTTCGATTTCGTTGTTCGATTTCGTTGTTCGATTTCGTTGTTCGATTTCGTTGTTCGATTTCGTTTTTCGATTTCGTTGTTCGATTTCGTTGTTCGATTTCGTTGTTCGATTTCGTTGTTCGATTTCGTTGTTCGATTTCGTTGTTCGATTTCGTTGTTCGATTTCGTTGTTCGATTTCGTTGTTCGAATTCGTTATTCGAATTCGTTGTTCGATTTCGTTGTTCGATTTCGTTGTTCGATTTCGAAGTTCGATTTGGTTGTTCGATTTCGTTGTTCGATTTCGTATTTCGTTGTTCGAATTCGTTGTTCGATTTCGTTGTTCGAATTCGTTGTTCGATTTCGTTGTTCGGATTTCGTTGTTCGATTTTGTTGTTCGATTTCGTTGTTCGATTTCGTTGTTCGATTTCGTATTTCGTTGTTCGAATTCGTTGTTCGATTTCGTTGTTCGTTTTCGTTGTTCGATATTGTTGTATGATTTCGTTGTTCGATTGCGTTGTTCCATTTCGTTGTTCTATTTCGTGGTTCGATTTCGTGGTTTCAGTTTGTTGTTCGATTTCGATTTCGCTGTTCGATTTCGTTGTTCGATTTCGTTGTTCGATTTCGTTGTTCGATTTCGTTGTTCGATTCGTTATTCGATTTCGTTGTTCGATTTCGTTGTTCGATTTCGTTGTTCGATTTCGTTGTTCGATTTCGTTGTTCGATTTCGTTGTTCGATTTCGTTGTTCGATTTCGTTGTTCGATTTCGTTGTTCGATTTCGTGGTTCCAATTCGTTGTTCGAATTCGTTGTTCGAATTCGTTGTTCGATTTCGTTGTTCGATTTCGTTGTTCGATTTCGTTGTTCGATTTCGTTGTTCGATTTCGTTGTTCGATTTCGTGGTTCCAATTCGTTGTTCGAATTCGTTGTTCGAATTCGTTGTTCGATTTCGTTGTTCGATTTCGTTGTTCGATTTCGTTGTTCGATTTCGTTGTTCGATTTCGTTGTTCGAATTCGTTGTTCGAATTCGTTGTTCGAATTCGTTGTTCGAATTCGTTGTTCGATTTCGTTGTTCGATTTCGTTGTTCGATTTCGTTGTTCGATTTCGTTGTTCGATTTCGTTGTTCGATTTCGTTGTTCGATTTTGAAGTTCGATTTCGTTGTTCGATTTCGTTGTTCGATTTCGTTGTTCGATTTCGTTGTTCGATTTCGTTGTTCGATTTCGTTGTTCGATTTCGTTGTTCGATTTCGTTGTTCGATTTCGTTGTTCGATTTCGTTGTTCGATTTCGTTGTTCGATTTCGTTGTTCGATTTCGTTTTTCGATTTCGTTGTTCGATTTCGTTGTTCGATTTCGTTGTTCGATTTCGTTGTTCGATTTCGTTGTTCGATTTCGTTGTTCGATTTCGTTGTTCGATTTCGTTGTTCGATTTCGTTGTTCGAATTCGTTATTCGAATTCGTTGTTCGATTTCGTTGTTCGATTTCGTTGTTCGATTTCGAAGTTCGATTTGGTTGTTCGATTTCGTTGTTCGATTTCGTATTTCGTTGTTCGAATTCGTTGTTCGATTTCGTTGTTCGAATTCGTTGTTCGATTTCGTTGTTCGGATTTCGTTGTTCGATTTTGTTGTTCGATTTCGTTGTTCGATTTCGTTGTTCGATTTCGTATTTCGTTGTTCGAATTCGTTGTTCGATTTCGTTGTTCGTTTTCGTTGTTCGATATTGTTGTATGATTTCGTTGTTCGATTGCGTTGTTCCATTTCGTTGTTCTATTTCGTGGTTCGATTTCGTGGTTTCAGTTTGTTGTTCGATTTCGATTTCGCTGTTCGATTTCGTTGTTCGATTTCGTTGTTCGATTTCGTTGTTCGATTTCGTTGTTCGATTTCGTTGTTCGATTTCGTTGTTCGATTTTGAAGTTCGATTTCGTTGTTCGATTTCGTTGTTCGATTTCGTTGTTCGATTTCGTTGTTCGATTTCGTTGTCCGATTCCGTTGTTCGATTTCGTTGTTCGATTTCGTTGTTCGATTTCGTTGTTCGATTTCGTTGTTCGATTTCGTATTTCGTTGTTCGAATTCGTTGTTCGATTTCGTTGTTCGATTTCGTTGTTCGAATTCGTTGTTCGATTTCGTTGTTCGATTTTCTTTGTTCGATTTCGTTGTTCGATTTCGTTGTTCGATTTCGTTGTTCGATTTCGTTGTTCGATTTCGTTGTTCGATTTCGTTGTTCGATTTTGAAGTTCGATTTTGAAGTTCGATTTCGTTGTTCGATTTCGTTGTTCGATTTCGTTGTTCGATTTCGTTGTTCGATTTCGTTGTTCGATTTCGTTGTCCGATTCCGTTGTTCGATTTCGTTGTTCGTTTTCGTTGTTCGATATTGTTGTATGATTTCGTGGTTCGATTTCGTTGTTCGATTGCGTTGTTCCATTTCGTTGTTCTATTTCGTGGTTCGATTTCGTGGTTTCAGTTTGTTGTTCGATTTCGTTGTTCGATTTCGTTGTTCGATTTCGTTGTTCGATTTCGTTGTTCGATTTCGATGTTCGATTTCGCTGTTCGATTTCGTTGTTCGATTTCGTTGTTCGATTTCGTTGTTCGATTTCGTTGTTCGATTTCGTTGTTCGATTTCGTTGTTCGATTTCGTTGTTCGATTTCGTTGTTCGATTTCGTTGTTCGATTTCGTTGTTCGATTTCGTTGTTCGATTTCGTTGTTCGATGTCGTTGTTCGATGTCGTTGTTCGATGTCATTGTTCGATGTCCTTGTTCGATGTCGTTGTTCGATTTCGTTGTTCGATTTCGTTGTTCGATTTCGTTGTTCGATTTCGTTGTTCGATTTCGTTGTTCGATTTCGTTGTTCGATTTCGTTGTTCGATTTTGAAGTTCGATTTCGTTGTTCGATTTCGTTGTTCAGTTTCGTTGTTCGATTTCGTTGTTCGATTTCGTTGTTCGATTTCTTGTTCGAATTCGTTGTTCGAATTCGTTGTTCGAATTCGTTGTTCGAATTCGTTGTTCGATTTCGTTCGATTTCGTTGTTCGATTTCGTTGTTCGATTTTGAAGTTCGATTTCGTTGTTCGATTTCGTTGTTCGATTTCGTTGTTCGATTTCGTTGTTCGATTTCGTTGTTCGATTTCGTTTTTCGATTTCGTTTTTCGATTTCGTTGTTCGATTTCGTTGTTCGATTTCGTTGTTCGATTTCGTTGTTCGATTTCGTTGTTCGATTTCGTTGTTCGATTTCGTTGTTCGATTTCGTTGTTCGATTTCGTTGTTCGATTTCGTTGTTCGATTTCGTTGTTCGATTTCGTTCGAATTCGTTATTCGAATTCGTTGTTGGATTTCATTGTTCGATTTCGTTGTTCGATTTCGAAGTTCGATTTCGTTGTTCGATTTCGTTGTTCGATTTCGTTGTTCGATTTCGTATTTCGTTGTTCGAATTCGTTGTTCGATTTCGTTGTTCGAATTCGTTGTTCGATTTCGTTGTTCGATTTCGTTGTTCGATTTCGTTGTTCGATTTCGTTGTTCGATTTCGTTGTTCGATTTCGTTGTTTGAATTCGTGTTCGATTTCGTTGATCGATTTCGTTGTTCGATTTTCTTTGTTCGATTTCGTTGTTCGATTTCGATGTTCGATTTCGTGGTTCGAATTCGTTGTTCGAATTCGTTGTTCGTTGTTAGATTTCGTTGTTCGTTGTTAGATTATGTTGTTCTTTGTTCGATTTCGTGGTTCGAATTCGTTGTCCGAATTCGTAGTTCGATTTCGTTGTTCGATTTCGTTGTTCGATTTTGTTGTTCGATTTCGTTGTTCGATTTCGAAGTTCGATTTCGTTGTTCGATTTCGTTGTTCGATTTCGTTGTTCGATTTCGTTGTTCGATTTCGTTGTTCGATGTCGTTGTTCGAATTCGTTGTTCGAATTCGTTGTTCGATTTCGTTGTTCGATTTCGTTGTTCGATTTCGTTGTTCGATTTCGTTGTTCGATTTCGTTGTTCGATTTCGTTGTTCGATTTTGAAGTTCGATTTCGTTGTTCGATTTCGTTGTTCAACGTTGTTCGATTTCGTTGTCCGATTCCGTTGTTCGATTTCGTTGTTCGTTTTCGTTGTTCGATATTGTTGTATGATTTCGTGGTTCGATTTCGTTGTTCTAATTCGTTGTTCGATTTCGTTGTTCGATTTCGTTGTTCGATTTCGTTGTTCGATTCGTTATTCGATTTCGTTGTTCGATTTCGTTGTTCGATTTCGTTGTTCGATTTCGTTCGATTTCGTTGTTCGATTTCGTTGTTCGATTTCGTTGTTCGATTTCGTTGTTCGATTTCGTTGTTCGATTTCGTTGTTCGATTTCGTTGTTCGATTTCGTTGTTCGATTTCGTTGTCCGATTCCGTTGTTCGATTTCGTTGTTCGTTTTCGTTGTTCGATATTGTTGTATGATTTCGTGGTTCGATTTCGTTGTTCGATTGCGTTGTTCCATTTCGTTGTTCTATTTCGTGGTTCGATTTCGTGGTTTCAGTTTGTTTTTCGATTTCGATTTCGCTGTTCGATTTCGTTGTTCGATTTCGTTGTTCGATTTCGTTGTTCGATTTCGTTGTTCGATTTCGTTGTTCGATTTTGAAATTCGATTTCGTTGTTCGATTTCGTTGTTCGATTTCGTTGTTCGATTTCGTTGTCCGATTCCGTTGTTCGATTTCGTTGTTCGTTTTCGTTGTTCGATATTGTTGTATGATTTCGTGGTTCGATTTCGTTGTTCGATTGCGTTGTTCCATTTCGTTGTTCTATTTCGTGGTTCGATTTCGTGGTTTCAGTTTGTTGTTCGATTTCGATTTCGCTGTTCGATTTCGAAGTTGGATTTCGTTGTTCTATTTCGTTGTTCTAATTCGTTGTTCGATTTCGTTGTTCGATTTCGTTGTTCGATTTCGTTGTTCGATTCGTTATTCGATTTCGTTGTTCGATTTCGTTGTTCGATTTCGTTGTTCGATTTCGTTGTTCGATTTCGTTGTCCGATTCCGTTGTTCGATTTCGTGGTTCGAATTCGTTGTTCGAATTCGTTGTTCGATTTCGTTGTTCGATTTCGTTGTTCGATTTTGTTGTTCGATTTCGTTGTTCGATTTCGTTGTTCGATTTCGTTGTTCGATTTCGTTGTTCGATTTCGTTGTTCGATTTCGTTGTTCGATTTCGTTGTTCGATTTCGTTGTTCGATTTCGTTGTTCGATTTCGTTGTTCGATTTCGTTGTTCGATTTCGTTGTTCGATTTCGTTGTTCGATTTTGAAATTCGATTTCGTTGTTGGATTTCGTTGTTCGATTTCGTTGTTCGATTTCGTTGTTCGATTTCGTTGTCCGATTCCGTTGTTCGATTTCGTTGTTCGTTTTCGTTGTTCGATATTGTTGTATGATTTCGTGGTTCGATTTCGTTGTTCGATTGCGTTGTTCCATTTCGTTGTTCTAATTCGTGGTTCGACTTCGTGGTTTCAGTTTGTTGTTCGATTTCGATTTCGCTGTTCGATTTCGAAGTTGGATTTCGTTGTTCTATTTCGTTGTTCTAATTCGTTGTTCGATTTCGTTGTTCGATTTCGTTGTTCGATTTCGTTGTTCGATTCGTTATTCGATTTCGTTGTTCGATTTCGTTGTTCGATTTCGTTGTTCCATTTCGTTGTTCGATTTCGTTGTTCGATTTCGTTGTTCGATTTCGTTGTTCGATTTCGTTGTTGGATTTCGTTGTTCGTTGTTAGATTTCGTTGTTCGATTTCGTTGTTCGATTTCGTTGTTCGATTTCGTTGTTCGATTTCGTTGTTAGATTTCGTTGTTAGATTTCGTTCTTCGTTGTTAGATTTCGTTGTTCGTTCTTAGATTTCGTTGTTCTTTGTTCGATTTCGTGGTTCGAATTCGTTGTTCGAATTCGTTGTTCGATTTCGTTGTTCGATTTCGTTGTTCGATTTTGTTGTTCGATTTCGTTGTTCGATTTCGTTGTTCGATTTCGTTCGATTTCGTTGTTCGATTTCGTTGTTCGATTTCGTTGTTCGATTTAGTTGTTCGATTTCGTTGTTCGATTTCGTTGTTCGATTTCGTTGTTCGATTTCGTTGTTCGATTTCGTTGTTCGATTTCGTTGTTCGATTTCGTTGTTCGATTTCGTTGTTCGATTTCGAAGTTCGATTTCGTTGTTCGATTTCGTTGTTCGATTTCGTTGTTCGATTTCGTTGTTCGAATTCGTTGTTCGAATTCGTTGTTCGAATTCGTTGTTCGAATTCGTTGTTCGAATTCGTTGTTCGATTTCGTTGTTCGATTTCGTTGTTCGATTTCGTTGTTCGATTTCGTTGTTCGATTTCGTTGTTCGATTTCGTTGTTCGATTTCGTTGTTCGATTTCGTTGTTCGATTTCGTTGTTCGATTTCGTTGTTCGATTTCGTTGTTCGATTTCGTTGTTCGATTTCGTTGTTCGATTTCGTTGTTCGATTTCGTTGTTCGATTTCGTTGTTCGATTTCGTTGTTCGATTTCGTTGTTCGATTTCGTTGTTCGATTTCGTTGTTCGATTTCGTTGTTCGATTTCGTTGTTCGATTTCGTTGTTCGATTTCGTTGTTCGATTTCGTTGTTCGATTTCGTTGTTCGATTTCGTTGTTCGATTTCGTTGTTCGATTTCGTTGTTCGATTTCGTGGTTCGATTTCGTTGTTCGATTTTGAAGTTCGATTTTGAAGTTCGATTTCGTTGTTCGATTTCGTTGTTCGATTTCGTTGTTCGATTTCGTTGTCCGATTCCGTTGTTCGATTTCGTTGTTCGTTTTCGTTGTTCGATATTGTTGTATGATTTCGTGGTTCGATTTCGTTGTTCGATTGCGTTGTTCCATTTCGTTGTTCTATTTCGTGGTTCGATTTCGTGGTTTCAGTTTGTTGTTCGATTTCGATTTCGCTGTTCGATTTCGAAGTTGGATTTCGTTGTTCTATTTCGTTGTTCTAATTCGTTGTTCGATTTCGTTGTTCGATTTCGTTGTTCAATTTCGTTGTTCCATTTCGTTGTTCGAATTCGTTGTTCGATTTCATTGTTCGATTTCGTTGTTCGATTCGTTTGTTCGATTTCGTTGTTCGATTTCGTGGTTCGAATTCGTTGTTCGAATTCGTTGTTCGATTTCGTTGTTCGATTTCATTGTTCGATTTCGTGGTTCGAATTCGTTGTTCGAATTCGTTGTTCGATTTCGTTGTTCGTTGTTAGATTTCGTTGTTCGTTGTTAGATTTCGTTGTTCTTTGTTCGATTTCGTTGTTCGTTGTTAGATTTCGTTGTTCTTTGTTCAATTTCGTTGTTCGATTCGTTATTCGCTTTCGTTGTGCGATTTCGTTGTTCAATTTCGTTGTTCCATTTCGTTGTTCGATTTCGTTGTTCGATTTCGTTGTTCGATTTCGTTGTTCGATTTCGTTGTTCGATTTCGTTGTTCGATTTCGTTGTTCGATTTCGTTGTTCGATTTCGTTGTTCGATTTCGTTGTTCGATTTCGTTGTTCGATTTCGTTGTTCGATTTCGTTGTTCGATTTCGTTGTTCGATTTCGTTGTTCGATTTCATTGTTCGATTTCGTGGTTCGAATTCATTGTTCGAATTCGTTGTTCGATTTCGTTGTTCGTTGTTAGATTTCGTTGTTCGTAGTTAGATTTCGTTGTTCGTTGTTCGATTTCGTTGTTCGATTTTCGTTGTTCGATTTCGTTGTTCGATTGCATTGTTCCATTTCGTTATTCAATTTCGTGGTTCGATTTCGTGGTTTCAGTTTGTTGTTCGAGTTCGTTATTCGATTTCGTGGTTCGATTTCGTTGTTCGATTGCGTTGTTCCATTTCGTTGTTCTATTTCGTGGTTCGATTTCGTGGTTTCAGTTTGTTGTTCGATTTCGATTTCGTTGTTCGATATCGAAGTTGGATTTCGTTGTTCGATTTCGTTGTTCTATTTCGTTGTTCGATTTCGTTGTTCGAATTCGTTGTTCGAATTCGTTGTTCGATTTCGTTGTTCAATTTCGTTGTTCCATTTCGTTGTTCGATTTCGTTGTTCGATTTCGTTGTTCGATTGCGTTGTTCCATTTCGTTGTTCTATTTCGTGGTTCGATTTCGTGGTTTCAGTTTGTTGTTCGATTTCGATTTCGTTGTTCGTTTTCGAAGTTGGATTTCGTTGTTCGATTTCGTTGTTCAATTTCGATGTTCGATTTCGTTGTTCGATTTTGTTGTTCGAATTCGTTGTTCGATTTCGTTGTTCAATTTCGTTGTTCCATTTCGTTGTTCGATTTCGTTGTTCCATTTCGTTGTTCGATTTCGTTGTTCGATTTCGTTGTTCGATTGCGTTGTTCCATTTCGTTGTTCTATTTCGTGGTTCGATTTCGTGGTTTCAGTTTGTTGTTCGATTTCGATTTCGTTGTTCGTTTTCGAAGTTGGATTTCGTTGTTCGATTTCGTTGTTCAATTTCGTTGTTCGATTTCGTTGTTCGAATTCGTTGTTCGAATTCGTTGTTCGATTTCGTTGTTCGATTTCATTGTTCGATTTCGTGGTTCGAATTCGTTGTTCGAATTCGTTGTTCGATTTCGTTGTTCGTTGTTAGATTTCGTTGTTCGTTGTTAGATTTCGTTGTTCTTTGTTCAATTTCGTTGTTCGATTCGTTATTCGCTTTCGTTGTGCGATTTCGTTGTTCAATTTCGTTGTTCCATTTCGTTGTTCGATTTCGTTGTTCGATTTCGTTGTTCGATTTCGTTGTTAGATTTCGTTGTTCGATTTCGTTGTTCGATTTCGTTGTTCGATTTCGTTGTTAGATTTCGTTGTTCTTTGTTCGATTTCGTGGTTCAAATTCGTTGTTCGAATTCGTTGTTCGATTCGTTATTCGATTTCGTTGTTCGATTTCTTGTTCGATTTCGTTGTTCCATTTCGTTGTTCGATTTCGTTGTTCGATTTCGTTGTTCGATTTCGTTGTTCGATTTCGTTGTTAGATTTCGTTGTTCGATTTCGTTGTTCGATTTCGTTGTTCGATTTCGTTGTTCGATTTCGTTGTCCGATTCCGTTGTTCGATTTCGTTGTTCGTTTTCGTTGTTCGATATTGTTGTATGATTTCGTTGTTCGATTTCGTTGTTCGATTTCGTTGTTGGAATTCGTGTTCGATTTCGTTGATCGATTTCGTTGTTCGATTTTCATTGGTCGATTTGATTGTTCGATTTCGTTGATCGATTTCGTTGATCGATTTCGTTTTTCGATTTCGTTCGATTTCGTTGTTCGATTTCATTGTTCGATTTCGTGGTTCGAATTCGTTGTTCGAATTCGTTGTTCGATTTCGTTGTTCGTTGTTAGATTTCGTTGTTCGTAGTTAGATTTTGTTGTTCTTTGTTCGATTTCGTTGTTCGTTGTTCGATTTCGTTGTTCGATTTTCGTTGTTCGATTTTGTTGTTCGATTGCGTTGTTCCATTTCGTTATTCAATTTCGTTGTTCGATTTCGTTGTTCGATTTCGTTGTTCGATTTCGTTGTTCGATTTCGTTGTTCGATTTCGTTGTTCGATTTCGTTGTTCGATTTCGTTGTTCGATTTCGTTGTTCGATTTCGTTGTTCGATTTCGTTGTTCGATTTCGTTGTTCGATTTCGTTGTTCGATTTCGTTGTTCGATTTCGTTGTTCGATTTCGTTGTTCGATTTCGTTGTTCGATTTCGTTGTTCGATTTCGTTGTTCGATTTCGTTGTTCGATTTCGTTGTTCGATTTCGTTGTTGGAATTCGTGTTCGATTTCGTTGATCGATTTCGTTGTTCGATTTTCATTGTTCGATTTGATTGTTCGATTTCGTTGATCGATTTCGTTTTTCGATTTCGTTCGATTTCGTTGTTCGATTTCATTGTTCGATTTCGTGGTTCGAATTCGTTGTTCGAATTCGTTGTTCGATTTCGTTGTTCGTTGTTAGATTTCGTTGTTCGTAGTTAGATTTCGTTGTTCTTTGTTCGATTTCGTTGTTCGTTGTTAGATTTCGTTGTTCTTTGTTCGATTTCGTTGTTCGTTGTTCGATTTCGTTGTTCGATTTTCGTTGTTCGATTTCGTTGTTCGATTGCGTTGTTCCATTTCGTTATTCAATTTCGTGGTTCGATTTCGTGGTTTCAGTTTGTCGTTCGAGTTCGTTATTCGATTTCGTTGTTCGATTTCGTTGTTCGATTTCGTTGTTCGTTTTCGTTGTTCGATATTATATGATTTCGTGGTTCGATTTCGTTGTTCGATTGCGTTGTTCCATTTCGTTGTTCTATTTCGTGGTTCGATTTCGTGGTTTCAGTTTGTTGTTCGATTTCGATTTCGTTGTTCGATATCGAAGTTGGATTTCGTTGTTCGATTTCGTTGTTCTATTTCGTTGTTCGATTTCGTTGTTCGAATTCGTTGTTCGAATTCGTTGTTCGATTTCGTTGTTCAATTTCGTTGTTCCATTTCGTTGTTCGATTTCGTTGTTCGATTTCGTTGTTCGATTGCGTTGTTCCATTTCGTTGTTCTATTTCGTGGTTCGATTTCGTGGTTTCAGTTTGTTGTTCGATTTCGATTTCGTTGTTCGTTTTCGAAGTTGGATTTCGTTGTTCGATTTCGTTGTTCAATTTCGATGTTCGATTTCGTTGTTCGATTTCGTTGTTCGAATTCGTTGTTCGATTTCGTTGTTCAATTTCGTTGTTCCATTTCGTTGTTCGATTTCGTTGTTCCATTTCGTTGTTCGATTTCGTTGTTCGATTTCGTTGTTCGATTGCGTTGTTCCATTTCGTTGTTCTATTTCGTGGTTCGATTTCGTGGTTTCAGTTTGTTGTTCGATTTCGATTTCGTTGTTCGTTTTCGAAGTTGGATTTCGTTGTTCGATTTCGTTGTTCAATTTCGTTGTTCGATTTCGTTGTTCGAATTCGTTGTTCGAATTCGTTGTTCGAATTCGTTGTTCGATTTCGTTGTTCGATTTCATTGTTCGATTTCGTGGTTCGATTTCGTTGTTCGATTTCGTTGTTCGTTTTCGTTGTTCGATATTATATGATTTCGTGGTTCGATTTCGTTGTTCGATTGCGTTGTTCCATTTCGTTGTTCTATTTCGTGGTTCGATTTCGTGGTTTCAGTTTGTTGTTCGATTTCGATTTCGTTGTTCGATATCGAAGTTGGATTTCGTTGTTCGATTTCGTTGTTCTATTTCGTTGTTCGATTTCGTTGTTCGAATTCGTTGTTCGAATTCGTTGTTCGATTTCGTTGTTCAATTTCGTTGTTCCATTTCGTTGTTCGATTTCGTTGTTCGATTTCGTTGTTCGATTGCGTTGTTCCATTTCGTTGTTCTATTTCGTGGTTCGATTTCGTGGTTTCAGTTTGTTGTTCGATTTCGATTTCGTTGTTCGTTTTCGAAGTTGGATTTCGTTGTTCGATTTCGTTGTTCAATTTCGATGTTCGATTTCGTTGTTCGATTTCGTTGTTCGAATTCGTTGTTCGATTTCGTTGTTCAATTTCGTTGTTCCATTTCGTTGTTCGATTTCGTTGTTCCATTTCGTTGTTCGATTTCGTTGTTCGATTTCGTTGTTCGATTGCGTTGTTCCATTTCGTTGTTCTATTTCGTAGTTCGATTTCGTGGTTTCAGTTTGTTGTTCGATTTCGATTTCGTTGTTCGTTTTCGAAGTTGGATTTCGTTGTTCGATTTCGTTGTTCAATTTCGTTGTTCGATTTCGTTGTTCGAATTCGTTGTTCGAATTCGTTGTTCGAATTCGTTGTTCGATTTCGTTGTTCGATTTCATTGTTCGATTTCGTGGTTCGAATTCGTTGTTCGAATTCGTTGTTCGATTTCGTTGTTCGTTGTTAGATTTCGTTGTTCGTTGTTAGATTTCGTTGTTCTTTGTTCAATTTCGTTGTTCGATTCGTTATTCGCTTTCGTTGTGCGATTTCGTTGTTCAATTTCGTTGTTCCATTTCGTTGTTCGATTTCGTTGTTCGATTTCGTTGTTCGATTTCGTTGTTAGATTTCGTTGTTCGATTTCGTTGTTCGATTTCGTTGTTCGATTTCGTTGTTCGATTTCGTTGTTAGATTTCGTTGTTCTTTGTTCGATTTCGTGGTTCGAATTCGTTGTTCGAATTCGTTGTTCGATTCGTTATTCGATTTCGTTGTTCGATTTCTTGTTCGATTTCGTTGTTCCATTTCGTTGTTCGATTTCGTTGTTCGATTTCGTTGTTCGATTTCGTTGTTCGATTTCGTTGTTAGATTTCGTTGTTCGATTTCGTTGTTCGATTTCGTTGTTCGATTTCGTTGTTCGATTTCGTTGTCCGATTCCGTTGTTCGATTTCGTTGTTCGTTTTCGTTGTTCGATATTGTTGTATGATTTCGTGGTTCGATTTCGTTGTTCGATTTCGTTGTTCGATTTCGTTGTTCGATTTCGTTGTTCGATTTCGTTGTTGGAATTCGTGTTCGATTTCGTTGATCGATTTCGTTGTTCGATTTTCATTGTTCGATTTGATTGTTCGATTTCGTTGATCGATTTCGTTGATCAATTTCGTTTTTCGATTTCGTTCGATTTCGTTGTTCGATTTCATTGTTCGATTTCGTGGTTCGAATTCGTTGTTCGAATTCGTTGTTCGATTTCGTTGTTCGTTGTTAGATTTCGTTGTTCGTAGTTAGATTTCGTTGTTCTTTGTTCGATTTCGTTGTTCGTTGTTCGATTTCGTTGTTCGATTTTCGTTGTTCGATTTCGTTGTTCGATTGCGTTGTTCCATTTCGTTATTCAATTTCGTGGTTCGATTTCGTGGTTTCAGTTTGTTGTTCGAGTTCGTTATTCGATTTCGTTGTTCGATTTCGTTTTTCGATTTCGTTGTTCGTTTTCGTTGTTCGATATTGTATGATTTCGTGGTTCGATTTCGTTGTTCAATTGCGTTGTTCCATTTTCGTTGTTCTATTTCGTGGTTCGATTTCGTGGTTTCAGTTTGTTGTTCGATTTCGATTTCGTTGCTCGATATCGAAGTTGGATTTCGTTGTTCGATTTCGTTGTTCTATTTCGTTGTTCGATTTCGTTGTTCGAATTCGTTGTTCGAATTCGTTGTTCGATTTCGTTGTTCAATTTCGTTGTTCCATTTCGTTGTTCGATTTCGTTGTTCGATTTCGTTGTCCGATTGCGTTGTTCCATTTCGTTGTTCTATTTCGTGGTTCGATTTCGTGGTTTCAGTTTGTTGTTCGATTTCGATTTCGTTGTTCGATTTCGAAGTTGGATTTCGTTGTTCGATTTCGTTGTTCAATTTCGATGTTCGATTTCGTTGTTCGATTTCGTTGTTCGAATTCGTTGTTCGATTTCGTTGTTCAATTTCGTTGTTCCATTTCGTTGTTCGATTTCGTTGTTCGATTTCGTTGTTCGATTTCGTTGTTCGATTTCGTTGTTCGATTTCGTTGTCCGATTCCGCTGTTCGATTTCGTTGTTCGATATTGTATGATTTCGTGGTTCGATTTCCTTGTTCGATTGCGTTGTTCCATTTCGTTGTTCTATTTCGTGGTTCAATTTCGTGGTTTCAGTTTGTTGTTCGATTTCGATTTCGTTGTTCGATATCGAAGTTGGATTTCGTTGTTCGATTTCGTTGTTCGATTTCGTTGTTCTATTTCGTTGTTCGATTTCGTTGTTCGATTTCGTTGTTCGATTTCGTTGTTCGATTTCGATGTTCGATTTCGTTGTTCAATTTCGTTGTTCGATTCGTTATTCGCTTTCGTTGTGCGATTTCGTTGTTCAATTTCGTTGTTCGATTTCGTTGTTCTATTTCGTTGTTCGATTTCGTTGTTCGAATTCGTTGTTCGAATTCGTTGTTCGATTTCGTTGTTCAATTTCGTTGTTCCATTTCGTTGTTCGATTTCGTTGTTCGATTTCGTTGTCCGATTGCGTTGTTCCATTTCGTTGTTCTATTTCGTGGTTCGATTTCGTGGTTTCAGTTTGTTGTTCGATTTCGATTTCGTTGTTCGATTTCGAAGTTGGATTTCGTTGTTCGATTTCGTTGTTCAATTTCGATGTTCGATTTCGTTGTTCGATTTCGTTGATCGAATTCGTTGTTCGATTTCGTTGTTCAATTTCGTTGTTCCATTTCGTTGTTCGATTTCGTTGTTCGATTTCGTTGTTCGATTTCGTTGTTCGATTTCGTTGTTCGATTTCGTTGTTCGATTTCGTTGTCCGATTCCGCTGTTCGATTTCGTTGTTCGATATTGTATGATTTCGTGGTTCGATTTCCTTGTTCGATTGCGTTGTTCCATTTCGTTGTTCTATTTCGTGGTTCAATTTCGTGGTTTCAGTTTGTTGTTCGATTTCGATTTCGTTGTTCGATATCGAAGTTGGATTTCGTTGTTCGATTTCGTTGTTCGATTTCGTTGTTCTATTTCGTTGTTCGATTTCGTTGTTCGATTTCGTTGTTCGATTTCGTTGTTCGATTTCGATGTTCGATTTCGTTGTTCAATTTCGTTGTTCGATTCGTTATTCGCTTTCGTTGTGCGATTTCGTTGTTCAATTTCGTTGTTCCATTTCGTTGTTCGATATCGTTGTTCGATTTCATTGTTCGATTTCGTTGTTCGATTCGTTTGTTCGATTTCGTTGTTCGATTTCGTGGTTCGAATTCGTTGTTCGAATTCGTTGTTCGATTTCGTTGTTCGATTTCATTGTTCGATTTCGTGGTTCGAATTCGTTGTTCGAATTCGTTGTTCGATTTCGTTGTTCGATTTCGTTGTTCGATTTCGTTGTTAGATTTCGTTGTTCGATTTCGTTGTTCGATTTCGTTGTTCGATTTCGTTGTTAGATTTCGTTGTTCTTTGTTCGATTTCGTGGTTCGAATTCGTTGTTCGAATTCGTTGTTCGATTCGTTATTCGATTTCGTTGTTCGATTTCTTGTTCGATTTCGTTGTTCCATTTCGTTGTTCGATTTCGTTGTTCGATTTCGTTGTTCGATTTCGTTGTTCGATTTCGTTGTTAGATTTCGTTGTTCGATTTCGTTGTTCGATTTCGTTGTTCGATTTCGTTGTTCGATTTCGTTGTCCGATTCCGTTGTTCGATTTCGTTGTTCGTTTTCGTTGTTCGATATTGTTGTATGATTTCGTGGTTCGATTTCGTTGTTCGATTGCGTTGTTCCATTTCGTTGTTCGATTTCGTTGTTCGATTTCGTTGTTCGATTTCGTTGTTCGATTTCGTTGTTCGATTTCGTTGTTCGATTTCGTTGTTGGAATTCGTGTTCGATTTCGTTGATCGATTTCGTTGTTCGATTTTAATTGTTCGATTTGTTTGTTCGATTTCGTTGATCGATTTCGTTGATCGATTTCGTTTTTCGATTTCGTTCGATTTCGTTGTTCGATTTCATTGTTCGATTTCGTGGTTCGAATTCGTTGTTCGAATTCGTTGTTCGATTTCGTTGTTCGTTGTTAGATTTCGTTGTTCGTAGTTAGATTTCGTTGTTCTTTGTTCGATTTCGTTGTTCGTTGTTCGATTTCGTTGTTCGATTTTCGTTGTTCGATTTCGTTGTTCGATTGCGTTGTTCCATTTCGTTATTCAATTTCGTGGTTCGATTTCGTGGTTTCAGTTTGTTGTTCGATTTCGTTGTTCGATTTCGTTGTTCGATTTCGTTGTTCGATTTCGTTGTTCGATTTCGTTGTTGGAATTCGTGTTCGATTTCGTTGATCGATTTCGTTGTTCGATTTTCATTGTTCGATTTGATTGTTCGATTTCGTTGATCGATTTCGTTGATCGATTTCGTTTTTCGATTTCGTTCGATTTCGTTGTTCGATTTCGTTGTTCAATTGCGTTGTTCCATTTCGTTGTTCTATTTCGTGGTTCGATTTCGTGGTTTCAGTTTGTTGTTCGATTTCGATTTCGTTGTTCGATATCGAAGTTGGATTTCGTTGTTCGATTTCGTTGTTCTATTTCGTTGTTCGATTTCGTTGTTCGAATTCGTTGTTCGAATTCGTTGTTCGATTTCGTTGTTCAATTTCGTTGTTCCATTTCGTTGTTCGATTTCGTTGTTCGATTTCATTGTCCGATTGCGTTGTTCCATTTCGTTGTTCTATTTCGTGGTTCGATTTCGTGGTTTCAGTTTGTTGTTCGATTTCGATTTCGTTGTTCGATTTCGAAGTTGGATTTCGTTGTTCGATTTCGTTGTTCAATTTCGATGTTCGATTTCGTTGTTCGATTTCGTTGTTCGAATTCGTTGTTCGATTTCGTTGTTCAATTTCGTTGTTCCATTTCGTTGTTCGATTTCGTTGTTCGATTTCGTTGTTCGATTTCGTTGTTCGATTTCGTTGTTCGATTTCGTTGTCCGATTCCGTTGTTCGATTTCGTTGTTCATTTTCGTTGTTCGATATTGTATGATTTCGTGGTTCGATTTCCTTGTTCGATTGCGTTGTTCCATTTCGTTGTTCTATTTCGTGGTTCAATTTCGTGGTTTCAGTTTGTTGTTCGATTTCGATTTCGTTGTTCGATATCGAAGTTGGATTTCGTTGTTCGATTTCGTTGTTCGATTTCGTTGTTCTATTTCGTTGTTCGATTTCGTTGTTCGATTTCGTTGTTCGATTTCGTTGTTCGATTTCGATGTTCGATTTCGTTGTTCAATTTCGTTGTTCGATTCGTTATTCGCTTTCGTTGTGCGATTTCGTTGTTCAATTTCGTTGTTCCATTTCGTTGTTCGATATCGTTGTTCGATTTCATTGTTCGATTTCGTTGTTCGATTCGTTTGTTCGATTTCGTTGTTCGATTTCGTGGTTCGAATTCGTTGTTCGAATTCGTTGTTCGATTTCGTTGTTCGATTTCATTGTTCGATTTCGTGGTTCGAATTCGTTGTTCGAATTCGTTGTTCGATTTCGTTGTTCGTTGTTAGATTTCGTTGTTCGTTGTTAGATTTCGTTGTTCTTTGTTCGATTTCGTTGTTCGTTGTTAGATTTCGTTGTTCTTTGTTCAATTTCGTTGTTCGATTCGTTATTCGCTTTCGTTGTGCGATTTCGTTGTTCAATTTCGTTGTTCCATTTCGTTGTTCGATTTCGTTGTTCGATTTCGTTGTTCGATTTCGTTGTTCGATTTCGTTGTTCGATTTCGTTGTTCGATTTCGTTGTTCGATTTCGTTGTTCGATTTCGTTGTTCGATTTCGTTGTTCGATTTCGTTGTTCGATTTCGTTGTTCGATTTCGTTGTTCGATTTCGTTGTTCGATTTCGTTGTTCGATTTCGTTGTTCGATTTCGTTGTTCGATTTCGTTGTTCGATTTCGTTGTTGGAATACGTGTTCGATTTCGTTGATCGATTTCGTTGTTCGATTTTCATTGTTCGATTTGACTGTTCGATTTCGTTGATCGATTTCGTTTTTCGATTTCGTTCGATTTCGTTGTTCGATTTCATTGTTCGATTTCGTGGTTCGAATTCGTTGTTCGAATTCGTTGTTCGATTTCGT
This sequence comes from Neocrepidodera transversa, assembly GCA_963243735.1. NCBI lineage: Eukaryota > Metazoa > Arthropoda > Insecta > Coleoptera > Chrysomelidae > Neocrepidodera > Neocrepidodera transversa. Next base: position 39,454,133 of record OY725338.1, read on the forward strand.
TGTTCGTTGTTAGATTTCGTTGTTCGTAGTTAGATTTCGTTGTTCTTTGTTCGATTTCGTTGTTCGTTGTTAGATTTCGTTGTTCTTTGTTCGATTTCGTTGTTCGTTGTTCGATTTCGTTGTTCGATTTTCGTTGTTCGATTTCGTTGTTCGATTGCGTTGTTCCATTTCGTTATTCAATTTCGTGGTTCGATTTCGTGGTTTCAGTTTGTTGTTCGAGTTCGTTATTCGATTTCGTTGTTCGATTTCGTTGTTCGATTTCGTTGTTCGTTTTCGTTGTTCGATATTATATGATTTCGTGGTTCGATTTCGTTGTTCGATTGCGTTGTTCCATTTCGTTGTTCTATTTCGTGGTTCGATTTCGTGGTTTCAGTTTGTTGTTCGATTTCTATTTCGTTGTTCGATATCGAAGTTGGATTTCGTTGTTCGATTTCGTTGTTCTATTTCGTTGTTCGATTTCGTTGTTCGAATTCGTTGTTCGAATTCGTTGTTCGATTTCGTTGTTCAATTTCGTTGTTCCATTTCGTTGTTCGATTTCGTTGTTCGATTTCGTTGTTCGATTGCGTTGTTCCATTTCGTTGTTCTATTTCGTGGTTCGATTTCGTGGTTTCAGTTTGTTGTTCGATTTCGATTTCGTTGTTCGATTTCGAAGTTGGATTTCGTTTTTCGATTTCGTTGTTCAATTTCGATGTTCGATTTCGTTGTTCGATTTCGTTTATCGAATTCGTTGTTCGATTTCGTTGTTCAATTTCGTTGTTCCATTTCGTTGTTCGATTTCGTTGTTCGATTTCGTTGTTCGATTTCGTTGTTCGATTTCGTTGTTCGATTTCGTTGTTCGATTTCGTTGTCCGATTCCGTTGTTCGATTTCGTTGTTCATTTTCGTTGTTCGATATTGTATGATTTCGTGGTTCGATTTCGTTGTTCGATTGCGTTGTTCCATTTCGTTGTTCTATTTCGTGGTTCAATTTCGTGGTTTCAGTTTGTTGTTCGATTTCGATTTCGTTGTTCGATATCGAAGTTGGATTTCGTTGTTCGATTTCGTTGTTCAATTTCGTTGTTCGATTTCGTTGTTCGATTTCGTTGTTCAATTTCGTTTTTCCATTTCGTTGTTCGATTTCGTTGTTCGATTGCGTTGTTCCATTTCGTTGTTCTATTTCGTGGTTCGAATTCGTTGTTCGAATTCGTTGTTCGAATTCGTTGTTCGATTTCGTTGTTCGATTTCATTGTTCGATTTCGTGGTTCGAATTCGTTGTTCGAATTCGTTGTTCGATTTCGTTGTTCGTTGTTAGATTTCGTTGTTCGTTGTTAGATTTCGTTTTTCTTTGTTCAATTTCGTTGTTCGATTCGTTATTCGCTTTCGTTGTGCGATTTCGTTGTTCAATTTCGTTGTTCCATTTCGTTGTTCGATTTCGTTGTTCGATTTCGTTGTTCGATTTCGTTGTTAGATTTCGTTGTTCGATTTCGTTGTTCAATTTCGTTGTTCGATTTCGTTGTTAGATTTCGTTGTTCTTTGTTCGATTTCGTGGTTCGAATTCGTTGTTCGAATTCGTTGTTCGATTCGTTATTCGATTTCGTTGTTCGATTTCTTGTTCGATTTCGTTGTTCCATTTCGTTGTTCGATTTCGTTGTTCGATTTCGTTGTTCGATTTCGTTGTTCGATTTCGTTGTTAGATTTCGTTGTTCGATTTCGTTGTTCGATTTCGTTGTTCGGTTTCGTTGATCGATTTCGTTGTCCGATTCCGTTGTTCGATTTCGTTGTTCGTTTTCGTTGTTCGATATTGTTGTATGATTTCGTGGTTCGATTTCGTTGTTCGATTGCGTTGTTCCATTTCGTTGTTCTATTTCGTGGTTCGATTTCGTGGTTTCAGTTTGTTGTTCGATTTCGATTTCGCTGTTCGATTTCGAAGTTGGATTTCGTTGTTCTATTTCGTTGTTCTAATTCGTTGTTCGATTTAGTTGTTCGATTTCGTTGTTCGATTTCGTTGTTCGATTCGTTATTCGATTTCGTTGTTAGATTTCGTTGTTCGATTTCGTTGTTCGATTTCGTTGTTCGATTTCGTTGTTCGATTTCGTTGTTAGATTTCGTTGTTCGTTGTTAGATTTCGTTGTTCGTTGTTAGATTTCGTTATTCGTTGTTAGATTTCGTTGTTCTTTGTTCGATTTCGTGGTTCGAATTCGTTGTTCGAATTCGTTGTTCGATTTCGTTGTTCGATTTTGTTGTTCGATTGCGTTGTTCCATTTCGTTATTCAATTTCGTGGTTCGATTTCGTGGTTTCAGTTTGTCGTTCGAGTTCGTTATTCGATTTCGTTGTTCGATTTCGTTGTTCGATTTCGTTGTTCGTTTTCGTTGTTCGATATTATATGATTTCGTGGTTCGATTTCGTTGTTCGATTGCGTTGTTCCATTTCGTTGTTCTATTTCGTGGTTCGATTTCGTGGTTTCAGTTTGTTGTTCGATTTCGATTTCGTTGTTCGATATCGAAGTTGGATTTCGTTGTTCGATTTCGTTGTTCTATTTCGTTGTTCGATTTCGTTGTTCGAATTCGTTGTTCGAATTCGTTGTTCGATTTCGTTGTTCAATTTCGTTGTTCCATTTCGTTGTTCGATTTCGTTGTTCGATTTCGTTGTTCGATTGCGTTGTTCCATTTCGTTGTTCTATTTCGTGGTTCGATTTCGTGGTTTCAGTTTGTTGTTCGATTTCGATTTCGTTGTTCGTTTTCGAAGTTGGATTTCGTTGTTCGATTTCGTTGTTCAATTTCGATGTTCGATTTCGTTGTTCGATTTCGTTGTTCGAATTCGTTGTTCGATTTCGTTGTTCAATTTCGTTGTTCCATTTCGTTGTTCGATTTCGTTGTTCCATTTCGTTGTTCGATTTCGTTGTTCGATTTCGTTGTTCGATTGCGTTGTTCCATTTCGTTGTTCTATTTCGTGGTTCGATTTCGTGGTTTCAGTTTGTTGTTCGATTTCGATTTCGTTGTTCGTTTTCGAAGTTGGATTTCGTTGTTCGATTTCGTTGTTCAATTTCGTTGTTCGATTTCGTTGTTCGAATTCGTTGTTCGAATTCGTTGTTCGAATTCGTTGTTCGATTTCGTTGTTCGATTTCATTGTTCGATTTCGTGGTTCGATTTCGTTGTTCGATTTCGTTGTTCGTTTTCGTTGTTCGATATTATATGATTTCGTGGTTCGATTTCGTTGTTCGATTGCGTTGTTCCATTTCGTTGTTCTATTTCGTGGTTCGATTTCGTGGTTTCAGTTTGTTGTTCGATTTCGATTTCGTTGTTCGATATCGAAGTTGGATTTCGTTGTTCGATTTCGTTGTTCTATTTCGTTGTTCGATTTCGTTGTTCGAATTCGTTGTTCGAATTCGTTGTTCGATTTCGTTGTTCAATTTCGTTGTTCCATTTCGTTGTTCGATTTCGTTGTTCGATTTCGTTGTTCGATTGCGTTGTTCCATTTCGTTGTTCTATTTCGTGGTTCGATTTCGTGGTTTCAGTTTGTTGTTCGATTTCGATTTCGTTGTTCGTTTTCGAAGTTGGATTTCGTTGTTCGATTTCGTTGTTCAATTTCGATGTTCGATTTCGTTGTTCGATTTCGTTGTTCGAATTCGTTGTTCGATTTCGTTGTTCAATTTCGTTGTTCCATTTCGTTGTTCGATTTCGTTGTTCCATTTCGTTGTTCGATTTCGTTGTTCGATTTCGTTGTTCGATTGCGTTGTTCCATTTCGTTGTTCTATTTCGTAGTTCGATTTCGTGGTTTCAGTTTGTTGTTCGATTTCGATTTCGTTGTTCGTTTTCGAAGTTGGATTTCGTTGTTCGATTTCGTTGTTCAATTTCGTTGTTCGATTTCGTTGTTCGAATTCGTTGTTCGAATCGTTGTTCGAATTCGTTGTTCGATTTCGTTGTTCGATTTCATTGTTCGATTTCGTGGTTCGAATTCGTTGTTCGAATTCGTTGTTCGATTTCGTTGTTCGTTGTTAGATTTCGTTGTTCGTTGTTAGATTTCGTTGTTCTTTGTTCAATTTCGTTGTTCGATTCGTTAGTCGCTTTCGTTGTGCGATTTCGTTGTTCAATTTCGTTGTTCCATTTCGTTGTTCGATTTCGTTGTTCGATTTCGTTGTTCGATTTCGTTGTTAGATTTCGTTGTTCGATTTCGTTGTTCGATTTCGTTGTTCGATTTCGTTGTTCGATTTCGTTGTTAGATTTCGTTGTTCTTTGTTCGATTTCGTGGTTCGAATTCGTTGTTCGAATTCGTTGTTCGATTCGTTATTCGATTTCGTTGTTCGATTTCTTGTTCGATTTCGTTGTTCCATTTCGTTGTTCGATTTCGTTGTTCGATTTCGTTGTTCGATTTCGTTGTTCGATTTCGTTGTTAGATTTCGTTGTTCGATTTCGTTGTTCGATTTCGTTGTTCGATTTCGTTGTTCGATTTCGTTGTCCGATTCCGTTGTTCGATTTCGTTGTTCGTTTTCGTTGTTCGATATTGTTGTATGATTTCGTGGTTCGATTTCGTTGTTCGATTTCGTTGTTCGATTTCGTTGTTCGATTTCGTTGTTCGATTTCGTTGTTGGAATTCGTGTTCGATTTCGTTGATCGATTTCGTTGTTCGATTTTCATTGTTCGATTTGATTGTTCGATTTCGTTGATCGATTTCGTTGATCAATTTCGTTTTTCGATTTCGTTCGATTTCGTTGTTCGATTTCATTGTTCGATTTCGTGGTTCGAATTCGTTGTTCGAATTCGTTGTTCGATTTCGTTGTTCGTTGTTAGATTTCGTTGTTCGTAGTTAGATTTCGTTGTTCTTTGTTCGATTTCGTTGTTCGTTGTTCGATTTCGTTGTTCGATTTTCGTTGTTCGATTTCGTTGTTCGATTGCGTTGTTCCATTTCGTTATTCAATTTCGTGGTTCGATTTCGTGGTTTCAGTTTGTTGTTCGAGTTCGTTATTCGATTTCGTTGTTCGATTTCGTTTTTCGATTTCGTTGTTCGTTTTCGTTGTTCGATATTGTATGATTTCGTGGTTCGATTTCGTTGTTCAATTGCGTTGTTCCATTTTCGTTGTTCTATTTCGTGGTTCGATTTCGTGGTTTCAGTTTGTTGTTCGATTTCGATTTCGTTGCTCGATATCGAAGTTGGATTTCGTTGTTCGATTTCGTTGTTCTATTTCGTTGTTCGATTTCGTTGTTCGAATTCGTTGTTCGAATTCGTTGTTCGATTTCGTTGTTCAATTTCGTTGTTCCATTTCGTTGTTCGATTTCGTTGTTCGATTTCGTTGTCCGATTGCGTTGTTCCATTTCGTTGTTCTATTTCGTGGTTCGATTTCGTGGTTTCAGTTTGTTGTTCGATTTCGATTTCGTTGTTCGATTTCGAAGTTGGATTTCGTTGTTCGATTTCGTTGTTCAATTTCGATGTTCGATTTCGTTGTTCGATTTCGTTGTTCGAATTCGTTGTTCGATTTCGTTGTTCAATTTCGTTGTTCCATTTCGTTGTTCGATTTCGTTGTTCGATTTCGTTGTTCGATTTCGTTGTTCGATTTCGTTGTTCGATTTCGTTGTCCGATTCCGCTGTTCGATTTCGTTGTTCGATATTGTATGATTTCGTGGTTCGATTTCCTTGTTCGATTGCGTTGTTCCATTTCGTTGTTCTATTTCGTGGTTCAATTTCGTGGTTTCAGTTTGTTGTTCGATTTCGATTTCGTTGTTCGATATCGAAGTTGGATTTCGTTGTTCGATTTCGTTGTTCGATTTCGTTGTTCTATTTCGTTGTTCGATTTCGTTGTTCGATTTCGTTGTTCGATTTCGTTGTTCGATTTCGATGTTCGATTTCGTTGTTCAATTTCGTTGTTCGATTCGTTATTCGCTTTCGTTGTGCGATTTCGTTGTTCAATTTCGTTGTTCGATTTCGTTGTTCTATTTCGTTGTTCGATTTCGTTGTTCGAATTCGTTGTTCGAATTCGTTGTTCGATTTCGTTGTTCAATTTCGTTGTTCCATTTCGTTGTTCGATTTCGTTGTTCGATTTCGTTGTCCGATTGCGTTGTTCCATTTCGTTGTTCTATTTCGTGGTTCGATTTCGTGGTTTCAGTTTGTTGTTCGATTTCGATTTCGTTGTTCGATTTCGAAGTTGGATTTCGTTGTTCGATTTCGTTGTTCAATTTCGATGTTCGATTTCGTTGTTCGATTTCGTTGTTCGAATTCGTTGTTCGATTTCGTTGTTCAATTTCGTTGTTCCATTTCGTTGTTCGATTTCGTTGTTCGATTTCGTTGTTCGATTTCGTTGTTCGATTTCGTTGTTCGATTTCGTTGTCCGATTCCGCTGTTCGATTTCGTTGTTCGATATTGTATGATTTCGTGGTTCGATTTCCTTGTTCGATTGCGTTGTTCCATTTCGTTGTTCTATTTCGTGGTTCAATTTCGTGGTTTCAGTTTGTTGTTCGATTTCGATTTCGTTGTTCGATATCGAAGTTGGATTTCGTTGTTCGATTTCGTTGTTCGATTTCGTTGTTCTATTTCGTTGTTCGATTTCGTTGTTCGATTTCGTTGTTCGATTTCGTTGTTCGATTTCGATGTTCGATTTCGTTGTTCAATTTCGTTGTTCGATTCGTTATTCGCTTTCGTTGTGCGATTTCGTTGTTCAATTTCGTTGTTCCATTTCGTTGTTCGATATCGTTGTTCGATTTCATTGTTCGATTTCGTTGTTCGATTCGTTTGTTCGATTTCGTTGTTCGATTTCGTGGTTCGAATTCGTTGTTCGAATTCGTTGTTCGATTTCGTTGTTCGATTTCATTGTTCGATTTCGTGGTTCGAATTCGTTGTTCGAATTCGTTGTTCGATTTCGTTGTTCGATTTCGTTGTTCGATTTCGTTGTTAGATTTCGTTGTTCGATTTCGTTGTTCGATTTCGTTGTTCGATTTCGTTGTTAGATTTCGTTGTTCTTTGTTCGATTTCGTGGTTCGAATTCGTTGTTCGAATTCGTTGTTCGATTCGTTATTCGATTTCGTTGTTCGATTTCTTGTTCGATTTCGTTGTTCCATTTCGTTGTTCGATTTCGTTGTTCGATTTCGTTGTTCGATTTCGTTGTTCGATTTCGTTGTTAGATTTCGTTGTTCGATTTCGTTGTTCGATTTCGTTGTTCGATTTCGTTGTTCGATTTCGTTGTCCGATTCCGTTGTTCGATTTCGTTGTTCGTTTTCGTTGTTCGATATTGTTGTATGATTTCGTGGTTCGATTTCGTTGTTCGATTGCGTTGTTCCATTTCGTTGTTCGATTTCGTTGTTCGATTTCGTTGTTCGATTTCGTTGTTCGATTTCGTTGTTCGATTTCGTTGTTCGATTTCGTTGTTGGAATTCGTGTTCGATTTCGTTGATCGATTTCGTTGTTCGATTTTCATTGTTCGATTTGTTTGTTCGATTTCGTTGATCGATTTCGTTGATCGATTTCGTTTTTCGATTTCGTTCGATTTCGTTGTTCGATTTCATTGTTCGATTTCGTGGTTCGAATTCGTTGTTCGAATTCGTTGTTCGATTTCGTTGTTCGTTGTTAGATTTCGTTGTTCGTAGTTAGATTTCGTTGTTCTTTGTTCGATTTCGTTGTTCGTTGTTCGATTTCGTTGTTCGATTTTCGTTGTTCGATTTCGTTGTTCGATTGCGTTGTTCCATTTCGTTATTCAATTTCGTGGTTCGATTTCGTGGTTTCAGTTTGTTGTTCGATTTCGTTGTTCGATTTCGTTGTTCGATTTCGTTGTTCGATTTCGTTGTTCGATTTCGTTGTTGGAATTCGTGTTCGATTTCGTTGATCGATTTCGTTGTTCGATTTTCATTGTTCGATTTGATTGTTCGATTTCGTTGATCGATTTCGTTGATCGATTTCGTTTTTCGATTTCGTTCGATTTCGTTGTTCGATTTCGTTGTTCGATTTCATTGTTCGATTTCGTGGTTCGAATTCGTTGTTCGAATTCGTTGTTCGATTTCGTTGTTCGTTGTTAGATTTCGTTGTTCGTAGTTAGATTTCGTTGTTCTTTGTTCGATTTCGTTGTTCGTTGTTCGATTTCGTTGTTCGATTTTCGTTGTTCGATTTCGTTGTTCAATTGCGTTGTTCCATTTCGTTGTTCTATTTCGTGGTTCGATTTCGTGGTTTCAGTTTGTTGTTCGATTTCGATTTCGTTGTTCGATTTCGAAGTTGGATTTCGTTGTTCGATTTCGTTGTTCAATTTCGATGTTCGATTTCGTTGTTCGATTTCGTTGTTCGAATTCGTTGTTCGATTTCGTTGTTCGATTTCGTTGTTCCATTTCGTTGTTCGATTTCGTTGTTCGATTTCGTTGTTCGATTTCGTTGTTCGATTTCGTTGTTCGATTTCGTTGTCCGATTCCGTTGTTCGATTTCGTTGTTCATTTTCGTTGTTCGATATTGTATGATTTCGTGGTTCGATTTCCTTGTTCGATTGCGTTGTTCCATTTCGTTGTTCTATTTCGTGGTTCAATTTCGTGGTTTCAGTTTGTTGTTCGATTTCGATTTCGTTGTTCGATATCGAAGTTGGATTTCGTTGTTCGATTTCGTTGTTCGATTTCGTTGTTCTATTTCGTTGTTCGATTTCGTTGTTCGATTTCGTTGTTCGATTTCGTTGTTCGATTTCGATGTTCGATTTCGTTGTTCAATTTCGTTGTTCGATTCGTTATTCGCTTTCGTTGTGCGATTTCGTTGTTCAATTTCGTTGTTCCATTTCGTTGTTCGATATCGTTGTTCGATTTCATTGTTCGATTTCGTTGTTCGATTCGTTTGTTCGATTTCGTTGTTCGATTTCGTGGTTCGAATTCGTTGTTCGAATTCGTTGTTCGATTTCGTTGTTCGATTTCATTGTTCGATTTCGTGGTTCGAATTCGTTGTTCGAATTCGTTGTTCGATTTCGTTGTTCGTTGTTAGATTTCGTTGTTCGTTGTTAGATTTCGTTGTTCTTTGTTCGATTTCGTTGTTCGTTGTTAGATTTCGTTGTTCTTTGTTCAATTTCGTTGTTCGATTCGTTATTCGCTTTCGTTGTGCGATTTCGTTGTTCAATTTCGTTGTTCCATTTCGTTGTTCGATTTCGTTGTTCGATTTCGTTGTTCGATTTCGTTGTTCGATTTCGTTGTTCGATTTCGTTGTTCGATTTCGTTGTTCGATTTCGTTGTTCGATTTCGTTGTTCGATTTCGTTGTTCGATTTCGTTGTTCGATTTCGTTGTTCGATTTCGTTGTTCGATTTCGTTGTTCGATTTCGTTGTTCGATTTCGTTGTTCGATTTCGTTGTTCGATTTCGTTGTTCGATTTCGTTGTTCGATTTCGTTGTTGGAATACGTGTTCGATTTCGTTGATCGATTTCGTTGTTCGATTTTCATTGTTCGATTTGATTGTTCGATTTCGTTGATCGATTTCGTTTTTCGATTTCGTTCGATTTCGTTGTTCGATTTCATTGTTCGATTTCGTGGTTCGAATTCGTTGTTCGAATTCGTTGTTCGATTTCGTTGTTCGTTGTTAGATTTCGTTGTTCGTAGTTAGATTTCGTTGTTCTTTGTTCGATTTCGTTGTTCGTTGTTAGATTTCGTTGTTCTTTGTTCGATTTCGTTGTTCGTTGTTCGATTTCGTTGTTCGATTTTCGTTGTTCGATTTCGTTGTTCGATTGCGTTGTTCCATTTCGTTATTCAATTTCGTGGTTCGATTTCGTGGTTTCAGTTTGTTGTTCGAGTTCGTTATTCGATTTCGTTGTTCGATTTCGTTGTTCGATTTCGTTGTTCGTTTTCGTTGTTCGATATTATATGATTTCGTGGTTCGATTTCGTTGTTCGATTGCGTTGTTCCATTTCGTTGTTCTATTTCGTGGTTCGATTTCGTGGTTTCAGTTTGTTGTTCGATTTCTATTTCGTTGTTCGATATCGAAGTTGGATTTCGTTGTTCGATTTCGTTGTTCTATTTCGTTGTTCGATTTCGTTGTTCGAATTCGTTGTTCGAATTCGTTGTTCGATTTCGTTGTTCAATTTCGTTGTTCCATTTCGTTGTTCGATTTCGTTGTTCGATTTCGTTGTTCGATTGCGTTGTTCCATTTCGTTGTTCTATTTCGTGGTTCGATTTCGTGGTTTCAGTTTGTTGTTCGATTTCGATTTCGTTGTTCGATTTCGAAGTTGGATTTCGTTTTTCGATTTCGTTGTTCAATTTCGATGTTCGATTTCGTTGTTCGATTTCGTTTATCGAATTCGTTGTTCGATTTCGTTGTTCAATTTCGTTGTTCCATTTCGTTGTTCGATTTCGTTGTTCGATTTCGTTGTTCGATTTCGTTGTTCGATTTCGTTGTTCGATTTCGTTGTTCGATTTCGTTGTCCGATTCCGTTGTTCGATTTCGTTGTTCATTTTCGTTGTTCGATATTGTATGATTTCGTGGTTCGATTTCGTTGTTCGATTGCGTTGTTCCATTTCGTTGTTCTATTTCGTGGTTCAATTTCGTGGTTTCAGTTTGTTGTTCGATTTCGATTTCGTTGTTCGATATCGAAGTTGGATTTCGTTGTTCGATTTCGTTGTTCAATTTCGTTGTTCGATTTCGTTGTTCGATTTCGTTGTTCAATTTCGTTTTTCCATTTCGTTGTTCGATTTCGTTGTTCGATTGCGTTGTTCCATTTCGTTGTTCTATTTCGTGGTTCGAATTCGTTGTTCGAATTCGTTGTTCGAATTCGTTGTTCGATTTCGTTGTTCGATTTCATTGTTCGATTTCGTGGTTCGAATTCGTTGTTCGAATTCGTTGTTCGATTTCGTTGTTCGTTGTTAGATTTCGTTGTTCGTTGTTAGATTTCGTTTTTCTTTGTTCAATTTCGTTGTTCGATTCGTTATTCGCTTTCGTTGTGCGATTTCGTTGTTCAATTTCGTTGTTCCATTTCGTTGTTCGATTTCGTTGTTCGATTTCGTTGTTCGATTTCGTTGTTAGATTTCGTTGTTCGATTTCGTTGTTCAATTTCGTTGTTCGATTTCGTTGTTAGATTTCGTTGTTCTTTGTTCGATTTCGTGGTTCGAATTCGTTGTTCGAATTCGTTGTTCGATTCGTTATTCGATTTCGTTGTTCGATTTCTTGTTCGATTTCGTTGTTCCATTTCGTTGTTCGATTTCGTTGTTCGATTTCGTTGTTCGATTTCGTTGTTCGATTTCGTTGTTAGATTTCGTTGTTCGATTTCGTTGTTCGATTTCGTTGTTCGGTTTCGTTGATCGATTTCGTTGTCCGATTCCGTTGTTCGATTTCGTTGTTCGTTTTCGTTGTTCGATATTGTTGTATGATTTCGTGGTTCGATTTCGTTGTTCGATTGCGTTGTTCCATTTCGTTGTTCTATTTCGTGGTTCGATTTCGTGGTTTCAGTTTGTTGTTCGATTTCGATTTCGCTGTTCGATTTCGAAGTTGGATTTCGTTGTTCTATTTCGTTGTTCTAATTCGTTGTTCGATTTAGTTGTTCGATTTCGTTGTTCGATTTCGTTGTTCGATTCGTTATTCGATTTCGTTGTTAGATTTCGTTGTTCGATTTCGTTGTTCGATTTCGTTGTTCGATTTCGTTGTTCGATTTCGTTGTTAGATTTCGTTGTTCGTTGTTAGATTTCGTTGTTCGTTGTTAGATTTCGTTATTCGTTGTTAGATTTCGTTGTTCTTTGTTCGATTTCGTGGTTCGAATTCGTTGTTCGAATTCGTTGTTCGATTTCGTTGTTCGATTTTGTTGTTCGATTTCGTTGTTCGATTTCATTGTTCGATTTCGTGGTTCGAATTCGTTGTTCGAATTCGTTGTTCGATTTCGTTGTTCGTTGTTAGATTTCGTTGTTCGTTGTTAGATTTCGTTTTTCTTTGTTCAATTTCGTTGTTCGATTCGTTATTCGCTTTCGTTGTGCGATTTCGTTGTTCAATTTCGTTGTTCCATTTCGTGGTTCGATTTCGTTGTTCGATTTCGTTGTTCGATTTCGTTGTTAGATTTCGTTGTTCGATTTCGTTGTTCAATTTCGTTGTTCGATTTCGTTGTTAGATTTCGTTGTTCTTTGTTCGATTTCGTGGTTCGAATTCGTTGTTCGAATTCGTTGTTCGATTCGTTATTCGATTTCGTTGTTCGATTTCTTGTTCGATTTCGTTGTTCCATTTCGTTGTTCGATTTCGTTGTTCGATTTCGTTGTTCGATTTCGTTGTTCGATTTCGTTGTTCGATTTCGTTGTTAGATTTCGTTGTTCGATTTCGTTGTTCGATTTCGTTGTTCGATTTCGTTGTTCGATTTCGTTGTCCGATTCCGTTGTTCGATTTCGTTGTTCGTTTTCGTTGTTCGATTTCGTTGTTCGATTTCGTTGTTCTATTTCGTGGTTCGATTTCGTGGTTTCAGTTTGTTGTTCGATTTCGATTTCGCTGTTCGATTTCGAAGTTGGATTTCGTTGTTCTATTTCGTTGTTCTAATTCGTTGTTCGATTTCGTTGTTCGATTTCGTTGTTCGATTTCGTGGTTCGATTTCGTTGTTCGATTGCGTTGTTCCATTTCGTTGTTCTATTTCGTGGTTCGATTTCGTGGTTTCAGTTTGTTGTTCGATTTCGATTTCGCTGTTCGATTTCGAAGTTGGATTTCGTTGTTCTATTTCGTTGTTCTAATTCGTTGTTCGATTTCGTTGTTCGATTTCGTTGTTCGATTTCGTTGTTCGATTCGTTATTCGATTTCGTTGTTAGATTTCGTTGTTCGATTTCGTTGTTCGATTTCGTTGTTCGATTTCGTTGTTCGATTTCGTTGTTCGATTTCGTTGTTCGATTTCGTTGTTCGATTTCGTTGTTAGATTTCGTTGTTCGTTGTTAGATTTCGTTGTTCGTTGTTAGATTTCGTTATTCGTTGTTAGATTTCGTTGTTCTTTGTTCGATTTCGTGGTTCGAATTCGTTGTTCGAATTCGTTGTTCGATTTCGTTGTTCGATTTTGTTGTTCGATTTCGTTGTTCGATTTCGTTGTTCGATTTCGAAGTTCGATTTCGTTGTTCGATTTCGTTGTTCGATTTCGTTATTCGATTTCGTTGTTCGATTTCGTTGTTCGATTTCGTTGTTAGATTTCGTTGTTCGATTTCGTTGTTCGATTTCGTTGTTCGATTTCGTTGTTCGATTTCGTTGTTAGATTTCGTTGTTCGTTGTTAGATTTCGTTGTTCGTTGTTAGATTTCGTTATTCGTTGTTAGATTTCGTTGTTCTTTGTTCGATTTCGTGGTTCGAATTCGTTGTTCGAATTCGTTGTTCGATTTCGTTGTTCGATTTTGTTGTTCGATTTCGTTGTTCGATTTCATTGTTCGATTTCGTGGTTCGAATTCGTTGTTCGAATTCGTTGTTCGATTTCGTTGTTCGTTGTTAGATTTCGTTGTTCGTTGTTAGATTTCGTTTTTCTTTGTTCAATTTCGTTGTTCGATTCGTTATTCGCTTTCGTTGTGCGATTTCGTTGTTCAATTTCGTTGTTCCATTTCGTGGTTCGATTTCGTTGTTCGATTTCGTTGTTCGATTTCGTTGTTAGATTTCGTTGTTCGATTTCGTTGTTCAATTTCGTTGTTCGATTTCGTTGTTAGATTTCGTTGTTCTTTGTTCGATTTCGTGGTTCGAATTCGTTGTTCGAATTCGTTGTTCGATTCGTTATTCGATTTCGTTGTTCGATTTCTTGTTCGATTTCGTTGTTCCATTTCGTTGTTCGATTTCGTTGTTCGATTTCGTTGTTCGATTTCGTTGTTCGATTTCGTTGTTCGATTTCGTTGTTAGATTTCGTTGTTCGATTTCGTTGTTCGATTTCGTTGTTCGATTTCGTTGTTCGATTTCGTTGTCCGATTCCGTTGTTCGATTTCGTTGTTCGTTTTCGTTGTTCGATTTCGTTGTTCGATTTCGTTGTTCTATTTCGTGGTTCGATTTCGTGGTTTCAGTTTGTTGTTCGATTTCGATTTCGCTGTTCGATTTCGAAGTTGGATTTCGTTGTTCTATTTCGTTGTTCGATTCGTTATTCGCTTTCGTTGTGCGATTTCGTTGTTCAATTTCGTTGTTCCATTTCGTGGTTCGATTTCGTTGTTCGATTTCGTTGTTCGATTTCGTTGTTAGATTTCGTTGTTCGATTTCGTTGTTCAATTTCGTTGTTCGATTTCGTTGTTAGATTTCGTTGTTCTTTGTTCGATTTCGTGGTTCGAATTCGTTGTTCGAATTCGTTGTTCGATTCGTTATTCGATTTCGTTGTTCGATTTCTTGTTCGATTTCGTTGTTCGATTTCGTTGTTCGATTTCGTTGTTCGATTTCGTTGTTAGATTTCGTTGTTCGATTTCGTTGTTCGATTTCGTTGTTCGATTTCGTTGTTCGATTTCGTTGTCCGATTCCGTTGTTCGATTTCGTTGTTCGTTTTCGTTGTTCGATTTCGTTGTTCGATTTCGTTGTTCTATTTCGTGGTTCGATTTCGTGGTTTCAGTTTGTTGTTCGATTTCGATTTCGCTGTTCGATTTCGAAGTTGGATTTCGTTGTTCTATTTCGTTGTTCTAATTCGTTGTTCGATTTCGTTGTTAGATTTCGTTGTTCGATTTCGTTGTTCGATTTCGTTGTTCGATTTCGTTGTTCGATTTCGTTGTTCGATTCGTTATTCGATTTCGTTGTTAGATTTCGTTGTTCGATTTCGTTGTTCGATTTCGTTGTTCGATTTCGTTGTTCGATTTCGTTGTTCGATTTCGTTGTTCGATTTCGTTGTTAGATTTCGTTGTTCGTTGTTAGATTTCGTTGTTCGTTGTTAGATTTCGTTATTCGTTGTTAGATTTCGTTGTTCTTTGTTCGATTTCGTGGTTCGAATTCGTTGTTCGAATTCGTTGTTCGATTTCGTTGTTCGATTTTGTTGTTCGATTTCGTTGTTCGATTTCGTTGTTCGATTTCGAAGTTCGATTTCGTTGTTCGATTTCGTTGTTCGATTTCGTTATTCGATTTCGTTGTTCGATTTCGTTGTTCGATTTCGTTGTTCGATTTCGTTGTTCGATTTCGTTGTTCGATTTCGTTGTTCGATTTCGTTGTTCGATTTCGTTGTTCGATTTCGTTGTTCGATTTCGTTGTTCGATTTCGATGTTCGATTTCGTTGTTCAATTTCGTTGTTCGATTCGTTATTCGCTTTCGTTGTGCGATTTCGTTGTTCAATTTCGTTGTTCCATTTCGTTGTTCGATTTCGTTGTTCGATTTCATTGTTCGATTTCGTTGTTCGATTCGTTTGTTCGATTTCGTTGTTCGATTTCGTGGTTCGAATTCGTTGTTCGAATTCGTTGTTCGATTTCGTTGTTCGATTTCATTGTTCGATTTCGTGGTTCGAATTCGTTGTTCGAATTCGTTGTTCGATTTCGTTGTTCGTTGTTAGATTTCGTTGTTCGTTGTTAGATTTCGTTGTTCTTTGTTCGATTTCGTTGTTCTTTGTTCGATTTTGTTGTTCGTTGTTAGATTTCGTTGTTCTTTGTTCAATTTCGTTGTTCGATTCGTTATTCGCTTTCGTTGTGCGATTTCGTTGTTCAATTTCGTTGTTCCATTTCGTTGTTCGATTTCGTTGTTCGATTTCGTTGTTCGATTTCGTTGTTCGATTTCGTTGTTCGATTTCGTTGTTCGATTTCGTTGTTCGATTTCGTTGTTCGATTTCGTTGTTGGAATTCGTGTTCGATTTCGTTGATCGATTTCGTTGTTCGATTTTCATTGTTCGATTTGATTGTTCGATTTCGTTGATCGATTTCGTTGATCGATTTCGTTTTTCGATTTCGTTCGATTTCGTTGTTCGATTTCATTGTTCGATTTCGTTGTTCGATTTCGTGGTTCGATTTCGTTGTTAGATTTCGTTGTTCGTTGTTAGATTTCGTTGTTCGTTGTTAGATTTCGTTATTCGTTGTTAGATTTCGTTGTTCTTTGTTCGATTTCGTGGTTCGAATTCGTTGTTCGAATTCGTTGTTCGATTTCGTTGTTCGATTTTGTTGTTCGATTTCGTTGTTCGATTTCATTGTTCGATTTCGTGGTTCGAATTCGTTGTTCGATTTCGTAGTTCGTTGTTAGATTTCGTTGTTCGTTGTTAGATTTCGTTTTTCTTTGTTCAATTTCGTTGTTCGATTCGTTATTCGCTTTCGTTGTGCGATTTCGTTGTTCAATTTCGTTGTTCCATTTCGTTGTTCGATTTCGTTGTTCGATTTCGTTGTTCGATTTCGTTGTTCGATTTCGTTGTTAGATTTCGTTGTTCGATTTCGTTGTTCAATTTCGTTGTTCGATTTCGTTGTTAGATTTCGTTGTTCTTTGTTCGATTTCGTGGTTCGAATTCGTTGTTCGAATTCGTTGTTCGATTCGTTATTCGATTTCGTTGTTCGATTTCTTGTTCGATTTCGTTGTTCCATTTCGTTGTTCGATTTCGTTGTTCGATTTCGTTGTTCGATTTCGTTGTTCGATTTCGTTGTTAGATTTCGTTGTTCGATTTCGTTGTTCGATTTCGTTGTTCGATTTCGTTGTTCGATTTCGTTGTTCGATTTCGTTGTCCGATTCCGTTGTTCGATTTCGTTGTTCGTTTTCGTTGTTCGATATTGTTGTATGATTTCGTGGTTCGATTTCGTTGTTCGATTGCGTTGTTCCATTTCGTTGTTCTATTTCGTGGTTCGATTTCGTGGTTTCAGTTTGTTGTTCGATTTTGATTTCGCTGTTCGATTTCGAAGTTGGATTTCGTTGTTCTATTTCGTTGTTCAATTCGTTGTTCGATTTCGTTGTTCGATTTCGTTGTTCGATTTCGTTGTTCGATTCGTTATTCGATTTCGTTGTTAGATTTCGTTGTTCGATTTCGTTGTTCGATTTCGTTGTTCGATTTCGTTGTTAGATTTCGTTGTTCGTTGTTAGATTTCGTTGTTCGTTGTTAGATTTCGTTATTCGTTGTTAGATTTCGTTGTTCTTTGTTCGATTTCGTGGTTCGAATTCGTTGTTCGAATTCGTTGTTCGATTTCGTTGTTCGATTTTGTTGTTCGATTTCGTTGTTCGATTTCGTTGTTCGATTTCGAAGTTCGATTTCGTTGTTCAATTTCGTTGTTCGATTTCGTTATTCGATTTCGTTGTTCGATTTCGTTGTTCGATTTCGTTGTTCGATTTCGTTGTTCGATTTCGTTGTTCGATTTCGTTGTTCGATTTCGTTGTTCGATTTCGTTGTTCGATTTCGTTGTTCGATTTCGTTGTTCGATTTCGTTGTTCGATTTCGTTGTTCGATTTCGTTGTTCGATTTCGTTGTTCAATTTCGTTGTTCGATTTCGATGTTCGATTTCGTTGTTCAATTTCGTTGTTCGATTCGTTATTCGCTTTCGTTGTGCGATTTCGTTGTTCAATTTCGTTGTTCCATTTCGTTGTTCGATTTCGTTGTTCGATTTCATTGTTCGATTTCGTTGTTCGATTCGTTTGTTCGATTTCGTTGTTCGATTTCGTGGTTCGAATTCGTTGTTCGATTTCGTTGTTCGATTTCATTGTTCGATTTCGTGGTTCGAATTCGTTGTTCGAATTCGTTGTTCGATTTCGTTGTTCGTTGTTAGATTTCGTTGTTCGTTGTTAGATTTCGTTGTTCTTTGTTCGATTTCGTTGTTCGTTGTTAGATTTCGTTGTTCTTTGTTCAATTTCGTTGTTCGATTCGTTATTCGCTTTCGTTGTGCGATTTCGTTGTTCAATTTCGTTGTTCCATTTCGTTGTTCGATTTCGTTGTTCGATTTCGTTGTTCGATTTCGTTGTTCGATTTCGTAGTTCGATTTCGTTGTTCGATTTCGTTGTTCAATTTCGTTGTTCGATTTCGTTGTTCGATTTCGTTGTTCGATTTCGTTGTTCGATTTCGTTGTTCGATTTCGTTGTTCGATTTCGTTGTTGGAATTCGTGTTCGATTTCGTTAATCGATTTCGTTGTTCGATTTTCATTGTTCGATTTGATTGTTCGATTTCGTTGATCGATTTCGTTGATCGATTTCGTTGATCGATTTCGTTTTTCGATTTCGTTCGATTTCGTTGTTCGATTTCATTGTTCGATTTCGTGGTTCGAATTCGTTGTTCGAATTCGTTGTTCGATTTCGTTGTTCGTTGTTAGATTTCGTTGTTCGTAGTTAGATTTCGTTGTTCTTTGTTCGATTTCGTTGTTCGTTGTTAGATTTCGTTGTTCTTTGTTCGATTTCGTTGTTCGTTGTTCGATTTCGTTGTTCGATTTTCGTTGTTCGATTGCGTTGTTCCATTTCGTTATTCAATTTCGTGGTTCGATTTCGTGGTTTCAGTTTGTTGTTCGAGTTCGTTATTCGATTTCGTTGTTCGATTTCGTTGTTCGATTTCGTTGTTCGTTTTCGTTGTTCGATATTGTATGATTTCGTGGTTCGATTTCGTTGTTCGATTGCGTTGTTCCATTTCGTTGTTCTATTTCGTGGTTCGATTTCGTGGTTTCAGTTTGTTGTTCGATTTCGATTTCGTTGTTTGATATCGAAGTTGGATTTCGTTGTTCGATTTCGTTGTTCTATTTCGTTGTTCGATTTCGTTGTTGGAATTCGTTGTTCGAATCCGTTGTTCGATTTCGTTGTTCAATTTCGTTGTTCCATTTCGTTGTTCGATTTCGTTGTTCGATTTCGTTGTTCGATTGCGTTGTTCCATTTCGTTGTTCTATTTCGTGGTTCGATTTCGTGGTTTCAGTTTGTTGTTCGATTTCGATTTCGTTGTTCGATTTCGAAGTTGGATTTCGTTGTTCGATTTCGTTGTTCAATTTCGATGTTCGATTTCGTTGTTCGATTTCGTTGTTCGATTTCGTTGTTCGATTTCGTTGTTCGATTTCGTTGTTCGATTTCGTTGTTCGATTTCGTTGTTCGATTTCGTTGTTCGATTTCGTTGTTCGATTTCGTTGTTCGATTTCGTTGTTCGAATTCGTTATTCGAATTCGTTGTTCGATTTCGTTGTTCGATTTCGTTGTTCGATTTCGAAGTTCGATTTCGTTGTTCGATTTCGTTGTTCGATTTCGTATTTCGTTGTTCGAATTCGTTGTTCGATTTCGTTGTTCGAATTCGTTGTTCGATTTCGTTGTTCGATTTCGTTGTTCGATTTCGTTGTTCGATTTCGTTGTTCGATTTTGTTGTTCGATTTCGTTGTTCGATTTCGTATTTCGTTGTTCGAATTCGTTGTTCGATTTCGTTGTTCGTTTTCGTTGTTCGATATTGTTGTATGATTTCGTGGTTCGATTTCGTTGTTCGATTGCGTTGTTCCATTTCGTTGTTCTATTTCGTGGTTCGATTTCGTGGTTTCAGTTTGTTGTTCGATTTCGATTTCGCTGTTCGATTTCGTTGTTCGATTTCGTTGTTCGATTTCGTTGTTCGATTTCGTTGTTCGATTTCGTTGTTCGATTTCGTTGTTCGATTTCGTTGTTCGATTTCGTTGTTCGATTTCGTTGTTCGATTTCGTTGTTCGATTTTGAAGTTCGATTTCGTTGTTCGATTTCGTTGTTCGATTTCGTTGTTCGATTTCGTTGTTCGATTTCGTTGTCCGATTCCGTTGTTCGATTTCGTTGTTCGATTTCGTTGTTCGATTTCGTTGTTCGATTTCGTTGTTCGATTTCGTATTTCGTTGTTCGAATTCGTTGTTCGATTTCGTTGTTCGAATTCGTTGTTCGATTTCATTGTTCGATTTTCTTTGTTCGATTTCGTTGTTCGATTTCGTTGTTCGATTTCGTTGTTCGATTTCGTTGTTCGATTTCGTTGTTCGATTTCGTTGTTCGATTTTGAAGTTCGATTTCGTTGTTCGATTTCGTTGTTCGATTTCGTTGTTCGATTTCGTTGTTCGATTTCGTTGTTCAATTTCGTTGTTCGATTTCGTTGTTCGATTTCGTTGTTCGATATCGAAGTTGGATTTCGTTGTTCGATTTCGTTGTTCGATTTCGTTGTTAGATTTCGTTGTTCGTTGTTAGATTTCGTTGTTCGTTGTTAGATTTCGTTATTCGTTGTTAGATTTCGTTGTTCTTTGTTCGATTTCGTGGTTCGAATTCGTTGTTCGAATTCGTTGTTCGATTTCGTTGTTCGATTTTGTTGTTCGATTTCGTTGTTCGATTTCGTTGTTCGATTTCGAAGTTCGATTTCGTTGTTCGATTTCGTTGTTCGATTTCGTTATTCGATTTCGTTGTTCGATTTCGTTGTTCGATTTCGTTGTTCGATTTCGTTGTTCGATTTCGTTGTTCGATTTCGTTGTTCGATTTCGTTGTTCGATTTCGTTGTTCGATTTCGTTGTTCGATTTCGTTGTTCGATTTCGTTGTTCGATTTCGATGTTCGATTTCGTTGTTCAATTTCGTTGTTCGATTCGTTATTCGCTTTCGTTGTGCGATTTCGTTGTTCAATTTCGTTGTTCCATTTCGTTGTTCGATTTCGTTGTTCGATTTCATTGTTCGATTTCGTTGTTCGATTCGTTTGTTCGATTTCGTTGTTCGATTTCGTGGTTCGAATTCGTTGTTCGAATTCGTTGTTCGATTTCGTTGTTCGATTTCATTGTTCGATTTCGTGGTTCGAATTCGTTGTTCGAATTCGTTGTTCGATTTCGTTGTTCGTTGTTAGATTTCGTTGTTCGTTGTTAGATTTCGTTGTTCTTTGTTCGATTTCGTTGTTCGTTGTTAGATTTCGTTGTTCTTTGTTCAATTTCGTTGTTCGATTCGTTATTCGCTTTCGTTGTGCGATTTCGTTGTTCAATTTCGTTGTTCCATTTCGTTGTTCGATTTCGTTGTTCGATTTCGTTGTTCGATTTCGTTGTTCGATTTCGTTGTTCGATTTCGTTGTTCGATTTCGTTGTTCGATTTCGTTGTTCGATTTCGTTGTTGGAATTCGTGTTCGATTTCGTTGATCGATTTCGTTGTTCGATTTTCATTGTTCGATTTGATTGTTCGATTTCGTTGATCGATTTCGTTGATCGATTTCGTTTTTCGATTTCGTTCGATTTCGTTTTTCGATTTCGTTCGATTTCGTTGTTCGATTTCATTGTTCGATTTCGTTGTTCGATTTCGTGGTTCGATTTCGTTGTTAGATTTCGTTGTTCGTTGTTAGATTTCGTTGTTCGTTGTTAGATTTCGTTATTCGTTGTTAGATTTCGTTGTTCTTTGTTCGATTTCGTGGTTCGAATTCGTTGTTCGAATTCGTTGTTCGATTTCGTTGTTCGATTTTGTTGTTCGATTTCGTTGTTCGATTTCATTGTTCGATTTCGTGGTTCGAATTCGTTGTTCGAATTCGTTGTTCGATTTCGTTGTTCGTTGTTAGATTTCGTTGTTCGTTGTTAGATTTCGTTTTTCTTTGTTCAATTTCGTTGTTCGATTCGTTATTCGCTTTCGTTGTGCGATTTCGTTGTTCAATTTCGTTGTTCCATTTCGTTGTTCGATTTCGTTGTTCGATTTCGTTGTTCGATTTCGTTGTTCGATTTCGTTGTTAGATTTCGTTGTTCGATTTCGTTGTTCAATTTCGTTGTTCGATTTCGTTGTTAGATTTCGTTGTTCTTTGTTCGATTTCGTGGTTCGAATTCGTTGTTCGATTTCGATGTTCGATTTCGTTGTTCAATTTCGTTGTTCGATTCGTTATTCGCTTTCGTTGTGCGATTTCGTTGTTCAATTTCGTTGTTCCATTTCGTTGTTCGATTTCGTTGTTCGATTTCATTGTTCGATTTCGTTGTTCGATTCGTTTGTTCGATTTCGTTGTTCGATTTCGTGGTTCGAATTCGTTGTTCGAATTCGTTGTTCGATTTCGTTGTTCGATTTCATTGTTCGATTTCGTGGTTCGAATTCGTTGTTCGAATTCGTTGTTCGATTTCGTTGTTCGTTGTTAGATTTCGTTGTTCGTTGTTAGATTTCGTTGTTCTTTGTTCGATTTCGTTGTTCGTTGTTAGATTTCGTTGTTCTTTGTTCAATTTCGTTGTTCGATTCGTTATTCGCTTTCGTTGTGCGATTTCGTTGTTCAATTTCGTTGTTCCATTTCGTTGTTCGATTTCGTTGTTCGATTTCGTTGTTCGATTTCGTTGTTCGATTTCGTTGTTCGATTTCGTTGTTCGATTTCGTTGTTCGATTTCGTTGTTCGATTTCGTTGTTGGAATTCGTGTTCGATTTCGTTGATCGATTTCGTTGTTCGATTTTCATTGTTCGATTTGATTGTTCGATTTCGTTGATCGATTTCGTTGATCGATTTCGTTTTTCGATTTCGTTCGATTTCGTTTTTCGATTTCGTTCGATTTCGTTGTTCGATTTCATTGTTCGATTTCGTTGTTCGATTTCGTGGTTCGATTTCGTTGTTAGATTTCGTTGTTCGTTGTTAGATTTCGTTGTTCGTTGTTAGATTTCGTTATTCGTTGTTAGATTTCGTTGTTCTTTGTTCGATTTCGTGGTTCGAATTCGTTGTTCGAATTCGTTGTTCGATTTCGTTGTTCGATTTTGTTGTTCGATTTCGTTGTTCGATTTCATTGTTCGATTTCGTGGTTCGAATTCGTTGTTCGAATTCGTTGTTCGATTTCGTTGTTCGTTGTTAGATTTCGTTGTTCGTTGTTAGATTTCGTTTTTCTTTGTTCAATTTCGTTGTTCGATTCGTTATTCGCTTTCGTTGTGCGATTTCGTTGTTCAATTTCGTTGTTCCATTTCGTTGTTCGATTTCGTTGTTCGATTTCGTTGTTCGATTTCGTTGTTCGATTTCGTTGTTAGATTTCGTTGTTCGATTTCGTTGTTCAATTTCGTTGTTCGATTTCGTTGTTAGATTTCGTTGTTCTTTGTTCGATTTCGTGGTTCGAATTCGTTGTTCGAATTCGTTGTTCGATTCGTTATTCGATTTCGTTGTTCGATTTCTTGTTCGATTTCGTTGTTCCATTTCGTTGTTCGATTTCGTTGTTCGATTTCGTTGTTCGAATTCGTTGTTCGATTTCGTTGTTCGATTTCATTGTTCGATTTCGTGGTTCGAATTCGTTGTTCGAATTCGTTGTTCGATTTCGTTGTTCGTTGTTAGATTTCGTTGTTCGTTGTTAGATTTCGTTGTTCTTTGTTCGATTTCGTTGTTCGTTGTTAGATTTCGTTGTTCTTTGTTCAATTTCGTTGTTCGATTCGTTATTCGCTTTCGTTGTGCGATTTCGTTGTTCAATTTCGTTGTTCCATTTCGTTGTTCGATTTCGTTGTTCGATTTCGTTGTTCGATTTCGTTGTTCGATTTCGTTGTTAGATTTCGTTGTTCTTTGTTCGATTTCGTGGTTCGAATTCGTTGTTCGAATTCGTTGTTCGATTCGTTATTCGATTTCGTTGTTCGATTTCTTGTTCGATTTCGTTGTTCCATTTCGTTGTTCGATTTCGTTGTTCGATTTCGTTGTTCGATTTCGTTGTTCGATTTCGTTGTTAGATTTCGTTGTTCGATTTCGTTGTTCGATTTCGTTGTTCGCTTTCGTTGTGCGATTTCGTTGTTCAATTTCGTTGTTCCATTTCGTTGTTCGATTTCGTTGTTCGATTTCGTTGTTCAATTTCGTTGTTCGATTTCGTTGTTAGATTTCGTTGTTCTTTGTTCGATTTCGTGGTTCGAATTCGTTGTTCGAATTCGTTGTTCGATTCGTTATTCGATTTCGTTGTTCGATTTCTTGTTCGATTTCGTTGTTCCATTTCGTTGTTCGATTTCGTTGTTCGATTTCGTTGTTCGAATTCGTTGTTCGATTTCGTTGTTCGATTTCATTGTTCGATTTCGTGGTTCGAATTCGTTGTTCGAATTCGTTGTTCGATTTCGTTGTTCGTTGTTAGATTTCGTTGTTCGTTGTTAGATTTCGTTGTTCTTTGTTCGATTTCGTTGTTCGTTGTTAGATTTCGTTGTTCTTTGTTCAATTTCGTTGTTCGATTCGTTATTCGCTTTCGTTGTGCGATTTCGTTGTTCAATTTCGTTGTTCCATTTCGTTGTTCGATTTCGTTGTTCGATTTCGTTGTTCGATTTCGTTGTTCGATTTCGTTGTTAGATTTCGTTGTTCTTTGTTCGATTTCGTGGTTCGAATTCGTTGTTCGAATTCGTTGTTCGATTCGTTATTCGATTTCGTTGTTCGATTTCTTGTTCGATTTCGTTGTTCCATTTCGTTGTTCGATTTCGTTGTTCGATTTCGTTGTTCGATTTCGTTGTTCGATTTCGTTGTTAGATTTCGTTGTTCGATTTCGTTGTTCGATTTCGTTGTTCGCTTTCGTTGTGCGATTTCGTTGTTCAATTTCGTTGTTCCATTTCGTTGTTCGATTTCGTTGTTCGATTTCGTTGTTCAATTTCGTTGTTCGATTTCGTTGTTAGATTTCGTTGTTCTTTGTTCGATTTCGTGGTTCGAATTCGTTGTTCGAATTCGTTGTTCGATTCGTTATTCGATTTCGTTGTTCGATTTCTTGTTCGATTTCGTTGTTCCATTTCGTTGTTCGATTTCGTTGTTCGATTTCGTTGTTCGATTTCGTTGTTCGATTTCGTTGTTAGATTTCGTTGTTCGATTTCGTTGTTCGATTTCGTTGTTCGATTTCGTTGTTCGATTTCGTTGTTCGATTTCGTTGTCCGATTCCGTTGTTCGATTTCGTTGTTCGTTTTCGTTGTTCGATATTGTTGTATGATTTCGTGGTTCGATTTCGTTGTTCGATTGCGTTGTTCCATTTCGTTGTTCTATTTCGTGGTTCGATTTCGTGGTTTCAGTTTGTTGTTCGATTTCGATTTCGCTGTTCGATTTCGAAGTTGGATTTCGTTGTTCTATTTCGTTGTTCTAATTCGTTGTTCGATTTCGTTGTTCGATTTCGTTGTTCGATTTCGTTGTTCGATTTCGTTGTTCGATTTCGTTGTTCGATTTCGTTGTTCGATTTCGTTGTTCGATTTCGTTGTTCGATTTCGTTGTTCGATTTCGTTGTTCGATTTCGTTGTTCGATTTCGATGTTCGATTTCGTTGTTCAATTTCGTTGTTCGATTCGTTATTCGCTTTCGTTGTGCGATTTCGTTGTTCAATTTCGTTGTTCCATTTCGTTGTTCGATTTCGTTGTTCGATTTCATTGTTCGATTTCGTTGTTCGATTCGTTTGTTCGATTTCGTTGTTCGATTTCGTGGTTCGAATTCGTTGTTCGAATTCGTTGTTCGATTTCGTTGTTCGATTTCATTGTTCGATTTCGTGGTTCGAATTCGTTGTTCGAATTCGTTGTTCGATTTCGTTGTTCGTTGTTAGATTTCGTTGTTCGTTGTTAGATTTCGTTGTTCTTTGTTCCATTTCGTTGTTCGTTGTTAGATTTCGTTGTTCTTTGTTCAATTTCGTTGTTCGATTCGTTATTCGCTTTCGTTGTGCGATTTCGTTGTTCAATTTCGTTGTTCCATTTCGTTGTTCGATTTCGTTGTTCGATTTCGTTGTTCGATTTCGTTGTTCGATTTCGTTGTTCGATTTCGTTGTTTGATTTCGTTGTTCGATTTCGTTGTTCAATTTCGTTGTTCGATTTCGTTGTTCGATTTCGTTGTTCGATTTCGTTGTTCGATTTCGTTGTTCGATTTCGTTGTTCGATTTCGTTGTTGGAATTCGTGTTCGATTTCGTTGATCGATTTCGTTGTTCGATTTTCATTGTTCGATTTGATTGTTCGATTTCGTTGATCGATTTCGTTGATCGATTTCGTTGATCGATTTCGTTTTTCGATTTCGTTCGATTTCGTTGTTCGATTTCATTGTTCGATTTCGTGGTTCGAATTCGTTGTTCGAATTCGTTGTTCGATTTCGTTGTTCGTTGTTAGATTTCGTTGTTCGTAGTTAGATTTCGTTGTTCTTTGTTCGATTTCGTTATTCGTTGTTAGATTTCGTTGTTCTTTGTTCGATTTCGTTGTTCGATTTTCGTTGTTCGATTTCGTTGTTCGATTGCGTTGTTCCATTTCGTTATTCAATTTCGTGGTTCGATTTCGTGGTTTCAGTTTGTTGTTCGAGTTCGTTATTCGATTTCGTTGTTCGATTTCGTTGTTCGATTTCGTTGTTCGTTTTCGTTGTTCGATATTGTATGATTTCGTGGTTCGATTTCGTTGTTCGATTGCGTTGTTCCATTTCGTTGTTCTATTTCGTGGTTCGATTTCGTGGTTTCAGTTTGTTGTTCGATTTCGATTTCGTTGTTCGATATCGAAGTTGGATTTCGTTGTTCGATTTCGTTGTTCTATTTCGTTGTTCGATTTCGTTGTTGGAATTCGTTGTTCGAATTCGTTGTTCGATTTCGTTGTTCAATTTCGTTGTTCCATTTCGTTGTTCGATTTCGTTGTTCGATTTCGTTGTTCGATTGCGTTGTTCCATTTCGTTGTTCTATTTCGTGGTTCGATTTCGTGGTTTCAGTTTGTTGTTCGATTTCGATTTCGTTGTTCGATTTCGAAGTTGGATTTCGTTGTTCGATTTCGTTGTTCAATTTCGTTGTTCGATTCGTTATTCGATTTCGTTGTTCGATTTCGTTGTTCGATTTCGTTGTTCGATTTCGTTCGATTTCGTTGTTCGTTGTTAGATTTCGTTGTTCGTAGTTAGATTTCGTTGTTCTTTGTTCGATTTCGTTGTTCGTTGTTAGATTTCGTTGTTTTTTGTTCGATTTCGTTGTTCGTTGTTCGATTTCGTTGTTCGATTTTCGTTGTTCGATTTCGTTGTTCGATTGCGTTGTTCCATTTCGTTATTCAATTTCGTGGTTCGATTTCGTGGTTTCAGTTTGTTGTTCGAGTTCGTTATTCGATTTCGTTGTTCGATTTCGTTGTTCGATTTCGTTGTTCGTTTTCGTTGTTCGATATTGTATGATTTCGTGGTTCGATTTCGTTGTTCGATTGCGTTGTTCCATTTCGTTGTTCTATTTCGTGGTTCGATTTCGTGGTTTCAGTTTGTTGTTCGATTTCGATTTCGTTGTTCGATATCGAAGTTGGATTTCGTTGTTCGATTTCGTTGTTCTATTTCGTTGTTCGATTTCGTTGTTGGAATTCGTTGTTCGAATTCGTTGTTCGATTTCGTTGTTCAATTTCGTTGTTCCATTTCGTTGTTCGATTTCGTTGTTCGATTTCGTTGTTCGATTTCGTTGTTCGATTTCGTTGTTCGATTTCGTTGTTCGATTTCGTTGTTCGATTTCGTTGTTCGAATTCGTTATTCGAATTCGTTGTTCGATTTCGTTGTTCGATTTCGTTGTTCGATTTCGAAGTTCGATTTCGTTGTTCGATTTCGTTGTTCGATTTCGTATTTCGTTGTTCGAATTCGTTGTTCGATTTCGTTGTTCGAATTCGTTGTTCGATTTCGTTGTTCGATTTCGTTGTTCGATTTCGTTGTTCGATTTCGTGGTTCGATTTCGTTGTTCGATTGCGTTGTTCCATTTCGTTGTTCTATTTCGTGGTTCGATTTCGTGGTTTCAGTTTGTTGTTCGATTTCGATTTCGCTGTTCGATTTCGTTGTTCGATTTCGTTGTTCGATTTCGTTGTTCGATTTCGTTGTTCGATTTCGTTGTTCGATTTCGTTGTTCGATTTCGTTGTTCGATTTCGTTGTTCGATTTCGTTGTTCGATTTTGAAGTTCGATTTCGTTGTTCGATTTCGTTGTTCGATTTCGTTGTTCGATTTCGTTGTTCGATTTCGTTGTCCGATTCCGTTGTTCGATTTCGTTGTTCGATTTCGTTGTTCGATTTCGTTGTTCGATTTCGTTGTTCGATTTCGTATTTAGTTGTTCGAATTCGTTGTTCGATTTCGTTGTTCGAATTCGTTGTTCGATTTCGTTGTTCGATTTTCTTTGTTCGATTTCGTTGTTCGATTTCGTTGTTCGATTTCGTTGTTCGATTTCGTTGTTCGATTTCGTTGTTCGATTTCGTTGTTCGATTTCGTTGTTCGATTTTGAAGTTCGATTTCGTTGTTCGATTTCGTTGTTCGATTTCGTTGTTCGATTTCGTTGTTCGATTTCGTTGTTCAATTTCGTTGTTCGATTTCGTTGTTCGATTTCGTTGTTCGATTTCGTTGTTCGATTTTCATTGTTCGATTTGATTGTTCGATTTCGTTGATCGATTTCGTTGATCGATTTCGTTTTTCGATTTCGTTCGATTTCGTTGTTCGATTTCATTGTTCGATTTCGTGGTTCGAATTCGTTGTTCGAATTCGTTGTTCGATTTCGTTGTTCGTTGTTAGATTTCGTTGTTCGTAGTTAGATTTCGTTGTTCTTTGTTCGATTTCGTTGTTCGTTGTTAGATTTCGTTGTTCTTTGTTCGATTTCGTTGTTCGTTGTTCGATTTCGTTGTTCGATTTTCGTTGTTCGATTTCGTTGTTCGATTGCGTTGTTCCATTTCGTTATTCAATTTCGTGGTTCGATTTCGTGGTTTCAGTTTGTTGTTCGAGTTCGTTATTCGATTTCGTTGTTCGATTTCGTTGTTCGATTTCGTTGTTCGTTTTCGTTGTTCGATATTGTATGATTTCGTGGTTCGATTTCGTTGTTCGATTTCGTTGTTCGATTTCGTTGTTCGATTTCGTTGTTCGATTTCGTATTTCGTTGTTCGAATTCGTTGTTCGATTTCGTTGTTCGAATTCGTTGTTCGATTTCGTTGTTCGATTTTCTTTGTTCGATTTCGTTGTTCGATTTCGTTGTTCGATTTCGTTGTCCGATTCCGTTGTTCGATTTCGTTGTTCGTTTTCGTTGTTCGATATTGTTGTATGATTTCGTGGTTCGATTTCGTTGTTCGATTGCGTTGTTCCATTTCGTTGTTCTATTTCGTGGTTCGATTTCGTGGTTTCAGTTTGTTGTTCGATTTCGATTTCGCTGTTCGATTTCGAAGTTGGATTTCGTTGTTCTATTTCGTTGTTCTAATTCGTTGTTCGATTTCGTTGTTCGATTTCGTTGTTCGATTTCGTTGTTCGATTTCGTTGTTCGATTTCGTTGTTCGATTTTGAAGTTCGATTTCGTTGTTCGATTTCGTTGTTCGATTTCGTTGTTCGATTTCGTTGTTCGATTTCGTTGTTCGATTTCGTTGTTCGATTTCGTTGTTCGATTTCGTTGTTCGATTTCGTTGTTCGATTTCGTTGTTCGATTTCGATGTTCGATTTCGCTGTTCGATTTCGTTGTTCGATTTCGTTGTTCGATTTCGTTGTTCGATTTCGTTGTTCGATTTCGTTGTTCGATTTCGTTGTTCGATTTCGTTGTTCGATTTCGTTGTTCGATTTCGTTGTTCGATTTCGTTGTTCGATTTCGTTGTTCGATTTCGTTGTTCGATTTCGTTGTTCGATTTCGTTGTTCGATTTCGTTGTTCGATTTCGTTGTTCGATTTCGTTGTTCGATTTCGTTGTTCGATTTCGTTGTTCGATTTCGTTGTTCGATTTCGTTCGATTTCGTGGTTCCAATTCGTTGTTCGAATTCGTTTTTCGAATTCGTTGTTCGATTTCGTTGTTCGATTTCGTTGTTCGATTTGGTTGTTCGATTTCGTTGTTCGATTTCGTTGTTCGATTTCGTTATTCGATTTCTTGTTCGAATTCGTTGTTCGAATTCGTTGTTCGAATTCGTTGTTCGATTTCGTTGTTCGATTTCGTTGTTCGATTTCGTTGTTCGATTTCGTTGTTCGATTTTGAAGTTCGATTTCGTTGTTCGATTTCGTTGTTCGATTTCGTTGTTCGATTTCGTTGTTCGATTTCGTTGTTCGATTTCGTTGTTCGATTTCGTTGTTCGATTTCGTTTTTCGATTTCGTTTTTCGATTTTGTTGTTCGATTTCGTTGTTCGATTTCGTTGTTCGATTTCGTTGTTCGATTTCGTTGTTCGATTTCGTTGTTCGATTTCGTTGTTCGATTTCGTTGTTCGATTTCGTTGTTCGATTTCGTTGTCCGATTCCGTTGTTCGATTTCGTTGTTCGTTTTCGTTGTTCGATATTGTTGTATGATTTCGTGGTTCGATTTCGTTGTTCGATTTCGTTGTTCTATTTCGTTGTTCTAATTCGTTGTTCGATTTCGTTGTTCGATTTCGTTGTTCGATTTCGTTGTTCGATTCGTTATTCGATTTCGTTGTTCGATTTCGTTGTTCGATTTCGTTGTTCCATTTCGTTGTTCGATTTCGTTGTTCGATTTCGTTGTTCGATTTCGTTGTTCGATTTCGTTGTTAGATTTCGTTGTTCGATTTCGTTGTTCGTTGTTAGATTTCGTTGTTCTTTGTTCGATTTCGTGGTTCGAATTCGTTGTTCGAATTCGTTGTTCGATTTCGTTGTTCGATTTTGTTGTTCGATTTCGTTGTTCGATTTCGTTGTTCGATTTCGTTGTTCGATTTCGTTGTTCGATTTCGTTGTTCGATTTCGCTGTTCGATTTCGAAGTTCGATTTCGTTGTTCGAGTTCGTTGTTCGATTTCGTTGTTCGATTTCGTTGTTCGATTTCGTTGTTCCATTTCGTTGTTCGATTTCGTTGTTCGATTTCGTTGTTCGATTTCGTTGTTAGATTTCGTTGTTCGATTTCGTTGTTCGATTTCGTTGTTCGATTTCGTTGTTCGATTTCGTTGTTCGATTTCGTTGTTCGATTTCGTTGTTCGATTTCGTTGTTAGATTTCGTTGTTCGTTGTTAGATTTCGTTGTTCGTTGTTAGATTTCGTTATTCGTTGTTAGATTTCGTTGTTCTTTGTTCGATTTCGTGGTTCGAATTCGTTGTTCGAATTCGTTATTCGATTTCGTTGTTCGATTTCGTTGTTCGATTTCGTTGTTCGATTTCGTTGTTCGATTTCGTTGTTCGATTTCGTTGTTCGATTTCGTTGTTCGATTTCGTTGTTCGATTTCGTTGTTCGATTTCGTTGTTCGATTTCGTTGTTAGATTTCGTTGTTCGTTGTTCGTTGTTAGATTTCGTTATTCGTTGTTAGATTTAGTTGTTCTTTGTTCGATTTCGTGGTTCGAATTCGTTGTTCGAATTCGTTATTCGATTTCGTTGTTCGATTTCGTTGTTCGATTTCGTTGTTCGATTTCGTTGTTCGATTTCGTTGTTCGATTTCGTTGTTCGATTTCGTTGTTCGATTTCGTTGTTCGATTTCGTTGTTCGATTTCGTTGTTCGATTTCGTTGTTCGATTTCGTTGTTCGTTTTCGTTGTTCGATTTCGTTGTTCGATTTCGTTGTTCGATTTCGATGTTCGATTTCGTTGTTCAATTTCGTTGTTCGATTCGTTATTCGCTTTTGTTGAGCGATTTCGTTGTTCAATTTCGTTGTTCCATTTCGTTGTTCGATTTCGTTGTTCGATTTCATTGTTCGATTTCGTTGTTCGATTCGTTTGTTCGATTTCGTTGTTCGATTTCGTGGTTCGAATTCGTTGTTCGAATTCGTTGTTCGATTTCGTTGTTCGATTTCATTGTTCGATTTCGTGGTTCGAATTCGTTGTTCGAATTCGTTGTTCGATTTCGTTGTTCGTTGTTAGATTTCGTTGTTCGTTGTTAGATTTCGTTGTTCTTTGTTCGATTTCGTTGTTCGTTGTTAGATTTCGTTGTTCTTTGTTCAATTTCGTTGTTCGATTCGTTATTCGCTTTCGTTGTGCGATTTCGTTGTTCAATTTCGTTGTTCGATTTCGTTGTTCGATTTCGTTGTTCGATTTCGTTGTTCGATTTCGTTGTTCGATTTCGTTGTTCGATTTCGTTGTTCGATTTCGTTGTTCGATTTCGTTGTTGGATTTCGTTGTTCGATTTCGTTGTTCGATTTCGTTGTTCGATTTCGTTGTTCGATTTCGTTGTTCGATTTCGTTGTTCGATTTCGTTGTTCGATGTCGTTGTTCGAATTCGTTGTTCGAATTCGTTGTTCGATTTCGTTGTTCGATTTCGTTGTTCGATTTCGTTGTTCGATTTCGTTGTTCGATTTCGTTGTTCGATTTCGTTGTTAGATTTCGTTGTTCGATTTCTTTGTTCGATTTCGTGGTTCGAATTCGTTGTTCGAATTCGTTGTTCGATTCGTTATTCGATTTCGTTGTTCGATTTCTTGTTCGATTTCGTTGTTCCATTTCGTTGTTCGATTTCGTTGTTCGATTTCGTTGTTCGATTTCGTTGTTCGATTTCGTTGTTAGATTTCGTTGTTAGATTTCGTTGTTAGATTTCGTTGTTCGATTTCGTTGTTCGATTTCGTTGTTCGATTTCGTTGTTCGATTTCGTTGTTCGATTTCGTTGTTCGATTTCGTTGTTCGATTTCGTTGTTCGATTTCGTTGTTCGATTTCGTTGTTCGATTTCGTTGTTCGATTTCGTTGTTCGATTTCGTTGTTCGATTTCGTTGTTCGATTTCGTTGTTCGATTTCGTTTGTTCGATTTTGTTGTTCGATTTCGTTGTTCGATTTCGTTGTTCGATTTCGTTGTTCGATTTCGTTGTTCGATTTCGTTGTTCGATTTCGTTGTTCGATTTCGTTGTTCGATTTCGTTTGTTCGATTTTGTTGTTCGATTTCGTTGTTCGATTTCGTTGTTCGATTTCGTTGTTCGATTTCGTTGTTCCATTTCGTTGTTCGATTTCGTTGTTCGATTTCGTTGTTAGATTTCGTTGTTCGATTTCGTTGTTCGATTTCGTTGTTCGATTTCGTTGTTAGATTTCGTTGTTCGATTTCGTTGTTCGATTTCGTTGTTCGATTTCGTTGTTCGATTTCGTTGTTAGATTTCGTTGTTCGTTGTTAGATTTCGTTGTTCGTTGTTAGATTTCGTTATTCGTTGTTAGATTTCGTTGTTCTTTGTTCGATTTCGTGGTTCGAATTCGTTGTTCGAATTCGTTATTCGATTTCGTTGTTCGATTTCGTTGTTCGATTTCGTTGTTCGATTTCGTTGTTCGATTTCGTTGTTCGATTTCGTTGTTCGATTTCGTTGTTCGATTTCGTTGTTCGATTTCGTTGTTCGATTTCGTTGTTCGATTTCGTTGTTCGATTTCGTTGTTCGATTTCGTTGTTCGAAGGCGTTGTTCGAATTCGTTGTTCGAATTCGTTGTTCGATTTCGTTGTTCGATTTCGTTGTTCGATTTCGTTGTTCGATTTCGTTGTTCGATTTCGTTGTTCGATTTCGTTGTTCGATTTCGTTGTTCGATTTCGTTGTTCGATTTCGTTGTTCGATTTCGTTGTTCGATTTCGTTGTTCGATTTCGTTGTTCGATTTCGTTGTTCGATTTCGTTGTTCGATTTCGTTGTTCGATTTCGTTGTTCGATTTCGTTGTTCGATTTCGTTGTTCGATTTCGTGGTTCGATTTCGTTGTTCGATTTTGAAGTTCGATTTTGAAGTTCGATTTCGTTGTTCGATTTCGTTGTTCGATTTCGTTGTTCGATTTCGTTGTCCGATTCCGTTGTTCGATTTCGTTGTTCGTTTTCGTTGTTCGATATTGTTGTATGATTTCGTGGTTCGATTTCGTTGTTCGATTGCGTTGTTCCATTTCGTTGTTCTATTTCGTGGTTCGATTTCGTGGTTTCAGTTTGTTGTTCGATTTCGATTTCGCTGTTCGATTTCGAAGTTGGATTTCGTTGTTCTATTTCGTTGTTCTAATTCGTTGTTCGATTTCGTTGTTCGATTTCGTTGTTCGATTTCGTTGTTCGATTCGTTATTCGATTTCGTTGTTCGATTTCGTTGTTCGATTTCGTTGTTCCATTTCGTTGTTCGATTTCGTTGTTCGATTTCGTTGTTCGATTTCGTTGTTCGATTTCGTTGTTAGATTTCGTTGTTCGATTTCGTTGTTCGTTGTTAGATTTCGTTGTTCTTTGTTCGATTTCGTGGTTCGAATTCGTTGTTCGAATTCGTTGTTCGATTTCGTTGTTCGATTTTGTTGTTCGATTTCGTTGTTCGATTTCGTTGTTCGATTTCGTTGTTCGATTTCGTTGTTCGATTTCGCTGTTCGATTTCGAAGTTCGATTTCGTTGTTCGATTTCGTTGTTCGATTTCGTTGTTCGATTTCGTGGTTCGATTTCGTGGTTTCAGTTTGTTGTTCGATTTCGATTTCGCTGTTCGATTTCGAAGTTGGATTTCGTTGTTCTATTTCGTTGTTCTAATTCGTTGTTCGATTTCGTTGTTCGATTTCGTTGTTCGATTTCGTTGTTCGATTTCGTTGTTCGATTTCGTTGTTCGATTTCGTTGTTCGATTTCGTTGTTCGATTTTGAAGTTCGATTTTGAAGTTCGATTTCGTTGTCCGATTCCGTTGTTCGATTTCGTTGTTCGTTTTCGTTGTTCGATATTGTTGTATGATTTCGTGGTTCGATTTCGTTGTTCGATTTCGTTGTTCGATTTCGTTGTTCGATTTCGTTGTTCGATTTCGTTGTCCGATTCCGTTGTTCGATTTCGTTGTTCGTTTTCGTTGTTCGATATTGTTGTATGATTTCGTGGTTCGATTTCGTTGTTCGATTGCGTTGTTCCATTTCGTTGTTCTATTTCGTGGTTCGATTTCGTGGTTTCAGTTTGTTGTTCGATTTCGATTTCGCTGTTCGATTTCGAAGTTGGATTTCGAAGTTGGATTTCGTTGTTCTATTTCGTTGTTCTAATTCGTTGTTCGATTTCTTTGTTCGATTTCGTTGTTCGATTTCGTTGTTCGATTTCGTTGTTCGATTTCGTTGTTCGATTTCGTTGTTAGATTTCGTTGTTCGTTGTTAGATTTCGTTGTTCGTTGTTAGATTTCGTTATTCGTTGTTAGATTTCGTTGTTCTTTGTTCGATTTCGTGGTTCGATTTTGAAGTTCGATTTCGTTGTTCGATTTCGTTGTTCGATTTCGTTGTTCGATTTCGTTGTTCGATTTCGTTGTTCGATTTCGTTGTTCGATTTCGTTGTTCGATTTCGTTGTTCGATTTCGTTGTTCCATTTCGTTGTTCGATTTCGTTGTTCGATTTCGTTGTTCGATTCCGTTGTTAGATTTCGTTGTTCGATTTCGTTGTTCGATTTCGTTGTTCGATTTCGTTGTTCGATTTCGTTGTTCGATTTCGTTGTTCGATTTCGTTGTTCGATTTCGTTGTTAGATTTCGTTGTTCGTTGTTAGATTTCGTTGTTCGTTGTTAGATTTCGTTATTCGTTGTTAGATTTCGTTGTTCTTTGTTCGATTTCGTGGTTCGAATTCGTTGTTCGAATTCGTTATTCGATTTCGTTGTTCGATTTCGTTGTTCGATTTCGTTGTTCGATTTCGTTGTTCGATTTCGTTGTTCGATTTCGTTGTTCGATTTCGTTGTTCGATTTCGTTGTTCGATTTCGTTGTTCGATTTCGTTGTTAGATTTCGTTGTTCGTTGTTCGTTGTTAGATTTCGTTATTCGTTGTTAGATTTAGTTGTTCTTTGTTCGATTTCGTGGTTCGAATTCGTTGTTCGAATTCGTTATTCGATTTCGTTGTTCGATTTCGTTGTTCGATTTCGTTGTTCGATTTCGTTGTTCGATTTCGTTGTTCGATTTCATTGTTCGATTTCGTTGTTCGATTTCGTTGTTCGATTTCGTTGTTCGATTTCGTTGTTCGATTTCGTTGTTCGATTTCGTTGTTCGTTTTCGTTGTTCGATTTCGTTGTTCGATTTCGTTGTTCGATTTCGATGTTCGATTTCGTTGTTCAATTTCGTTGTTCGATTCGTTATTCGCTTTTGTTGAGCGATTTCGTTGTTCAATTTCGTTGTTCCATTTCGTTGTTCGATTTCGTTGTTCGATTTCATTGTTCGATTTCGTTGTTCGATTCGTTTGTTCGATTTCGTTGTTCGATTTCGTGGTTCGAATTCGTTGTTCGAATTCGTTGTTCGATTTCGTTGTTCGATTTCATTGTTCGATTTCGTGGTTCGAATTCGTTGTTCGAATTCGTTGTTCGATTTCGTTGTTCGTTGTTAGATTTCGTTGTTCGTTGTTAGATTTCGTTGTTCTTTGTTCGATTTCGTTGTTCGTTGTTAGATTTCGTTGTTCTTTGTTCAATTTCGTTGTTCGATTCGTTATTCGCTTTCGTTGTGCGATTTCGTTGTTCAATTTCGTTGTTCAATTTCGTTGTTCGATTTCGTGGTTCGAATTCGTTGTTCGAATTCGTTATTCGATTTCGTTGTTCGATTTCGTTGTTCGATTTCGTTGTTCGATTTCGTTGTTCGATTTCGTTGTTCGATTTCATTGTTCGATTTCGTTGTTCGATTTCGTTGTTCGATTTCGTTGTTCGATTTCGTTGTTCGATTTCGTTGTTCGATTTCGTTGTTCGTTTTCGTTGTTCGATTTCGTTGTTCGATTTCGTTGTTCGATTTCGATGTTCGATTTCGTTGTTCAATTTCGTTGTTCGATTCGTTATTCGCTTTTGTTGAGCGATTTCGTTGTTCAATTTCGTTGTTCCATTTCGTTGTTCGATTTCGTTGTTCGATTTCATTGTTCGATTTCGTTGTTCGATTCGTTTGTTCGATTTCGTTGTTCGATTTCGTGGTTCGAATTCGTTGTTCGAATTCGTTGTTCGATTTCGTTGTTCGATTTCATTGTTCGATTTCGTGGTTCGAATTCGTTGTTCGAATTCGTTGTTCGATTTCGTTGTTCGTTGTTAGATTTCGTTGTTCGTTGTTAGATTTCGTTGTTCTTTGTTCGATTTCGTTGTTCGTTGTTAGATTTCGTTGTTCTTTGTTCAATTTCGTTGTTCGATTCGTTATTCGCTTTCGTTGTGCGATTTCGTTGTTCAATTTCGTTGTTCAATTTCGTTGTTCGATTTCGTTGTTCGATTTCGTTGTTCGATTTCGTTGTTCGATTTCGTTGTTCGATTTCGTTGTTCGATTTCGTTGTTCGATTTCGTTGTTCGATTTCGTTGTTGGATTTCGTTGTTGGATTTCGTTGTTCGATTTCGTTGTTCGATTTCGTTGTTCGATTTCGTTGTTCGATTTCGTTGTTCGATTTCGTTGTTCGATTTCGTTGTTCGATTTCGTTGTTCGATGTCGTTGTTCGAATTCGTTGTTCGAATTCGTTGTTCGATTTCGTTGTTCGATTTCGTTGTTCGATTTCGTTGTTCGATTTCGTTGTTCGATTTCGTTGTTCGATTTCGTTGTTCGATTTCGTTGTTCGATTTCGTTGTTCGATTTCTTTGTTCGATTTCGTGGTTCGAATTCGTTGGTCGAATTCGTTGTTCGATTCGTTATTCGATTTCGTTGTTCGATTTCTTGTTCGATTTCGTTGTTCCATTTCGTTGTTCGATTTCGTTGTTCGATTTCGTTGTTCGATTTCGTTGTTCGATTTCGTTGTTCGATTTCGTTGTTAGATTTCGTTGTTAGATTTCGTTGTTAGATTTCGTTGTTCGATTTCGTTGTTCGATTTCGTTGTTCGATTTCGTTGTTCGATTTCGTTGTTCGATTTCGTTGTTCGATTTCGTTGTTCGATTTCGTTGTTCGATTTCGTTGTTCGATTTCGTTGTTCGATTTCGTTGTTCGATTTCGTTGTTCGATTTCGTTGTTCGATTTCGTTGTTCGATTTCGTTTGTTCGATTTTGTTGTTCGATTTCGTTGTTCGATTTCGTTGTTCGATTTCGTTGTTCGATTTCGTTGTTCGATTTCGTTGTTCGATTTCGTTGTTCGATTTCGTTGTTCGATTTCGTTTGTTCGATTTTGTTGTTCGATTTCGTTGTTCGATTTCGTTGTTCGATTTCGTTGTTCGATTTCGTTGTTCCATTTCGTTGTTCGATTTCGTTGTTAGATTTCGTTGTTAGATTTCGTTGTTCGATTTCGTTGTTCGATTTCGTTGTTCGATTTCGTTGTTAGATTTCGTTGTTCGATTTCGTTGTTCGATTTCGTTGTTCGATTTCGTTGTTCGATTTCGTTGTTAGATTTCGTTGTTCGTTGTTAGATTTCGTTGTTCGTTGTTAGATTTCGTTATTCGTTGTTAGATTTCGTTGTTCTTTGTTCGATTTCGTGGTTCGAATTCGTTGTTCGAATTCGTTATTTGATTTCGTTGTTCGATTTCGTTGTTCGATTTCGTTGTTCGATTTCGTTGTTCGATTTCGTTGTTAGATTTCGTTGTTAGATTTCGTTGTTAGATTTCGTTGTTCGATTTCGTTGTTCGATTTCGTTGTTCGATTTCGTTGTTCGATTTCGTTGTTCGATTTCGTTGTTCGATTTCGTTGTTCGATTTCGTTGTTCGATTTCGTTGTTCGATTTCGTTGTTCGATTTCGTTGTTCGATTTCGTTGTTCGATTTCGTTGTTCGATTTCGTTGTTCGATTTCGTTGTTCGATTTCGTTTGTTCGATTTTGTTGTTCGATTTCGTTGTTCGATTTCGTTGTTCGATTTCGTTGTTCGATTTCGTTGTTCGATTTCGTTGTTCGATTTCGTTGTTCGATTTCGTTGTTCGATTTCGTTTGTTCGATTTTGTTGTTCGATTTCGTTGTTCGATTTCGTTGTTCGATTTCGTTGTTCGATTTCGTTGTTCCATTTAGTTGTTCGATTTCGTTGTTCGATTTCGAAGTTCGATTTCGTTGTTCGATTTCGTTGTTCGATTTCGTTGTTCGATTTCGTTGTTCGATTTCGTTGTTCGATTTCGTTGTTCGATTTCGTTGTTCGATTTCCTTGTTCGATTTCGTTGTTCGATTTCGTTGTTCGATTTCGTTGTTCGATTTCGTTGTTCGATTTCGTTGTTCGATTTCGTTGTTCGATTTCGTTGTTCGAAGGCGTTGTTCGAATTCGTTGTTCGAATTCGTTGTTCGATTTCGTTGTTCGATTTCGTTGTTCGATTTCGTTGTTCGATTTCGTTGTTCGATTTCGTTGTTCGATTTCGTTGTTCGATTTCGTTGTTCGATTTCGTTGTTCGATTTCGTTGTTCGATTTCGTTGTTCGATTTCGTTGTTCGATTTCGTTGTTCGATTTCGTTGTTCGATTTCGTTGTTCGATTTCGTTGTTCGATTTCGTTGTTCGATTTCGTTGTTCGATTTCGTGGTTCGATTTCGTTGTTCGATTTTGAAGTTCGATTTTGAAGTTCGATTTCGTTGTTCGATTTCGT
Source organism: Neocrepidodera transversa (assembly GCA_963243735.1). NCBI lineage: Eukaryota > Metazoa > Arthropoda > Insecta > Coleoptera > Chrysomelidae > Neocrepidodera > Neocrepidodera transversa. Next base: position 39,492,951 of record OY725338.1, read on the forward strand.
TGTTCGATTTCGTTGTTCGATTTCGTTGTCCGATTCCGTTGTTCGATTTCGTTGTTCGTTTTCGTTGTTCGATATTGTTGTATGATTTCGTGGTTCGATTTCGTTGTTCGATTGCGTTGTTCCATTTCGTTGTTCTATTTCGTGGTTCGATTTCGTGGTTTCAGTTTGTTGTTCGATTTCGATTTCGCTGTTCGATTTCGAAGTTGGATTTCGTTGTTCTATTTCGTTGTTCTAATTCGTTGTTCGATTTCGTTGTTCGATTTCGTTGTTCGATTTCGTTGTTCGATTCGTTATTCGATTTCGTTGTTCGATTTCGTTGTTCGATTTCGTTGTTCCATTTCGTTGTTCGATTTCGTTGTTCGATTTCGTTGTTCGATTTCGTTGTTCGATTTCGTTGTTAGATTTCGTTGTTCGATTTCGTTGTTCGTTGTTAGATTTCGTTGTTCTTTGTTCGATTTCGTGGTTCGAATTCGTTGTTCGAATTCGTTGTTCGATTTCGTTGTTCGATTTTGTTGTTCGATTTCGTTGTTCGATTTCGTTGTTCGATTTCGTTGTTCGATTTCGTTGTTCGATTTCGCTGTTCGATTTCGAAGTTCGATTTCGTTGTTCGATTTCGTTGTTCGATTTCGTTGTTCGATTTCGTGGTTCGATTTCGTGGTTTCAGTTTGTTGTTCGATTTCGATTTCGCTGTTCGATTTCGAAGTTGGATTTCGTTGTTCTATTTCGTTGTTCTAATTCGTTGTTCGATTTCGTTGTTCGATTTCGTTGTTCGATTTCGTTGTTCGATTTCGTTGTTCGATTTCGTTGTTCGATTTCGTTGTTCGATTTCGTTGTTCGATTTTGAAGTTCGATTTTGAAGTTCGATTTCGTTGTCCGATTCCGTTGTTCGATTTCGTTGTTCGTTTTCGTTGTTCGATATTGTTGTATGATTTCGTGGTTCGATTTCGTTGTTCGATTTCGTTGTTCGATTTCGTTGTTCGATTTCGTTGTTCGATTTCGTTGTCCGATTCCGTTGTTCGATTTCGTTGTTCGTTTTCGTTGTTCGATATTGTTGTATGATTTCGTGGTTCGATTTCGTTGTTCGATTGCGTTGTTCCATTTCGTTGTTCTATTTCGTGGTTCGATTTCGTGGTTTCAGTTTGTTGTTCGATTTCGATTTCGCTGTTCGATTTCGAAGTTGGATTTCGAAGTTGGATTTCGTTGTTCTATTTCGTTGTTCTAATTCGTTGTTCGATTTCGTTGTTCGATTTCGTTGTTCGATTTCGTTGTTCGATTTCGTTGTTCGATTTCGTTGTTCGATTTCGTTGTTAGATTTCGTTGTTCGTTGTTAGATTTCGTTGTTCGTTGTTAGATTTCGTTATTCGTTGTTAGATTTCGTTGTTCTTTGTTCGATTTCGTGGTTCGATTTTGAAGTTCGATTTCGTTGTTCGATTTCGTTGTTCGATTTCGTTGTTCGATTTCGTTGTTCGATTTCGTTGTTCGATTTCGTTGTTCGATTTCGTTGTTCGATTTCGTTGTTCGATTTCGTTGTTCCATTTCGTTGTTCGATTTCGTTGTTCGATTTCGTTGTTCGATTTCGTTGTTAGATTTCGTTGTTCGATTTCGTTGTTCGATTTCGTTGTTCGATTTCGTTGTTCGATTTCGTTGTTCGATTTCGTTGTTCGATTTCGTTGTTCGATTTCGTTGTTAGATTTCGTTGTTCGTTGTTAGATTTCGTTGTTCGTTGTTAGATTTCGTTATTCGTTGTTAGATTTCGTTGTTCTTTGTTCGATTTCGTGGTTCGAATTCGTTGTTCGAATTCGTTATTCGATTTCGTTGTTCGATTTCGTTGTTCGATTTCGTTGTTCGATTTCGTTGTTCGATTTCGTTGTTCGATTTCGTTGTTCGATTTCGTTGTTCGATTTCGTTGTTCGATTTCGTTGTTCGATTTCGTTGTTAGATTTCGTTGTTCGTTGTTCGTTGTTAGATTTCGTTATTCGTTGTTAGATTTAGTTGTTCTTTGTTCGATTTCGTGGTTCGAATTCGTTGTTCGAATTCGTTATTCGATTTCGTTGTTCGATTTCGTTGTTCGATTTCGTTGTTCGATTTCGTTGTTCGATTTCGTTGTTCGATTTCGTTGTTCGATTTCGTTGTTCGATTTCGTTGTTCGATTTCGTTGTTCGATTTCGTTGTTCGATTTCGTTGTTCGATTTCGTTGTTCGTTTTCGTTGTTCGATTTCGTTGTTCGATTTCGTTGTTCGATTTCGATGTTCGATTTCGTTGTTCAATTTCGTTGTTCGATTCGTTATTCGCTTTTGTTGAGCGATTTCGTTGTTCAATTTAGTTGTTCCATTTCGTTGTTCGATTTCGTTGTTCGATTTCATTGTTCGATTTCGTTGTTCGATTCGTTTGTTCGATTTCGTTGTTCGATTTCGTGGTTCGAATTCGTTGTTCGAATTCGTTGTTCGATTTCGTTGTTCGATTTCATTGTTCGATTTCGTGGTTCGAATTCGTTGTTCGAATTCGTTGTTCGATTTCGTTGTTCGTTGTTAGATTTCGTTGTTCGTTGTTAGATTTCGTTGTTCTTTGTTCGATTTCGTTGTTCGTTGTTAGATTTCGTTGTTCTTTGTTCAATTTCGTTGTTCGATTCGTTATTCGCTTTCGTTGTGCGATTTCGTTGTTCAATTTCGTTGTTCAATTTCGTTGTTCGATTTCGTTGTTCGATTTCGTGGTTCGAATTCGTTGTTCGAATTCGTTGTTCGATTTCGTTGTTCGATTTCATTGTTCGATTTCGTGGTTCGAATTCGTTGTTCGAATTCGTTGTTCGATTTCGTTGTTCGTTGTTAGATTTCGTTGTTCGTTGTTAGATTTCGTTGTTCTTTGTTCGATTTCGTTGTTCGTTGTTAGATTTCGTTGTTCTTTGTTCAATTTCGTTGTTCGATTCGTTATTCGCTTTCGTTGTGCGATTTCGTTGTTCAATTTCGTTGTTCAATTTCGTTGTTCGATTTCGTTGTTCGATTTCGTTGTTCGATTTCGTTGTTCGATTTCGTTGTTCGATTTCGTTGTTCGATTTCGTTGTTCGATTTCGTTGTTCGATTTCGTTGTTCGATTTCGTTGTTGGATTTCGTTGTTCGATTTCGTTGTTCGATTTCGTTGTTCGATTTCGTTGTTCGATTTCGTTGTTCGATTTCGTTGTTCGATTTCGTTGTTCGATGTCGTTGTTCGAATTCGTTGTTCGAATTCGTTGTTCGATTTCGTTGTTCGATTTCGTTGTTCGATTTCGTTGTTCGATTTCGTTGTTCGATTTCGTTGTTCGATTTCGTTGTTCGATTTCGTTGTTAGATTTCGTTGTTCGATTTCTTTGTTCGATTTCGTGGTTCGAATTCGTTGTTCGAATTCGTTGTTCGATTCGTTATTCGATTTCGTTGTTCGATTTCTTGTTCGATTTCGTTGTTCCATTTCGTTGTTCGATTTCGTTGTTCGATTTCGTTGTTCGATTTCGTTGTTCGATTTCGTTGTTCGATTTCGTTGTTAGATTTCGTTGTTAGATTTCGTTGTTAGATTTCGTTGTTCGATTTCGTTGTTCGATTTCGTTGTTCGATTTCGTTGTTCGATTTCGTTGTTCGATTTCGTTGTTCGATTTCGTTGTTCGATTTCGTTGTTCGATTTCGTTGTTCGATTTCGTTGTTCGATTTCGTTGTTCGATTTCGTTGTTCGATTTCGTTGTTCGATTTCGTTGTTCGATTTCGTTTGTTCGATTTTGTTGTTCGATTTCGTTGTTCGATTTCGTTGTTCGAGTTCGTTGTTCGATTTCGTGGTTCGATTTCGTTGTTCGATTGCGTTGTTCCATTTCGTTGTTCTATTTCGTGGTTCGATTTCGTGGTTTCAGTTTGTTGTTCGATTTCGATTTCGCTGTTCGATTTCGAAGTTGGATTTCGAAGTTGGATTTCGTTGTTCTATTTCGTTGTTCTAATTCGTTGTTCGATTTCGTTGTTCGATTTCGTTGTTCGATTTCGTTGTTCGATTTCGTTGTTCGATTTCGTTGTTCGATTTCGTTGTTAGATTTCGTTGTTCGTTGTTAGATTTCGTTGTTCGTTGTTAGATTTCGTTATTCGTTGTTAGATTTCGTTGTTCTTTGTTCGATTTCGTGGTTCGATTTTGAAGTTCGATTTCGTTGTTCGATTTCGTTGTTCGATTTCGTTGTTCGATTTCGTTGTTCGATTTCGTTGTTCGATTTCGTTGTTCGATTTCGTTGTTCGATTTCGTTGTTCGATTTCGTTGTTAGATTTCGTTGTTCGTTGTTAGATTTCGTTGTTCGTTGTTAGATTTCGTTATTCGTTGTTAGATTTCGTTGTTCTTTGTTCGATTTCGTGGTTCGAATTCGTTGTTCGAATTCGTTATTCGATTTCGTTGTTCGATTTCGTTGTTCGATTTCGTTGTTCGATTTCGTTGTTCGATTTCGTTGTTCGATTTCGTTGTTCGATTTCGTTGTTCGATTTCGTTGTTCGATTTCGTTGTTCGATTTCGTTGTTAGATTTCGTTGTTCGTTGTTCGTTGTTAGATTTCGTTATTCGTTGTTAGATTTAGTTGTTCTTTGTTCGATTTCGTGGTTCGAATTCGTTGTTCGAATTCGTTATTCGATTTCGTTGTTCGATTTCGTTGTTCGATTTCGTTGTTCGATTTCGTTGTTCGATTTCGTTGTTCGATTTCGTTGTTCGATTTCGTTGTTCGATTTCGTTGTTCGATTTCGTTGTTCGATTTCGTTGTTCGATTTCGTTGTTCGATTTCGTTGTTCGTTTTCGTTGTTCGATTTCGTTGTTCGATTTCGTTGTTCGATTTCGATGTTCGATTTCGTTGTTCAATTTCGTTGTTCGATTCGTTATTCGCTTTTGTTGAGCGATTTCGTTGTTCAATTTCGTTGTTCCATTTCGTTGTTCGATTTCGTTGTTCGATTTCATTGTTCGATTTCGTTGTTCGATTCGTTTGTTCGATTTCGTTGTTCGATTTCGTGGTTCGAATTCGTTGTTCGAATTCGTTGTTTGATTTCGTTGTTCGATTTCATTGTTCGATTTCGTGGTTCGAATTCGTTGTTCGAATTCGTTGTTCGATTTCGTTGTTCGTTGTTAGATTTCGTTGTTCGTTGTTAGATTTCGTTGTTCTTTGTTCGATTTCGTTGTTCGTTGTTAGATTTCGTTGTTCTTTGTTCAATTTCGTTGTTCGATTCGTTATTCGCTTTCGTTGTGCGATTTCGTTGTTCAATTTCGTTGTTCAATTTCGTTGTTCGATTTCGTTGTTCGATTTCGTTGTTCGATTTCGTTGTTCGATTTCGTTGTTCGATTTCGTTGTTCGATTTCGTTGTTCGATTTCGTTGTTGGATTTCGTTGTTCGATTTCGTTGTTCGATTTCGTTGTTCGATTTCGTTGTTCGATTTCGTTGTTCGATTTCGTTGTTCGATTTCGTTGTTCGATTTCGTTGTTCGATTTCGTTGTTCGATTTCGTTGTTCGATGTCGTTGTTCGAATTCGTTGTTCGATTTCGTTGTTCGATTTCGTTGTTCGATTTCGTTGTTCGATTTCGTTGTTCGATTTCGTTGTTCGATTTCGTTGTTAGATTTCGTTGTTCGATTTCTTTGTTCGATTTCGTGGTTCGAATTCGTTGTTCGAATTCGTTGTTCGATTCGTTATTCGATTTCGTTGTTCGATTTCTTGTTCGATTTCGTTGTTCCATTTCGTTGTTCGATTTCGTTGTTCGATTTCGTTGTTCGATTTCGTTGTTCGATTTCGTTGTCGTTGTTAGATTTCGTTGTTAGATTTCGTTGTTCGATTTCGTTGTTCGATTTCGTTGTTCGATTTCGTTGTTCGATTTCGTTGTTCGATTTCGTTGTTCGATTTCGTTGTTCGATTTCGTTGTTCGATTTCGTTGTTCGATTTCGTTGTTCGATTTCGTTGTTCGATTTCGTTGTTCGATTTCGTTGTTCGATTTCGTTTGTTCGATTTTGTTGTTCGATTTCGTTGTTCGATTTCGTTGTTCGATTTCGTTGTTCGATTTCGTTGTTCGATTTCGTTGTTCGATTTCGTTGTTCGATTTCGTTGTTCGATTTCGTTTGTTCGATTTTGTTGTTCGATTTCGTTGTTCGATTTCGTTGTTCGATTTCGTTGTTCGATTTCGTTGTTCCATTTCGTTGTTCGATTTCGTTGTTCGATTTCGTTGTTAGATTTCGTTGTTCGATTTCGTTGTTCGATTTCGTTGTTCGATTTCGTTGTTAGATTTCGTTGTTCGATTTCGTTGTTCGATTTCGTTGTTCGATTTCGTTGTTCGATTTCGTTGTTAGATTTCGTTGTTCGTTGTTAGATTTCGTTGTTCGTTGTTAGATTTCGTTATTCGTTGTTAGATTTCGTTGTTCTTTGTTCGATTTCGTGGTTCGAATTCGTTGTTCGAATTCGTTATTCGATTTCGTTGTTCGATTTCGTTGTTCGATTTCGTTGTTCGATTTCGTTGTTCGATTTCGTTGTTCGATTTCGTTGTTCGATTTCGTTGTTCGATTTCGTTGTTCGATTTCGTTGTTCGATTTCGTTGTTCGATTTCGTTGTTCGATTTCGTTGTTCGATTTCGTTGTTCGATTTCGTTGTTCGATTTCGTTGTTCGATTTCGTTGTTCGATTTCGTTGTTCGATTTCGTTGTTCGATTTCGTTGTTCGATTTCGTTGTTAGATTTCGTTGTTCGTTGTTAGATTTCGTTGTTCGTTGTTAGATTTCGTTATTCGTTGTTAGATTTCGTTGTTCTTTGTTCGATTTCGTGGTTCGAATTCGTTGTTCGAATTCGTTATTCGATTTCGTTGTTCGATTTCGTTGTTCGATTTCGTTGTTCGATTTCGTTGTTCGATTTAGTTGTTCGATTTCGTTGTTCGATTTCGTTGTTCGATTTCGTTGTTCGATTTCGTTGTTCGATTTCGTTGTTCGATTTCGTTGTTCGATTTCGTTGTTCGTTTTCGTTGTTCGATTTCGTTGTTCGATTTCGTTGTTCAATTTCGATGTTCGATTTCGTTGTTCAATTTCGTTGTTCGATTCGTTATTCGCTTTTGTTGTGCGATTTCGTTGTTCAATTTCGTTGTTCCATTTCGTTGTTCGATTTCGTTGTTCGATTTCATTGTTCGATTTCGTTGTTCGATTCGTTTGTTCGATTTCGTTGTTCGATTTCGTGGTTCGAATTCGTTGTTCGAATTCGTTGTTCGATTTCGTTGTTCGATTTCATTGTTCGATTTCGTGGTTCGAATTCGTTGTTCGAATTCGTTGTTCGATTTCGTTGTTCGTTGTTAGATTTCGTTGTTCGTTGTTAGATTTCGTTGTTCTTTGTTCGATTTCGTTGTTCGTTGTTAGATTTCGTTGTTCTTTGTTCAATTTCGTTGTTCGATTCGTTATTCGCTTTCGTTGTGCGATTTCGTTGTTCAATTTCGTTGTTCAATTTCGTTGTTCGATTTCGTTGTTCGATTTCGTTGTTCGATTTCGTTGTTCGATTTCGTTGTTCGATTTCGTTGTTCGATTTCGTTGTTCGATTTCGTTGTTCGATTTCGTTGTTGGATTTCGTTGTTGGATTTCGTTGTTCGATTTCGTTGTTCGATTTCGTTGTTCGATTTCGTTGTTCGATTTCGTTGTTCGATTTCGTTGTTCGATTTCGTTGTTCGATTTCGTTGTTCGATGTCGTTGTTCGAATTCGTTGTTCGAATTCGTTGTTCGATTTCGTTGTTCGATTTCGTTGTTCGATTTCGTTGTTCGATTTCGTTGTTCGATTTCGTTGTTCGATTTCGTTGTTAGATTTCGTTGTTCGATTTCGTTGTTAGATTTCGTTGTTCTTTGTTCGATTTCGTGGTTCGAATTCGTTGTTCGAATTCGTTGTTCGATTCGTTATTCGATTTCGTTGTTCGATTTCGTTGTTCCATTTCGTTGTTCGATTTCGTTGTTCGATTTCGTTGTTCGATTTCGTTGTTCGATTTCGTTGTTCGATTTCGTTGTTAGATTTCGTTGTTAGATTTCGTTGTTCGATTTCGTTGTTCGATTTCGTTGTTCGATTTCGTTGTTCGATTTCGTTGTTCGATTTCGTTGTTCGATTTCGTTGTTCGATTTCGTTGTTCGATTTCGTTGTTCGATTTCGTTGTTCGATTTCGTTGTTCGATTTCGTTGTTCGATTTCGTTGTTCGATTTCGTTGTTCGATTTCGTTGTTCGATTTCGTTGTTCGATTTCGTTGTTCGATTTCGTTGTTCGATTTCGTTGTTCGATTTTGTTGTTCGATTTCGTTGTTCGATTTCGTTGTTCGATTTCGTTGTTCGATTTCGTTGTTCGATTTCGTTGTTCGATTTCGTTGTTCGATTTCGTTGTTCGATTTCGTTGTTCCATTTCGTTCGATTTCGTTGTTCGATTTCGTTGTTCGATTTCGTTGTTAGATTTCGTTGTTCGATTTCGTTGTTCGATTTCGTTGTTCGATTTCGTTGTTAGATTTCGTTGTTCGATTTCGTTGTTCGATTTCGTTGTTCGATTTCGTTGTTCGATTTCGTTGTTAGATTTCGTTGTTCGTTGTTAGATTTCGTTGTTCGTTGTTAGATTTCGTTATTCGTTGTTAGATTTCGTTGTTCTTTGTTCGATTTCGTGGTTCGAATTCGTTGTTCGAATTCGTTATTCGATTTCGTTGTTCGATTTCGTTGTTCGATTTCGTTGTTCGATTTCGTTGTTCGATTTCGTTGTTCGATTTCGTTGTTCGATTTCGTTGTTCGATTTCGTTGTTCGATTTCGTTGTTCGATTTCGTTGTTCGATTTCGTTGTTCGATTTCGTTGTTCGATTTCGTTGTTCGATTTCGATGTTCGATTTCGTTGTTCAATTTCGTTGTTCGATTCGTTATTCGCTTTTGTTGTGCGATTTCGTTGTTCAATTTCGTTGTTCCATTTCGTTGTTCGATTTCGTTGTTCGATTTCATTGTTCGATTTCGTTGTTCGATTCGTTTGTTCGATTTCGTTGTTCGATTTCGTGGTTCGAATTCGTTGTTCGAATTCGTTGTTCGATTTCGTTGTTCGATTTCATTGTTCGATTTCGTGGTTCGAATTCGTTGTTCGAATTCGTTGTTCGATTTCGTTGTTCGTTGTTAGATTTCGTTGTTCGTTGTTAGATTTCGTTGTTCTTGCTTGCTTGCTTGCTTGTGATTTTAACGTCTCTTTTCTGCTACTAAGGCTAATCTGGACGGGACCTACAGCTTATCGTGGACTCCGAACCACGGTCCTCAATCACCCTAAACCCAGGACTATGCCTTTGTCATTCAGGTGATCTACCGACTAGCAAGTGTGTAATTGTGCCACCAACCCCTATCAGTTCCACGAGATATCCGATCTCATCCGGCCTGGTTACCGGCGTGAATGAAGCTGCGCATGACACAAATACCTTTTTGCACTTGCCAAAGTCTTTATCGTTGTTCTTTGTTCGATTTCGTTGTTCGTTGTTAGATTTCGTTGTTCTTTGTTCAATTTCGTTGTTCGATTCGTTATTCGCTTTCGTTGTGCGATTTCGTTGTTCAATTTCGTTGTTCCATTTCGTTGTTCGATTTCGTTGTTCGATTTCGTTGTTCGATTTCGTTGTTCGATTTCGTTGTTCGATTTCGTTGTTCGATTTCGTTGTTCGATTTCGTTGTTGGATTTCGTTGTTCGATTTCGTTGTTCGATTTCGTTGTTCGATTTCGTTGTTCGATTTCGTTGTTCGATTTCGTTGTTCGATTTCGTTGTTCGATGTCGTTGTTCGAATTCGTTGTTCGATTTCGTTGTTCGATTTCGTTGTTCGATTTCGTTGTTCGATTTCGTTGTTCGATTTCGTTGTTCGATTTCGTTGTTAGATTTCGTTGTTCGATTTCGTTGTTAGATTTCGTTGTTCTTTGTTCGATTTCGTGGTTCGAATTCGTTGTTCGAATTCGTTGTTCGATTCGTTATTCGATTTCGTTGTTCGATTTCTTGTTCGATTTCGTTGTTCCATTTCGTTGTTCGATTTCGTTGTTCGATTTCGTTGTTCGATTTCGTTGTTCGATTTCGTTGTTCGATTTCGTTGTTAGATTTCGTTGTTAGATTTCGTTGTTCGATTTCGTTGTTCGATTTCGTTGTTCGATTTCGTTGTTCGATTTCGTTGTTCGATTTCGTTGTTCGATTTCGTTGTTCGATTTCGTTGTTCGATTTCGTTGTTCGATTTCGTTGTTCGATTTCGTTGTTCGATTTCGTTGTTCGATTTCGTTGTTGGATTTCGTTGTTCGATTTCGTTGTTCGATTTCGTTGTTCGATTTTGTTGTTCGATTTCGTTGTTCGATTTCGTTGTTCGATTTCGTTGTTCGATTTCGTTGTTCGATTTCGTTGTTCGATTTCGTTGTTCGATTTCGTTGTTCGATTTCGTTGTTCGATTTCGTTGTTCGATTTCGTTGTTCCATTTCGTTGTTCGATTTCGTTGTTCGATTTCGTTGTTCGATTTCGTTGTTAGATTTCGTTGTTCGATTTCGTTGTTCGATTTCGTTGTTCGATTTCGTTGTTCGATTTCGTTGTCCGATTCCGTTGTTCGATTTCGTTGTTCGTTTTCGTTGTTCGATATTGTTGTATGATTTCGTGGTTCGATTTCGTTGTTCGATTGCGTTGTTCCATTTCGTTGTTCTATTTCGTGGTTCGATTTCGTGGTTTCAGTTTGTTGTTCGATTTCGATTTCGCTGTTCGATTTCGAAGTTGGATTTCGTTGTTCTATTTCGTTGTTCTAATTCGTTGTTCGATTTCGTTGTTCGATTTCGTTGTTCGATTTCGTTGTTCGATTTCGTTGTTCGATTCGTTATTCGATTTCGTTGTTAGATTTCGTTGTTCGATTTCGTTGTTCGATTTCGTTGTTCGATTTCGTTGTTAGATTTCGTTGTTCGTTGTTAGATTTCGTTGTTCGTTGTTAGATTTCGTTATTCGTTGTTAGATTTCGTTGTTCTTTGTTCGATTTCGTGGTTCGAATTCGTTGTTCGAATTCTTTATTCGATTTCGTTGTTCGATTTCGTTGTTCGATTTCGTTGTTCGATTTCGTTGTTCGATTTCGTTGTTCGATTTCGTTGTTCGATTTCGTTGTTCGATTTCGTTGTTCGATTTCGTTGTTCGATTTCGTTGTTCGATTTCGTTGTTCGATTTCGATGTTCGATTTCGTTGTTCAATTTCGTTGTTCGATTCGTTATTCGCTTTTGTTGTGCGATTTCGTTGTTCAATTTCGTTGTTCCATTTCGTTGTTCGATTTCGTTGTTCGATTTCATTGTTCGATTTCGTTGTTCGATTCGTTTGTTCGATTTCGTTGTTCGATTTCGTGGTTCGAATTCGTTGTTCGAATTCGTTGTTCGATTTCGTTGTTCGATTTCATTGTTCGATTTCGTGGTTCGAATTCGTTGTTCGAATTCGTTGTTCGATTTCGTTGTTCGTTGTTAGATTTCGTTGTTCGTTGTTAGATTTCGTTGTTCTTTGTTCGATTTCATTGTTCGTTGTTAGATTTCGTTGTTCTTTGTTCAATTTCGTTGTTCGATTCGTTATTCGCTTTCGTTGTGCGATTTCGTTGTTCAATTTCGTTGTTCCATTTCGTTGTTCGATTTCGTTGTTCGATTTCGTTGTTCGATTTCGTTGTTCGATTTCGTTGTTCGATTTCGTTGTTCGATTTCGTTGTTCGATTTCGTTGTTCGATTTCGTTGTTCGATTTCGTTGTTCGATTTCGTTGTTGGATTTCGTTGTTCGATTTCGTTGTTCGATTTCGTTGTTCGATTTCGTTGTTCGATTTCGTTGTTCGATTTCGTTGTTCGATTTCGTTGTTCGATTTCGTTGTTCGATTTCGTTGTTCGATTTCGTTGTTCGATGTCGTTGTTCGAATTCGTTGTTCGAATTCGTTGTTCGATTTCGTTGTTCGATTTCGTTGTTCGATTTCGTTGTTCGATTTCGTTGTTCGATTTCGTTGTTCGATTTCGTTGTTAGATTTCGTTGTTCGATTTCGTTGTTAGATTTCGTTGTTCTTTGTTCGATTTCGTGGTTCGAATTCGTTGTTCGAATTCGTTGTTCGATTCGTTATTCGATTTCGTTGTTCGATTTCTTGTTCGATTTCGTTGTTCCATTTCGTTGTTCGATTTCGTTGTTCGATTGCGTTGTTCCATTTCGTTGTTCTATTTCGTGGTTCGATTTCGTGGTTTCAGTTTGTTGTTCGATTTCGATTTCGCTGTTCGATTTCGAAGTTGGATTTCGTTGTTCTATTTCGTTGTTCTAATTCGTTGTTCGATTTCGTTGTTCGATTTCGTTGTTCGATTTCGTTGTTCGATTCGTTATTCGATTTCGTTGTTAGATTTCGTTGTTCGATTTCGTTGTTCGATTTCGTTGTTCGATTTCGTTGTTCGATTTCGTTGTTCGATTTCGTTGTTAGATTTCGTTGTTCGTTGTTAGATTTCGTTGTTCGTTGTTAGATTTCGTTATTCGTTGTTAGATTTCATTGTTCTTTGTTCGATTTCGTGGTTAGAATTCGTTGTTCGAATTCGTTGTTCGATTTCGTTGTTCGATTTTGTTGTTCGATTTCGTTGTTCGATTTCGTTGTTCGATTTCGAAGTTCGATTTCGTTGTTCGATTTCGTTGTTCGATTTCGTTATTCGATTTCGTTGTTCGATTTCGATGTTCGATTTCGTTGTTCGATTTCGTTGTTCGATTTCGTTGTTCGATTTCGTTGTTCGATTTCGTTGTTCGATTTCGATGTTCGATTTCGTTGTTCAATTTCGTTGTTCGATTCGTTATTCGCTTTCGTTGTGCGATTTCGTTGTTCAATTTCGTTGTTCCATTTCGTTGTTCGATTTCGTTGTTCGATTTCATTGTTCGATTTCGTTGTTCGATTCGTTTGTTCGATTTCGTTGTTCGATTTCGTGGTTCGAATTCGTTGTTCGAATTCGTTGTTCGATTTCGTTGTTCGATTTCATTGTTCGATTTCGTGGTTCGAATTCGTTGTTCGAATTCGTTGTTCGATTTCGTTGTTCGTTGTTAGATTTCGTTGTTCGTTGTTAGATTTCGTTGTTCTTTGTTCGATTTCGTTGTTCGTTGTTAGATTTCGTTGTTCTTTGTTCAATTTCGTTGTTCGATTCGTTATTCGCTTTCGTTGTGCGATTTCGTTGTTCAATTTCGTTGTTCCATTTCGTTGTTCGATTTCGTTGTTCGATTTCGTTGTTCGATTTCGTTGTTCGATTTCGTTGTTCGATTTCGTTGTTCGATTTCGTTGTTCGATTTCGTTGTTCGATTTCGTTGTTCGATTTCGTTGTTCGATTTCGTTGTTCGATTTCGTTGTTCGATTTCGTTGTTCGATTTCGTTGTTCGATTTCGTTGTTCGATTTCGTTGTTCGATTTCGTTGTTCGATTTCGTTGTTCGATTTCGTTGTTCGATTTCGTTGTTCGATTTCGTTGTTCGATTTCGTTGTTCGATTTCGTTGTTGGAATTCGTGTTCGATTTCGTTGATCGATTTCGTTGTTCGATTTTCATTGTTCGATTTGATTGTTCGATTTCGTTGATCGATTTCGTTTTTCGATTTCGTTCGATTTCGTTGTTCGATTTCATTGTTCGATTTCGTGGTTCGAATTCGTTGTTCGAATTCGTTGTTCGATTTCGTTGTTCGTTGTTAGATTTCGTTGTTCGTAGTTAGATTTCGTTGTTCTTTGTTCGATTTCGTTGTTCGTTGTTAGATTTCGTTGTTCTTTGTTCGATTTCGTTGTTCGTTGTTCGATTTCGTTGTTCGATTTTCGTTGTTCGATTTCGTTGTTCGATTTCGTTGTTGGAATTCGTGTTCGATTTCGTTGATCGATTTCGTTGTTCGATTTTCATTGTTCGATTTGATTGTTCGATTTCGTTGATCGATTTCGTTTTTCGATTTCGTTCGATTTCGTTGTTCGATTTCATTGTTCGATTTCGTGGTTCGAATTCGTTGTTCGAATTCGTTGTTCGATTTCGTTGTTCGTTGTTAGATTTCGTTGTTCGTAGTTAGATTTCGTTGTTCTTTGTTCGATTTCGTTGTTCGTTGTTAGATTTCGTTGTTCTTTGTTCGATTTCGTTGTTCGTTGTTCGATTTCGTTGTTCGATTTTCGTTGTTCGATTTCGTTGTTCGATTGCGTTGTTCCATTTCGTTATTCAATTTCGTGGTTCGATTTCGTGGTTTCAGTTTGTTGTTCGAGTTCGTTATTCGATTTCGTTGTTCGATTTCGTTGTTCGATTTCGTTGTTCGTTTTCGTTGTTCGATATTATATGATTTCGTGGTTCGATTTCGTTGTTCGATTGCGTTGTTCCATTTCGTTGTTCTATTTCGTGGTTCGATTTCGTGGTTTCAGTTTGTTGTTCGATTTCGATTTCGTTGTTCGATATCGAAGTTGGATTTCGTTGTTCGATTTCGTTGTTCTATTTCGTTGTTCGATTTCGTTGTTCGAATTCGTTGTTCGAATTCGTTGTTCGATTTCGTTGTTCAATTTCGTTGTTCCATTTCGTTGTTCGATTTCGTTGTTCGATTTCGTTGTTCGATTGCGTTGTTCCATTTCGTTGTTCTATTTCGTGGTTCGCTTTCGTGGTTTCAGTTTGTTGTTCGATTTCGATTTCGTTGTTCGTTTTCGAAGTTGGATTTCGTTGATCGATTTCGTTGTTCAATTTCGATGTTCGATTTCGTTGTTCGATTTCGTTGTTCGAATTCGTTGTTCGATTTCGTTGTTCAATTTCGTTGTTCCATTTCGTTGTTCGATTTCGTTGTTCGATTTCGTTGTTCGATTTCGTTGTTCGATTTCGTTGTTCGATTTCGTTGTCCGATTCCGTTGTTCGATTTCGTTGTTCATTTTCGTTGTTCGATATTGTATGATTTCGTGGTTCGATTTCGTTGTTCGATTGCGTTGTTCCATTTCGTTGTTCTATTTCGTGGTTCAATTTCGTGGTTTCAGTTTGTTGTTCGATTTCGATTTCGTTGTTCGATTTCGAAGTTGGATTTCGTTGTTCGATTTCGTTGTTCAATTTCGTTGTTCGATTTCGTTGTTCGATTTCGTTGTTCAATTTCGTTTTTCCATTTCGTTGTTCGATTTCGTTGTTCGATTTCGTTGTTCGATTGCGTTGTTCCATTTCGTTGTTCTATTTCGTGGTTCGAATTCGTTGTTCGAATTCGTTGTTCGAATTCGTTGTTCGATTTCGTTGTTCGATTTCATTGTTCGATTTCGTGGTTCGAATTCGTTGTTCGAATTCGTTGTTCGATTTCGTTGTTCGTTGTTAGATTTCGTTGTTCGTTGTTAGATTTCGTTGTTCTTTGTTCAATTTCGTTGTTCGATTCGTTATTCGCTTTCGTTGTGCGATTTCGTTGTTCAATTTCGTTGTTCCATTTCGTTGTTCGATTTCGTTGTTCGATTTCGTTGTTCGATTTCGTTGTTCGATTTCGTTGTTAGATTTCGTTGTTCGATTTCGTTGTTCGATTTCGTTGTTCGATTTCGTTGTTAGATTTCGTTGTTCTTTGTTCGATTTCGTGGTTCGAATTCGTTGTTCGAATTCGTTGTTCGATTGGTTATTCGATTTCGTTGTTCGATTTCTTGTTCGATTTCGTTGTTCCATTTCGTTGTTCGATTTCGTTGTTCGATTTCGTTGTTCGATTTCGTTGTTCGATTTCGTTGTTAGATTTCGTTGTTCGATTTCGTTGTTCGATTTCGTTGTTCGATTTCGTTGTTCGATTTCGTTGTCCGATTCCGTTGTTCGATTTCGTTGTTCGATATTGTTGTATGATTTCGTGGTTCGATTTCGTTGTTCGATTGCGTTGTTCCATTTCGTTGTTCTATTTCGTGGTTCGATTTCGTGGTTTCAGTTTGTTGTTCGATTTCGATTTCGCTGTTCGATTTCGAAGTTGGATTTCGTTGTTCTATTTCGTTGTTCTAATTCGTTGTTCGATTTCGTTGTTCGATTTCGTTGTTCGATTTCGTTGTTCGATTTCGTTGTTCGATTTCGTTGTTCGATTTCGTTGTTCGATTTCGTTGTTCGATTTCGTTGTTCGATTCGTTATTCGATTTCGTTGTTAGATTTCGTTGTTCGATTTCGTTGTTCGATTTCGTTGTTCGATTTCGTTGTTCGATTTCGTTGTTAGATTTCGTTGTTCGTTGTTAGATTTCGTTGTTCGTTGTTAGATTTCGTTATTCGTTGTTAGATTTCGTTGTTCTTTGTTCGATTTCGTGGTTCGAATTCGTTGTTCGATTTCGTTGTTCGATTTCGTTGTTCGATTTTGTTGTTCGATTTCGTTGTTCGATTTCGTTGTTCGATTTCGAAGTTCGATTTCGTTGTTCGATTTCGTTGTTCGATTTCGTTATTCGATTTCGTTGTTCGATTTCGTTGTTCGATTTCGTTGTTCGATTTCGTTGTTCGATTTCGTTGTTCGATTTCGTTGTTCGATTTCGTTGTTCGATTTCGTTGTTCGATTTCGTTGTTCGATTTCGTTGTTCGATTTCGTTGTTCGATTTCGTTGATCGATTTCGATGTTCGATTTCGTTGTTCAATTTCGTTGTTCGATTCGTTATTCGCTTTCGTTGTTCTATTTCGTTGTTCTAATTCGTTGTTCGATTTCGTTGTTCGATTTCGTTGTTCGATTTCGTTGTTCGATTCGTTATTCGATTTCGTTGTTAGATTTCGTTGTTCGATTTCGTTGTTCGATTTCGTTGTTCGATTTCGTTGTTCGATTTCGTTGTTCGATTTCGTTGTTAGATTTCGTTGTTCGTTGTTAGATTTCGTTGTTCGTTGTTAGATTTCGTTATTCGTTGTTAGATTTCATTGTTCTTTGTTCGATTTCGTGGTTCGAATTCGTTGTTCGATTTCGTTGTTCGATTTCGTTGTTCGATTTTGTTGTTCGATTTCGTTGTTCGATTTCGTTGTTCGATTTCGAAGTTCGATTTCGTTGTTCGATTTCGTTGTTCGATTTCGTTATTCGATTTCGTTGTTCGATTTCGTTGTTCGATTTCGTTGTTCGATTTCGTTGTTCGATTTCGTTGTTCGATTTCGTTGTTCGATTTCGTTGTTCGATTTCGTTGTTCGATTTCGTTGTTCGATTTCGTTGTTCGATTTCGTTGTTCGATTTCGTTGTTCGATTTCGTTGTTCGATTTCGTTGATCGATTTCGATGATCGATTTCGTTGTTCAATTTCGTTGTTCGATTCGTTATTCGCTTTCGTTGTTCTATTTCGTTGTTCTAATTCGTTGTTCGAATTCGTTGTTCGATTTCGTTGTTCGATTTTGTTGTTCGATTTCGTTGTTCGATTTCGTTGTTCGATTTCGAAGTTCGATTTCGTTGTTCGATTTCGTTGTTCGATTTCGTTATTCGATTTCGTTGTTCGATTTCGATGTTCGATTTCGTTGTTCGATTTCGTTGTTCGATTTCGTTGTTCGATTTCGTTGTTCGATTTCGTTGTTCGATTTCGTTGTTCGATTTCGTTGTTCGATTTCGTTGTTCGATTTCGTTGTTCGATTTCGTTGTTCGATTTCGTTGTTCGATTTCGTTGTTCGATTTCGTTGTTCGATTTCGATGTTCGATTTCGTTGTTCAATTTCGTTGTTCGATTCGTTATTCGCTTTCGTTGTGCGATTACGTTGTTCAATTTCGTTGTTCCATTTCGTTGTTCGATTTCGTTGTTCGATTTCATTGTTCGATTTCGTTGTTCGATTCGTTTGTTCGATTTCGTTGTTCGATTTCGTGGTTCGAATTCGTTGTTCGAATTCGTTGTTCGATTTCGTTGTTCGATTTCATTGTTCGATTTCGTGGTTCGAATTCGTTGTTCGAATTCGTTGTTCGATTTCGTTGTTCGTTGTTAGATTTCGTTGTTCGTTGTTAGATTTCGTTGTTCTTTGTTCGATTTCGTTGTTCGTTGTTAGATTTCGTTGTTCTTTGTTCAATTTCGTTGTTCGATTCGTTATTCGCTTTCGTTGTGCGATTTCGTTGTTCAATTTCGTTGTTCCATTTCGGTGTTCGATTTCGTTGTTCGATTTCGTTGTTCGATTTCGTTGTTCGATTTCGTTGTTCGATTTCGTTGTTCGATTTCGTTGTTCGATTTCGTTGTTCGATTTCGTTGTTCGATTTCGTTGTTCGATTTCGTTGTTCGATTTCGTTGTTCGATTTCGTTGTTCGATTTCGTTGTTCGATTTCGTTGTTCGATTTCGTTGTTCGATTTCGTTGTTCGATTTCGTTGTTCGATTTCGTTGTTCGATTTCGTTGTTCGATTTCGTTGTTCGATTTCGTTGTTCGATTTCGTTGTTCGATTTCGTTGTTCGATTTCGTTGTTCGATTTCGTTGTTCGATTTCGTTGTTCGATTTCGTTGTTTGAATTCGTGTTCGATTTCGTTGATCGATTTCGTTGTTCGATTTTCATTGTTCGATTTGATTGTTCGATTTCGTTGATCGATTTCGTTTTTCGATTTCGTTCGATTTCGTTGTTCGATTTCATTGTTCGATTTCGTGGTTCGAATTCGTTGTTCGAATTCGTTGTTCGATTTCGTTGTTCGTTGTTAGATTTCGTTGTTCGTAGTTAGATTTCGTTGTTCTTTGTTCGATTTCGTTGTTCGTTGTTAGATTTCGTTGTTCTTTGTTCGATTTCGTTGTTCGTTGTTCGATTTCGTTGTTCGATTTTCGTTGTTCGATTTCGTTGTTCGATTGCGTTGTTCCATTTCGTTATTCAATTTCGTGGTTCGATTTCGTGGTTTCAGTTTGTTGTTCGAGTTCGTTATTCGATTTCGTTGTTCGATTTCGTTGTTCGATTTCGTTGTTCGTTTTCGTTGTTCGATATTATATGATTTCGTGGTTCGATTTCGTTGTTCGATTGCGTTGTTCCATTTCGTTGTTTTATTTCGTGGTTCGATTTCGTGGTTTCAGTTTGTTGTTCGATTTCGATTTCGTTGTTCGATATCGAAGTTGGATTTCGTTGTTCGATTTCGTTGTTCTATTTCGTTGTTCGATTTCGTTGTTCGAATTCGTTGTTCGAATTCGTTGTTCGATTTCGTTGTTCAATTTCGTTGTTCCATTTCGTTGTTCGATTTCGTTGTTCGATTTCGTTGTTCGATTGCGTTGTTCCATTTCGTTGTTCTATTTCGTGGTTCGATTTCGTGGTTTCAGTTTGTTGTTCGATTTCGATTTCGTTGTTCGTTTTCGAAGTTGGATTTCGTTGTTCGATTTCGTTGTTCAATTTCGATGTTCGATTTCGTTGTTCGATTTCGTTGTTCGAATTCGTTGTTCGATTTCGTTGTTCAATTTCGTTGTTCCATTTCGTTGTTCGATTTCGTTGTTCGATTTCGTTGTTCGATTTCGTTGTTCGATTTCGTTGTTCGATTTCGTTGTCCGATTCCGTTGTTCGATTTCGTTGTTCATTTTCGTTGTTCGATATTGTATGATTTCGTGGTTCGATTTCGTTGTTCGATTGCGTTGTTCCATTTCGTTGTTCTATTTCGTGGTTCAATTTCGTGGTTTCAGTTTGTTGTTCGATTTCGATTTCGTTGTTCGATTTCGAAGTTGGATTTCGTTGTTCGATTTCGTTGTTCAATTTCGTTGTTCGATTTCGTTGTTCGATTTCGTTGTTCAATTTCGTTTTTCCATTTCGTTGTTCGATTTCGTTGTTCGATTTCGTTGTTCGATTGCGTTGTTCCATTTCGTTGTTCTATTTCGTGGTTCGAATTCGTTGTTCGAATTCGTTGTTCGAATTCGTTGTTCGATTTCGTTGTTCGATTTCATTGTTCGATTTCGTGGTTCGAATTCGTTGTTCGAATTCGTTGTTAGATTTCGTTGTTCGTTGTTAGATTTCGTTGTTCTTTGTTCAATTTCGTTGTTCGATTCGTTATTCGCTTTCGTTGTGCGATTTCGTTGTTCAATTTCGTTGTTCCATTTCGTTGTTCGATTTCGTTGTTCGATTTCGTTGTTCGATTTCGTTGTTCGATTTCGTTGTTAGATTTCGTTGTTCGATTTCGTTGTTCGATTTCGTTGTTCGATTTCGTTGTTAGATTTCGTTGTTCTTTGTTCGATTTCGTGGTTCGAATTCGTTGTTCGAATTCGTTGTTCGATTGGTTATTCGATTTCGTTGTTCGATTTCTTGTTCGATTTCGTTGTTCCATTTCGTTGTTCGATTTCGTTGTTCGATTTCGTTGTTCGATTTCGTTGTTCGATTTCGTTGTTCGATTTCGTTGTTAGATTTCGTTGTTCGATTTCGTTGTTCGATTTCGTTGTTCGATTTCGTTGTCCGATTCCGTTGTTCGATTTCGTTGTTCGATATTGTTGTATGATTTCGTGGTTCGATTTCGTTGTTCGATTGCGTTGTTCCATTTCGTTGTTCTATTTCGTGGTTCGATTTCGTGGTTTCAGTTTGTTGTTCGATTTCGATTTCGCTGTTCGATTTCGAAGTTGGATTTCGTTGTTCTATTTCGTTGTTCTAATTCGTTGTTCGATTTCGTTGTTCGATTTCGTTGTTCGATTTCGTTGTTCGATTTCGTTGTTCGATTTCGTTGTTCGATTCGTTATTCGATTTCGTTGTTAGATTTCGTTGTTCGATTTCGTTGTTCGATTTCGTTGTTCGATTTCGTTGTTCGATTTCGTTGTTAGATTTCGTTGTTCGTTGTTAGATTTCGTTGTTCGTTGTTAGATTTCGTTATTCGTTGTTAGATTTCGTTGTTCTTTGTTCGATTTCGTGGTTCGAATTCGTTGTTCGATTTCGTTGTTCGATTTCGTTGTTCGATTTTGTTGTTCGATTTCGTTGTTCGATTTCGTTGTTCGATTTCGAAGTTCGATTTCGTTGTTCGATTTCGTTGTTCGATTTCGTTATTCGATTTCGTTGTTCGATTTCGTTGTTCGATTTCGTTGTTCGATTTCGTTGTTCGATTTCGTTGTTCGATTTCGTTGTTCGATTTCGTTGTTCGATTTCGTTGTTCGATTTCGTTGTTCGATTTCGTTGTTCGATTTCGTTGTTCGATTTCGTTGATCGATTTCGATGTTCGATTTCGTTGTTCAATTTCGTTGTTCGATTCGTTATTCGCTTTCGTTGTTCTATTTCGTTGTTCTAATTCGTTGTTCGATTTCGTTGTTCGATTTCGTTGTTCGATTTCGTTGTTCGATTCGTTATTCGATTTCGTTGTTAGATTTCGTTGTTCGATTTCGTTGTTCGATTTCGTTGTTCGATTTCGTTGTTCGATTTCGTTGTTCGATTTCGTTGTTCGATTTCGTTGTTAGATTTCGTTGTTCGTTGTTAGATTTCGTTGTTCGTTGTTAGATTTCGTTATTCGTTGTTAGATTTCATTGTTCTTTGTTCGATTTCGTGGTTAGAATTCGTTGTTCGAATTCGTTGTTCGATTTCGTTGTTCGATTTTGTTGTTCGATTTCGTTGTTCGATTTCGTTGTTCGATTTCGAAGTTCGATTTCGTTGTTCGATTTCGTTGTTCGATTTCGTTATTCGATTTCGTTGTTCGATTTCGATGTTCGATTTCGTTGTTCGATTTCGTTGTTCGATTTCGTTGTTCGATTTCGTTGTTCGATCTCGTTGTTCGATTTCGTTGTTCGATTTCGTTGTTCGATTTCGTTGTTCGATTTCGTTGTTCGATTTCGTTGTTCGATTTCGTTGTTCGATTTCGATGTTCGATTTCGTTGTTCAATTTCGTTGTTCGATTCGTTATTCGCTTTCGTTGTGCGATTTCGTTGTTCAATTTCGTTGTTCCATTTCGTTGTTCGATTTCGTTGTTCGATTTCATTGTTCGATTTCGTTGTTCGATTCGTTTGTTCGATTTCGTTGTTCGATTTCGTGGTTCGAATTCGTTGTTCGAATTCGTTGTTCGATTTCGTTGTTCGATTTCATTGTTCGATTTCGTGGTTCGAATTCGTTGTTCGAATTCGTTGTTCGATTTCGTTGTTCGTTGTTAGATTTCGTTGTTCGTTGTTAGATTTCGTTGTTCTTTGTTCGATTTCGTTGTTCGTTGTTAGATTTCGTTGTTCTTTGTTCAATTTCGTTGTTCGATTCGTTATTCGCTTTCGTTGTGCGATTTCGTTGTTCAATTTCGTTGTTCCATTTCGGTGTTCGATTTCGTTGTTCGATTTCGTTGTTCGATTTCGTTGTTCGATTTCGTTGTTCGATTTCGTTGTTCGATTTCGTTGTTCGATTTCGTTGTTCGATTTCGTTGTTCGATTTCGTTGTTCGATTTCGTTGTTCGATTTCGTTGTTCGATTTCGTTGTTCGATTTCGTTGTTCGATTTCGTTGTTCGATTTCGTTGTTCGATTTCGTTGTTCGATTTCGTTGTTCGATTTCGTTGTTCGATTTCGTTGTTCGATTTCGTTGTTCGATTTCGTTGTTCGATTTCGTTGTTCGATTTCGTGGTTCGAATTCGTTGTTCGAATTCGTTATTCGATTTCGTTGTTCGATTTCGTTGTTCGATTTCGTTGTTCGATTTCGTTGTTCGATTTCGTTGTTCGATTTCGTTGTTCGATTTCGTTGTTCGATTTCGTTGTTCGATTTCGTTGTTCGATTTCGTTGTTCGATTTCGTTGTTCGATTTCGTTGTTCGATTTCGTTGTTCGATTTCGTTGTTCGATTTCGTTGTTCGATTTCGTTGTTCGATTTCGTTGTTCGATTTCGTTGTTCGATTTCGTTGTTCGATTTCGTTGTTCGATTTCGTTGTTCGATTTCGTTGTTCGATTTCGTTGTTCGATTTCGTTGTTAGATTTCGTTGTTCGTTGTTAGATTTCGTTGTTCGTTGTTAGATTTCGTTATTCGTTGTTAGATTTAGTTGTTCTTTGTTCGATTTCGTGGTTCGAATTCGTTGTTCGAATTCGTTGTTCGATTTCGTTGTTAG
This sequence comes from Neocrepidodera transversa, assembly GCA_963243735.1. Taxonomy (NCBI): domain Eukaryota; kingdom Metazoa; phylum Arthropoda; class Insecta; order Coleoptera; family Chrysomelidae; genus Neocrepidodera; species Neocrepidodera transversa. Next base: position 39,515,779 of record OY725338.1, read on the forward strand.
ATTTCGTTGTTCGTTGTTAGATTTCGTTGTTCGTTGTTAGATTTCGTTATTCGTTGTTAGATTTCGTTGTTCTTTGTTCGATTTCGTGGTTCGAATTCGTTGTTCGAATTCGTTATTCGATTTCGTTGTTCGATTTCGTTGTTCGATTTCGTTGTTCGATTTCGTTGTTCGATTTCGTTGTTCGATTTCGTTGTTCGATTTCGTTGTTCGATTTCGTTGTTCGATTTCGTTGTTCGATTTCGTTGTTCGATTTCGTTGTTCGATTTCGTTGTTCGATTTCGTTGTTCGTTTTCGTTGTTCGATTTCGTTGTTCGATTTCGTTGTTCGATTTCGATGTTCGATTTCGTTGTTCAATTTCGTTGTTCGATTCGTTATTCGCTTTTGTTGTGCGATTTCGTTGTTCAATTTCGTTGTTCCATTTCGTTGTTCGATTTCGTTGTTCGATTTCATTGTTCGATTTCGTTGTTCGATTCGTTTGTTCGATTTCGTTGTTCGATTTCGTGGTTCGAATTCGTTGTTCGAATTCGTTGTTCGATTTCGTTGTTCGATTTCATTGTTCGATTTCGTGGTTCGAATTCGTTGTTCGAATTCGTTGTTCGATTTCGTTGTTCGTTGTTAGATTTCGTTGTTCGTTGTTAGATTTCGTTGTTCTTTGTTCAATTTCGTTGTTCGATTCCGTTATTCGCTTTCGTTGTGCGATTTCGTTGTTCAATTTCGTTGTTCAATTTCGTTGTTCGATTTCGTTGTTCGATTTCGTTGTTCGATTTCGTTGTTCGATTTCGTTGTTCGATTTCGTTGTTCGATTTCGTTGTTCGATTTCGTTGTTCGATTTCGTTGTTGGATTTCGTTGTTCCATTTCGTTGTTCGATTTCGTTGTTCGATTTCGTTGTTCGATTTCGTTGTTCGATTTCGTTGTTCGATTTCGTTGTTCGATGTCGTTGTTCGAATTCGTTGTTCGAATTCGTTGTTCGATTTCGTTGTTCGATTTCGTTGTTCGATTTCGTTGTTCGATTTCGTTGTTCGATTTCGTTGTTCGATTTCGTTGTTAGATTTCGTTGTTCGATTTCGTTGTTAGATTTCGTTGTTCTTTGTTCGATTTCGTGGTTCGAATTCGTTGTTCGAATTCGTTGTTCGATTCGTTATTCGATTTCGTTGTTCGATTTCTTGTTCGATTTCGTTGTTCCATTTCGTTGTTCGATTTCGTTGTTCGATTTCGTTGTTCGATTTCGTTGTTCGATTTCGTTGTTCGATTTCGTTGTTCGATTTCGTTGTTAGATTTCGTTGTTAGATTTCGTTGTTCGATTTCGTTGTTCGATTTCGTTGTTCGATTTCGTTGTTCGATTTCGTTGTTCGATTTCGTTGTTCGATTTCGTTGTTCGATTTCGTTGTTCGATTTCGTTGTTCGATTTCGTTGTTCGATTTCGTTGTTCGATTTCGTTGTTCGATTTCGTTGTTCGATTTCGTTGTTCGATTTCGTTGTTCGATTTTGTTGTTCGATTTCGTTGTTCGATTTCGTTGTTCGATTTCGTTGTTCGATTTCGTTGTTCGATTTCGTTGTTCGATTTCGTTGTTCGATTTCGTTGTTCGATTTCGTTGTTCGATTTCGTTGTTCGATTTCGTTGTTCCATTTCGTTGTTCGATTTCGTTGTTCGATTTCGTTGTTCGATTTCGTTGTTAGATTTCGTTGTTAGATTTCGTTGTTCGATTTCGTTGTTCGATTTCGTTGTTCGATTTCGTTGTTAGATTTCGTTGTTCGATTTCGTTGTTCGATTTCGTTGTTCGATTTCGTTGTTAGATTTCGTTGTTCGTTGTTAGATTTCGTTGTTCGTTGTTAGATTTCGTTATTCGTTGTTAGATTTCGTTGTTCTTTGTTCGATTTCGTGGTTCGAATTCGTTGTCCGAATTCGTCATTCGATTTCGTTGTTCGATTTCGTTGTTCGATTTCGTTGTTCGATTTCGTTGTTCGATTTCGTTGTTCGATTTCGTTGTTCGATTTCGTTGTTCGATTTCGTTGTTCGATTTCGTTGTTCGATTTCGTTGTTCGATTTCGTTGTTCGATTTCGTTGTTCGATTTCGTTCTTCGATTTCGTTGTTCGATTTCGTTGTTCGATTTCGATGTTCGATTTCGTTGTTCAATTTCGTTGTTCGATTCGTTATTCGCTTTTGTTGTGCGATTTCGTTGTTCAATTTCGTTGTTCCATTTCGTTGTTCGATTTCGTTGTTCGATTTCATTGTTCGATTTCGTTGTTCGATTCGTTTGTTCGATTTCGTTGTTCGATTTCGTGGTTCGAATTCGTTGTTCGAATTCGTTGTTCGATTTCGTTGTTCGATTTCATTGTTCGATTTCGTGGTTCGAATTCGTTGTTCGAATTCGTTGTTCGATTTCGTTGTTCGTTGTTAGATTTCGTTGTTCGTTGTTAGATTTCGTTGTTCTTTGTTCGATTTCGTTGTTCGTTGTTAGATTTGGTTGTTCTTTGTTCAATTTCGTTGTTCGATTCGTTATTCGCTTTCGTTGTGCGATTTCGTTGTTCAATTTCGTTGTTCCATTTCGTTGTTCGATTTCGTTGTTCGATTTCGTTGTTCGATTTCGTTGTTCGATTTCGTTGTTCGATTTCGTTGTTCGATTTCGTTGTTCGATTTCGTTGTTCGATTTCGTTGTTGGATTTCGTTGTTCGATTTCGTTGTTCGATTTCGTTGTTCGATTTCGTTGTTCGATTTTGTTGTTCGATTTCGTTGTTCGATTTCGTTGTTCGATTTCGTTGTTCGATTTCGTTGTTCGATTTCGTTGTTCGATTTCGTTGTTCGATTTCGTTGTTAGATTTCGTTGTTCGATTTCGTTGTTCGATTTCGTTGTTCGATTTCGTTGTTAGATTTCGTTGTTCTTTGTTCGATTTCGTGGTTCGAATTCGTTGTTCGAATTCGTTGTTCGATTGGTTATTCGATTTCGTTGTTCGATTTCTTGTTCGATTTCGTTGTTCCATTTCGTTGTTCGATTTCGTTGTTCGATTTCGTTGTTCGATTTCGTTGTTCGATTTCGTTGTTAGATTTCGTTGTTCGATTTCGTTGTTCGATTTCGTTGTTCGATTTCGTTGTCCGATTCCGTTGTTCGATTTCGTTGTTCGATATTGTTGTATGATTTCGTGGTTCGATTTCGTTGTTCGATTGCGTTGTTCCATTTCGTTGTTCTATTTCGTGGTTCGATTTCGTGGTTTCAGTTTGTTGTTCGATTTCGATTTCGCTGTTCGATTTCGAAGTTGGATTTCGTTGTTCTATTTCGTTGTTCTAATTCGTTGTTCGATTTCGTTGTTCGATTTCGTTGTTCGATTTCGTTGTTCGATTTCGTTGTTCGATTTCGTTGTTCGATTCGTTATTCGATTTCGTTGTTAGATTTCGTTGTTCGATTTCGTTGTTCGATTTCGTTGTTCGATTTCGTTGTTCGATTTCGTTGTTAGATTTCGTTGTTCGTTGTTAGATTTCGTTGTTCGTTGTTAGATTTCGTTATTCGTTGTTAGATTTCGTTGTTCTTTGTTCGATTTCGTGGTTCGAATTCGTTGTTCGATTTCGTTGTTCGATTTCGTTGTTCGATTTTGTTGTTCGATTTCGTTGTTCGATTTCGTTGTTCGATTTCGAAGTTCGATTTCGTTGTTCGATTTCGTTGTTCGATTTCGTTATTCGATTTCGTTGTTCGATTTCGTTGTTCGATTTCGTTGTTCGATTTCGTTGTTCGATTTCGTTGTTCGATTTCGTTGTTCGATTTCGTTGTTCGATTTCGTTGTTCGATTTCGTTGTTCGATTTCGTTGTTCGATTTCGTTGATCGATTTCGATGTTCGATTTCGTTGTTCAATTTCGTTGTTCGATTCGTTATTCGCTTTCGTTGTTCTATTTCGTTGTTCTAATTCGTTGTTCGATTTCGTTGTTCGATTTCGTTGTTCGATTTCGTTGTTCGATTCGTTATTCGATTTCGTTGTTAGATTTCGTTGTTCGATTTCGTTGTTCGATTTCGTTGTTCGATTTCGTTGTTCGATTTCGTTGTTCGATTTCGTTGTTCGATTTCGTTGTTAGATTTCGTTGTTCGTTGTTAGATTTCGTTGTTCGTTGTTAGATTTCGTTATTCGTTGTTAGATTTCATTGTTCTTTGTTCGATTTCGTGGTTAGAATTCGTTGTTCGAATTCGTTGTTCGATTTCGTTGTTCGATTTTGTTGTTCGATTTCGTTGTTCGATTTCGTTGTTCGATTTCGAAGTTCGATTTCGTTGTTCGATTTCGTTGTTCGATTTCGTTATTCGATTTCGTTGTTCGATTTCGATGTTCGATTTCGTTGTTCGATTTCGTTGTTCGATTTCGTTGTTCGATTTCGTTGTTGGATTTCGTTGTTCGATTTCGTTGTTCGATTTCGTTGTTCGATTTCGTTGTTCGATTTCGTTGTTCGATTTCGTTGTTCGATTTCGTTGTTCGATTTCGTTGTTCGAATTCGTTGTTCGATTCGTTATTCGATTTCGTTGTTCGATTTCTTGTTCGATTTCGTTGTTCCATTTCGTTGTTCGATTTCGTTGTTCGATTTCGTTGTTCGATTTCGTTGTTCGATTTCGTTGTTCGATTTCGTTGTTAGATTTCGTTGTTAGATTTCGTTGTTCGATTTCGTTGTTCGATTTCGTTGTTCGATTTCGTTGTTCGATTTCGTTGTTCGATTTCGTTGTTCGATTTCGTTGTTCGATTTCGTTGTTCGATTTCGTTGTTCGATTTCGTTGTTCGATTTCGTTGTTCGATTTCGTTGTTCGATTTCGTTGTTCGATTTTGTTGTTCGATTTCGTTGTTCGATTTCGTTGTTCGATTTCGTTGTTCGATTTCGTTGTTCGATTTCGTTGTTCGATTTCGTTGTTCGATTTCGTTGTTCGATTTCGTTGTTCGATTTCGTTGTTCCATTTCGTTGTTCGATTTCGTTGTTCGATTTCGTTGTTCGATTTCGTTGTTAGATTTCGTTGTTCGATTTCGTTGTTCGATTTCGTTGTTCGATTTCGTTGTTAGATTTCGTTGTTCGATTTCGTTGTTCGATTTCGTTGTTCGATTTCGTTGTTAGATTTCGTTGTTCGTTGTTAGATTTCGTTGTTCGTTGTTAGATTTCGTTATTCGTTGTTAGATTTCGTTGTTCTTTGTTCGATTTCGTGGTTCGAATTCGTTGTTCGAATTCGTTATTCGATTTCGTTGTTCGATTTCGTTGTTCGATTTCGTTGTTCGATTTCGTTGTTCGATTTCGTTGTTCGATTTCGTTGTTCGATTTCGTTGTTCGATTTCGTTGTTCGATTTCGTTGTTCGATTTCGTTGTTCGATTTCGTTCTTCGATTTCGTTGTTCGATTTCGTTGTTCGATTTCGATGTTCGATTTCGTTGTTCAATTTCGTTGTTCGATTCGTTATTCGCTTTTGTTGTGCGATTTCGTTGTTCAATTTCGTTGTTCCATTTCGTTGTTCGATTTCGTTGTTCGATTTCATTGTTCGATTTCGTTGTTCGATTCGTTTGTTCGATTTCGTTGTTCGATTTCGTGGTTCGAATTCGTTGTTCGAATTCGTTGTTCGATTTCGTTGTTCGATTTCATTGTTCGATTTCGTGGTTCGAATTCGTTGTTCGAATTCGTTGTTCGTTGTTAGATTTCGTTGTTCGTTGTTAGATTTCGTTGTTCTTTGTTCGATTTCGTTGTTCGTTGTTAGATTTGGTTGTTCTTTGTTCAATTTCGTTGTTCGATTCGTTATTCGCTTTCGTTGTGCGATTTCGTTGTTCAATTTCGTTGTTCCATTTCGTTGTTCGATTTCGTTGTTCGATTTCGTTGTTCGATTTCGTTGTTCGATTTCGTTGTTCGATTTCGTTGTTCGATTTCGTTGTTCGATTTCGTTGTTCGATTTCGTTGTTGGATTTCGTTGTTCGATTTCGTTGTTCGATTTCGTTGTTCGATTTCGTTGTTCGATTTCGTTGTTCGATTTCGTTGTTCGATTTCGTTGTTCGATTTCGTTGTTCGATTTCGTTGTTCGATTTCGTTGTTCGATGTCGTTGTTCGAATTCGTTGTTCGATTTCGTTGTTCGATTTCGTTGTTCGATTTCGTTGTTCGATTTCGTTGTTCGATTTCGTTGTTCGATTTCGTTGTTAGATTTCGTTGTTCGATTTCGTTGTTAGATTTCGTTGTTCTTTGTTCGATTTCGTGGTTCGAATTCGTTGTTCGAATTCGTTGTTCGATTCGTTATTCGATTTCGTTGTTCGATTTCTTGTTCGATTTCGTTGTTCCATTTCGTTGTTCGATTTCGTTGTTCGATTTCGTTGTTCGATTTCGTTGTTCGATTTCGTTGTTCGATTTCGTTGTTAGATTTCGTTGTTAGATTTCGTTGTTCGATTTCGTTGTTCGATTTCGTTGTTCGATTTCGTTGTTCGATTTCGTTGTTCGATTTCGTTGTTCGATTTCGTTGTTCGATTTCGTTGTTCGATTTCGTTGTTCGATTTCGTTGTTCGATTTCGTTGTTCGATTTCGTTGTTCGATTTCGTTGTTCGATTTCGTTGTTCGATTTCGTTGTTTGATTTTGTTGTTCGATTTCGTTGTTCGATTTCGTTGTTCGATTTCGTTGTTCGATTTCGTTGTTCGATTTCGTTGTTCGATTTCGTTGTTCGATTTCGTTGTTCGATTTCGTTGTTCGATTTCGTTGTTCCATTTCGTTGTTCGATTTCGTTGTTCGATTTCGTTGTTCGATTTCGTTGTTAGATTTCGTTGTTCGATTTCGTTGTTCGATTTCGTTGTTCGATTTCGTTGTTCGATTTCGTTGTCCGATTCCGTTGTTCGATTTCGTTGTTCGTTTTCGTTGTTCGATATTGTTGTATGATTTCGTGGTTCGATTTCGTTGTTCGATTGCGTTGTTCCATTTCGTTGTTCTATTTCGTGGTTCGATTTCGTGGTTTCAGTTTGTTGTTCGATTTCGATTTCGCTGTTCGAGTTCGAAGTTGGATTTCGTTGTTCTATTTCGTTGTTCTAATTCGTTGTTCGATTTCGTTGTTCGATTTCGTTGTTCGATTTCGTTGTTCGATTTCGTTGTTCGATTCGTTATTCGATTTCGTTGTTAGATTTCGTTGTTCGATTTCGTTGTTCGATTTCGTTGTTCGATTTCGTTGTTCGATTTCGTTGTTAGATTTCGTTGTTCGTTGTTAGATTTCGTTGTTCGTTGTTAGATTTCGTTATTAGTTGTTAGATTTCGTTGTTCTTTGTTCGATTTCGTGGTTCGAATTCGTTGTTCGAATTCGTTATTCGATTTCGTTGTTCGATTTCGTTGTTCGATTTCGTTGTTCGATTTCGTTGTTCGATTTCGTTGTTCGATTTCGTTGTTCGATTTCGTTGTTCGATTTCGTTGTTCGATTTCGTTGTTCGATTTCGTTGTTCGATTTCGTTGTTCGATTTCGTTGTTCGATTTCGTTGTTCGATTTCGTTGTTCGATTTCGTTGTTCGATTTCGTTGTTCGATTTCGATGTTCGATTTCGTTGTTCAATTTCGTTGTTCGATTCGTTATTCGCTTTTGTTGTGCGATTTCGATGTTCAATTTCGTTGTTCCATTTCGTTGTTCGATTTCGTTGTTCGATTTCATTGTTCGATTTCGTTGTTCGATTCGTTTGTTCGATTTCGTTGTTCGATTTCGTGGTTCGAATTCGTTGTTCGAATTCGTTGTTCGATTTCGTTGTTCGATTTCATTGTTCGATTTCGTGGTTCGAATTCGTTGTTCGAATTCGTTGTTCGATTTCGTTGTTCGTTGTTAGATTTCGTTGTTCGTTGTTAGATTTCGTTGTTCTTTGTTCGATTTCGTTGTTCGTTGTTAGATTTCGTTGTTCTTTGTTCAATTTCGTTGTTCGAATCGTTATTCGCTTTCGTTGTGCGATTTCGTTGTTCAATTTCGTTGTTCCTTTTCGTTGTTCGATTTCGTTGTTCGATTTCGTTGTTCGATTTCGTTGTTCGATTTCGTTGTTCGATTTCGTTGTTCGATTTCGTTGTTCGATTTCGTTGTTCGATTTCGTTGTTCGATTTCGTTGTTCGATTTCGTTGTTGGATTTCGTTGTTCGATTTCGTTGTTCGATTTCGTTGTTCGATTTCGTTGTTCGATTTCGTTGTTCGATTTCGTTGTTCGATTTCGTTGTTCGATTTCGTTGTTCGATTTCGTTGTTCGATGTCGTTGTTCGAATTCGTTGTTCGAATTCGTTGTTCGATTTCGTTGTTCGATTTCGTTGTTCGATTTCGTTGTTCTTTGTTCGATTTCGTGGTTCGAATTCGTTGTTCGAATTCGTTGTTCGATTCGTTATTCGATTTCGTTGTTCGATTTCTTGTTCGATTTCGTTGTTCCATTTCGTTGTTCGATTTCGTTGTTCGATTGCGTTGTTCCATTTCGTTGTTCTATTTCGTGGTTCGATTTCGTGGTTTCAGTTTGTTGTTCGATTTCGATTTCGCTGTTCGATTTCGAAGTTGGATTTCGTTGTTCTATTTCGTTGTTCTAATTCGTTGTTCGATTTCGTTGTTCGATTTCGATGTTCGATTCGTTATTCGATTTCGTTGTTAGATTTCGTTGTTCGATTTCGTTGTTCGATTTCGTTGTTCGATTTCGTTGTTCGATTTCGTTGTTCGATTTCGTTGTTAGATTTCGTTGTTAGATTTCGTTGTTCGATTTCGTTGTTCGATTTCGTTGTTCGATTTCGTTGTTCGATTTCGTTGTTCGATTTCGTTGTTCGATGTCGTTGTTCGAATTCGTTGTTCGAATTCGTTGTTCGATTTCGTTGTTCGATTTCGTTGTTCGATTTCGTTGTTCGATTTCGTTGTTAGATTTCGTTGTTCGATTTCGTTGTTAGATTTCGTTGTTCTTTGTTCGATTTCGTGGTTCGAATTCGTTGTTCGAATTCGTTGTTCGATTCGTTATTCGATTTCGTTGTTCGATTTCTTGTTCGATTTCGTTGTTCGATTTCGTTGTTCGATTTCGTTGTTCGATTTCGTTGTTCGATTTCGTTGTTAGATTTCGTTGTTCGATTTCGTTGTTCGATTTCGTTGTTCGATTTCGTTGTTCGATTTCGTTGTCCGATTCCGTTGTTCGATTCGTTTGTTCGATTTCGTTGTTCGATTTCGTGGTTCGAATTCGTTGTTCGAATTCGTTGTTCGATTTCGTTGTTCGATTTCATTGTTCGATTTCGTGGTTCGAATTCGTTGTTCCATTTCGTTGTTCTATTTCGTGGTTCGATTTCGTGGTTTCAGTTTGTTGTTCGATTTCGATTTCGCTGTTCGATTTCGAAGTTGGATTTCGTTGTTCTATTTCGTTGTTCTAATTCGTTGTTCGATTTCGTTGTTCGATTTCGTTGTTCGATTTCGTTGTTCGATTCGTTATTCGATTTCGTTGTTAGATTTCGTTGTTCGATTTCGTTGTTCGATTTCGTTGTTCGATTTCGTTGTTCGATTTCGTTGTTCGATTTCGTTGTTAGATTTCGTTGTTCGTTGTTAGATTTCGTTGTTCGTTGTTAGATTTCGTTATTCGTTGTTAGATTTCATTGTTCTTTGTTCGATTTCGTGGTTAGAATTCGTTGTTCGAATTCGTTGTTCGATTTCGTTGTTCGATTTTGTTGTTCGATTTCGTTGTTCGATTTCGTTGTTCGATTTCGAAGTTCGATTTCGTTGTTCGATTTCGTTGTTCGATTTCGTTATTCGATTTCGTTGTTCGATTTCGATGTTCGATTTCGTTGTTCGATTTCGTTGTTCGATTTCGTTGTTCGATTTCGTTGTTCGATTTCGTTGTTCGATTTCGTTGTTCGATTTCGTTGTTCGATTTCGTTGTTCGATTTCGTTGTTCGATTTCGTTGTTCGATTTCGTTGTTCGATTTCGTTGTTCGATTTCGATGTTCGATTTCGTTGTTCAATTTCGTTGTTCGATTCGTTATTCGCTTTCGTTGTGCGATTTCGTTGTTCAATTTCGTTGTTCTATTTCGTTGTTCGATTTCGTTGTTCGATTTCATTGTTCGATTTCGTTGTTCGATTCGTTTGTTCGATTTCGTTGTTCGATTTCGTGGTTCGAATTCGTTGTTCGAATTCGTTGTTCGATTTCGTTGTTCGATTTCATTGTTCGATTTCGTGGTTCGAATTCGTTGTTCGAATTCGTTGTTCGATTTCGTTGTTCGTTGTTAGATTTCGTTGTTCGTTGTTAGATTTCGTTGTTCTTTGTTCGATTTCGTTGTTCGTTGTTAGATTTCGTTGTTCTTTGTTCAATTTCGTTGTTCGATTCGTTATTCGCTTTCGTTGTGCGATTTCGTTGTTCAATTTCGTTGTTCCATTTCGTTGTTCGATTTCGTTGTTCGATTTCGTTGTTCGATTTCGTTGTTCGATTTCGTTGTTCGATTTCGTTGTTCGATTTCGTTGTTCGATTTCGTTGTTCGATTTCGTTGTTCGATTTCGTTGTTCGATTTCGTTGTTCGATTTCGTTGTTCGATTTCGTTGTTCGATTTCGTTGTTCGATTTCGTTGTTCGATTTCGTTGTTCGATTTCGTTGTTCGATTTCGTTGTTCGATTTCGTTGTTCGATTTCGTTGTTCGATTTCGTTGTTCGATTTCGTTGTTCGATTTCGTTGTTCGATTTCGTTGTTCGATTTCGTTGTTCGATTTCGTTGTTCGATTTCGTTGTTCGATTTCGTTGTTCGATTTCGTTGTTGGAATTTGTGTTCGATTTCGTTGATCGATTTCGTTGTTCGATTTTCATTGTTCGATTTGATTGTTCGATTTCGTTGATCGATTTCGTTTTTCGATTTCGTTCGATTTCGTTGTTCGATTTCATTGTTCGATTTCGTGGTTCGAATTCGTTGTTCGAATTCGTTGTTCGATTTCGTTGTTCGTTGTTAGATTTCGTTGTTCGTAGTTAGATTTCGTTGTTCTTTGTTCGATTTCGTTGTTCGTTGTTAGATTTCGTTGTTCTTTGTTCGATTTCGTTGTTCGTTGTTCGATTTCGTTGTTCGATTTTCGTTGTTCGATTTCGTTGTTCGATTGCGTTGTTCCATTTCGTTATTCAATTTCGTGGTTCGATTTCGTGGTTTCAGTTTGTTGTTCGAGTTCGTTATTCGATTTCGTTGTTCGATTTCGTTGTTCGATTTCGTTGTTCGTTTTCGTTGTTCGATATTATATGATTTCGTGGTTCGATTTCGTTGTTCGATTGCGTTGTTAGTAGATAGGGTAAGTTGGTTCTACTATAAGTATAGGGAATTCAACGTGTTAGAGAGAGAGGTATAGGAAATTCAGCGTGTCAGAAAGAGACGCAGATAAAAATGGCGGCACGTGGCATACTTTAAATATTGGGATAAAAAATGGCTGCGGAATAAAAATATAGTACTCTTCATAACTCTAAGATGTAGTACTGCCGCTAACAAACAGATGGCGCTACTAGCCATCTTTTTGCAGCCATTTTTAATCCACAATATAATATATCTTCGTAATTAATGGACCGATTTGGGTGAGTCAAACGGCATTATATTTGAAATATAACGTAAAATTATTACATGTCAAAAAATACTGTGCAGAAGAAACGTCAAAAGGGCCTTAGCTTATATCTCCGTTACTATTGGTCCGATGTAAACGCGGGAAACGGCAGTGTATTTTAAATGTGACGTACATAAAATACGTAAAGAAAAAACATGCGCAGTACGAAAGCCAAAAGGACCATAGTGAATATCTGCGTTACTATTGGGCCAATTTTTATGGGGAAAACGGTCCTGTATTCGCAATGTGTTGTAAAATTAATACGTAGGAAAAACATGCGCAGTACGAAGGCCAAAAAGACCGTAGTGAATATCTGCGTTACTATTGGGCCAATTTTTATGGGGAAAACGGTCCTGTATTCGCAATGTGTCGTATAATTAATACTTAGAGAAAAACATGCGCAGTAGCAAAGTCATAAAGTCCTTAGCGTCTAACTTTGTTATAAAGAACCCATTTTGAATGTGGAAAAACGCCCCGATATTATAAATGCGACGAATAATAGATGTGTAAAGTTACTTCGCGCGATCAATGACAAAAAAAAGGCGTTAAATTTTAATTTTTCATTATTATTCATTTAATATTGAAATATTTATAATATTTAATTTTTCCAATTTTCACCTAGTTTCGCGATAAGAATGCTCGCTGTTATTTGCGATAAGAACAGGAAACGACATCCGTTGCAAACAGATAAAAATGAATGAAATTATAACATAGGCGGAGAGGTATATACAAAATAATATTTATTGCATTGGGGGCTTATAAGTAATATAGATTTGGTAGAATCTGTCAGTTGTATGATGGCATCGGCAGAACACGCACGTAAATTGGAGGAATTTGGTGAGAAAATTCGAAAATTATATCAAGACGTAATACTTTACGAAGATAAAAGTAAAACGATTAAGCAATTTGGCCGTCTGTCTATAAGTTCTGCGTGGGATAAAGTATTTGAAAATCGGCAATTACCGCAGACTCAATATCCACTAAGACGAATTCAGCCTACAAAATGGCCGCATTGAAAATGTCTTTCATAATTCTAACAGCAGTGTTGAACAATATGCTTTACACAAACGTCCCTATTGGAGTAAAACATATAGCCGTATGTTTTAACGAGGGATTTGAGTGCCAGCGTTCAGAATGGCAGATGATGTCTTTAAATAAAGTTAATGATGGAAAATTGACAGTGTTTTCGATTAATGTACCAGCTAATCAGACGACATACAAGTTGAAGCTCGTATTTCAAGATGGTACCGAAGGTGACGTTGAGACGTGGCAACACATCCCAACAGCTGAAGTCGATTTAAGAAGTATTGGTATTGAAGCAGCCCCGTTATCATTATGGAATAATAATAAAGTCATTCAAAATGAACTGTACAAAATATTTTTAATGTTATGTGCGATATTATCGGCACTTTCTGTTCTATTGATAAAAATTGTCATAAAAAATGTAAGAAATCGATATTCTTTAACAAAATAAATAAATAAAAATATACAGGGTGTTTCAATAAAACTCATATATAAATAAACATTTTTTATTTGAAAAAGTACATTATCTAGGTAATATAATATAATACAACCAATTATGTAACATATTAACGTTGCGTTCAGCACACAGAAATTTTCCAGATGCATGGTTTAGACACGGCGTATGACAAGATTCAAATCTCCTTGTTTGACAGAGCAATCCATCATATTTTGCGACATCATAAACGGCGGGATGCGGGGTACCCAATAACTGTTGGCATTTCTGCAGTAAAAAATCCTCCTTTTGATTTCCTCTAACGTAAATACAGTCTGCAGCATATAGCAAATATTTTTCCAATATATCGTTAATTTCCGTATACTCGATGTTACCAGAGCTGTAGTTTATTCCATGAATATATTTCTCTACATGTCTAACTGTTTTCTTATCACGTGCACTTAAATTAGCGTAGGGTATTGCAGGCTTGAATAGAAAATTAGAAACATGGGATCCGATTTGAATTGACATCTCCTTTGGATGGAAACTGCCCTCAATATCGAACCCTTGGATATCACAGAGTGCTATTCTCATCGTGGCAAACGTTCAACTACTGACATTTACTAAGTGATATCTAATTTAAACTTTTCAGTACTTCAGAGAGGGGGAAGTACTCCATTAAACAGTCGTGAATTATAATACAGTAAGCTTTAGTATTAGCGGGAAATCCAGAATCGGCTTCGATATCCAATCTCACATCAATAGTAGATGATTTCATGGTTTCTTCTTGCTTGGAACAATCAATGACGAACAAAGAACGGTTTTTAAATGCAACATAGTCCAAAAGGCAACTCTTCAAAGCAGAATTTGAATAACTAGTTTGAAAGTTGCTATAGTTAAAATGGGCTTCAGCAAAGTGATTATTTGCAAAGTCCAACTGCATACGTTCGTTGGGATAGTATTCACCATTCAATGATACTCGAATGCTAGCAGTACTCACGTGATCAAACAAAGTCGGATCTTCCCCAGCAGCATCACGTTTATTAGTTTGGAAACATACGACAATGAAACGTGGCCGTTCGATTGCGGTGCTAGTTTTAACTGCCCAGATTTCTCTTCTCGCACCCGCTGTAATTGTAGGCAATTCATTCAGTTCCCATTTTCTAAACGGAATTAGTATCGGTTTGTCAGTTTGAATAGCTTTCAAAAGTTGTTCTTTCACATCATCATTCGGATAAATGTGTTTGATTTTCAGCTCGATACTTTGAATTACGATTTTTACGGTGGTAGTCGTTGCTGTAGCAGTACCAACATTTTTCTCCTTTACAATTATGCAATCGTTATCGTTTCTAGCTCTTACAAATCTAAGTGTTTGTCTGCCGCACGTAATCATAGGATAGTCGTTGAAAATGTTGAAAATATGTTTAAGTGGTATCAACAAGCTGAAAGACTTGTCATGAGCGGCGAGAATAGGTGCTGAAGGATAGTTCCAACCGGCGATAGCCATATGATTTGAGTCTTCTTTGGCGTAACAAGTGTAAGCTCGAACAGCACTTATAATTCCAGGATCGCGTACTGTTTCAACTTCTCTAGCGGATTCGCTGTACGTGCAAGAGTCGAAAAGGAAAGCTCCAAAATTGGATGCTAAAGATACATCTCCTCCGCCAGTTATTTCCAATTTTCCTCTAATAGCCAGCAGTGATTGGTTCATGGCAAAGAACGAGTCGACTTGGTTGATGCTAAATTCCACAACATCGTTGCAATTGAATGATTTTACGAACGGTGTATAGGATCTATACTCTGCCTTACGAATAGACTCATCAAATGTTGGGGATCGATACAGATCAAACATCGGGGAAGTATGTGCTTCGTCAATTTTTCAAGTGAACGGAGAAACAATATATTTGCTGCAGTTAGATGTTGACGCTTAGATGTTGACGCTTAGACGCTTGCGGCGACAATAAAGATTTGGAAGCGCCTCTATATTTTATAACTAGTCCCATCGGCTCCTTGCTCTCAATTCCAACACAAGAGTACTAGTTTCACCTCGAAAGTTTACGGGATGGCTGTCTTGATCTAAAGCCAACACTGTTATGTTGGTTATTTCTCGTTGTGGTATAACTGGTAAGTATAGCAAATTTGAAGGGGTTTCGTCGATAGCGTAGCCAGGATCGACTTTTACAGCAAATTCGTAGATCGTATGTGCAGGTCTGTCTCCATCAAAGGCTCCCGACGTAATGTTGGCATCAAAGTGTATGGTTGATACTTTTATAATGTTTACAGGCAAGTCCGATGAATGTATTAGACCAGGATTAAGATTTTTTTCCGAGAATCCCAATACATGCCCAATATTATTTGGCTTTTTAAACGTTATTTTATAATATTTGCTAAAGATTTCGCATTGCAGTGTATTATTGTTGGGTTTTAACGAGAAAAACAGTTCAGGATTAACTTCATTTTCAAGCCCCATCTTCGTTCGTATAAATGCTTCTATATCGGTAATTTCGTAGCATCCTGTAGGAAACTCGATAACTTTCAATTTGTTAGTTTTATCGAAATAGTAAAATTTATCGCCTTTTTCAATGTTCGGTATGGAATTGTACGAATGAAAAGATCTAAGTGCTAATTCATAATCTTTTTTCGGGTCCAACAATATTGGCGTAGAAGGACGAAAAGTGAAGACGTGAGTATTACTGTTTACTCTCAACAAGTGCGACATGATGAATGAAACAATTATATCTGTGTACAAACATTTATTGAATTATTTTTTTTAAGGCTAATTTACAAAAACAACAATCTTCTTGAGCATCAGCAGGTCCGTCCCAGTGTGTTATCCAATCAGGTCTATTGTAGTGAACATAACATGGAAGCCGTATTTGAAGATTAAACTTTGATGTGTATTCTGCCGGTAGTTTGTGCCATATACTTAATAGTTCTCCAGGTCTCACATTTTTTATTAAATATTCCAGCGGGATATGCTTTAACTCTTCTGATGTAAATTCCGAAAATGTTTTATTATCAGTCAGATGTGCCATTATGACTGGAACGCCCATATTATCCGCCATTATTGTGTAGAAATTTCAAACACAATTTTCCACAATTAGCTTGATTGTACGTTTGATATGGATCGTTGTTGTAGAAAATTTTTACGTTCCCCAAATAGCATACAAGTTCTCTCGGCGGTTTCAAGTTACCAAATGAATCAAAGTAGTCCACGTGATCGTTTATCTTCTTGTAGGCCACCCAATGAGTACCATTATTGTCGGAGGTATCCAAATTTACAATACCACATTCACGTTTACGGGGACTCGAAGGTAAAGTGTCTCTCATAAACACACCTCGAAAATGCGGTATTTTAAGTTTTTTAGCATAACGTGTTAGTTCGAAATCGTACAATGGTCTATTGGGTAGCATTATTAGTTTTTTTGCTTTTTTAGAAATAGGCCGAAGCCTCCTTTAGCGTTTTTTCGCAAGTAAAGTCCTTTTCCAATGGCTTCCATTGCTTTGTTGTGACGTTGATCTTCATCGAGCTTCTTTTGAGCGTTCTTAGCATCAATAGCTGTTTTCGCAATTGCACTTGCTCCGCCTGCAAGACTGCCGAGTGCTCCAAGCGCAGCAAAAATCGGTATTAGAGGCAGAATTCCACCAGATTTGGCAATCGGAATAATTCTCGGAACTTTAACACGGCGACGGCCACCAACCTTTTTCACAGCAAGTCTTGCTACCTTCAATGCGTTCGAAGCAGACTTTGTTACAGTTGATGATGGTTTATAGGACTTTGCAATTTTCTGAAGGATCCCACGTTGAAAAGAAACAGAAGGCTTTTTGACGCCCATCCCAAGTTTGCGTTTACCCTTCATTCCAGTGGTTACGAACCAGGCAGCAGTTTTTTCACCAACAGAAGCGTCTTTGGACTTTACTCGTTCCCAAGCAGCGTTTTCAAGTATCTGATCGGCTTTATGACGTTCCACTAAAGATTTGGTATGGGAATAAGCAATGTCGTGTTGTTTACAAGCAGCGTCTAACGGATTAATGCCGGGATCTCCGCGTGCAAGTCGCTTATGTAGTTTTGTACCTGGTCCACAATATTGATAGCCAGGAATATGTAACTCGACTGGCAGTTTATTGATGATGGAATTCAAGACACCTTCACCCTGATATACCAACATGAAGACTGATGATGAGATGTAGCGTCATCTATATTTATTATCTGACATTTCTTCCTCGAACGACACAAGATGAAGGTCGTTCAACAAGAACAGACGCTACCCATCGTCAACTTGGACTTTACACCAAGTAAACATAGTAAACATGGTAAATTGCTGCCGGATTCGTTTCGCGCCATTATATGTGGACCTTCTGGATGCGGAAAAACAAACGTTATGCTGTCGCTGCTCTTCGATCCCAACGGCGCTAAATTTAAAAATGTGTACGTTTATTCAAAGTCTCTGTACCAGCCAAAATATCAACTACTTCAAGAAGTGATTTCCAGTGCTAAAGGCGTTGGGTACTATCCCTTTAAAGACAACGAAGAAATTGTAAGTCCCAATAAGGCTAAAAATAACTCTATATTCATATTTGACGATGTTGCCTGCGACGGTCAGCAGAAAATTCGAGAATATTACTCAATGTGCCGGCATAAAGATATTGATGCAGCATATCTCTGTCAAACTTACTCAAAAGTACCAAAACAGCTAATACGAGACAACTGCAACATCATAGTCCTATTTAAACAGGATGAAATTAACCTAAAACATATATTTGATGAACATGTATCTCCTGATGTTACCTTTGAAGAATTCAAGAAAATGTGTGCAGAGTGTTGGGCCGAACGCTATGGTACGTTAGTTATTGTTAAAGACTTTCCACTTGGTCATGGGCGATACAGAGTAGGCTTCGATAAATACATAAAATTGTAGAGCATATCGTCATTCGACATCATGCTGGCAAAGAATCAAGTAGCTGTAGCTACTCATAAGAGAAAAATCGCTGAACTTGCCCGGTCTATACGTAAAAAGTATCTGGCATTAAAATTGAACAAAACGGAACAAGATGAATCTATTAGGAAACTGTTCAAGCCAATATCTGAACCTCTTCAAGAAATAGTAAAAACTTCGCCAAATTACTCCGTCAAAAAAGAACAAGTAAAAAATGAGCCCAAAGTTGAAGGCTACGAAATGTCATCCATTACGTCGAATTTTAAGCCTCAAAAAGCTTCATCACCCAAAAAAACCGATTTTATTTCATTGGAAGATGTAGCTGAAGGAAACAACGACAACACCGAACAGTTTAGTGAAATTGATGAAGCCTCTGTTTCTCAAAAACCGGTAGCTGTAGAAGCTATTAATGACTATCTAGATCAGTATCCTCCAATGAGTCGACAAGTAGTTCAAGACTACTGGCAGAATAACGAGAGAATCGATCGAGTGTATGGTCCAGTGTACGAATCAGAAAATGATTGGTGGTTTTTGGGTAACAAACGTATAGAGTTTGATGCTAAAACTGAAAGTATAAACGTACTTTATGACAATCAGTGGAACGGGGTGACTGGAACTCCAGGATTGTATCAATTAATTTTTTATGATGACCCTGCTTTTGTTGCAGATGACTTAAACGCTTATAAAGCCATTCTAGAAGCAACAGGAGTTCATCGAAATTCTAAAGGACATTTGAAAGGTACAAAAAAACCCAAATATATGGACATTATCCGTCCCCTGTTTCAGCCTCGAGAAGGAGCAGGATTATCGAAACCAGCAACACGATGCGATTTGATTTATAATGAAAAACCTATAGAATACGTGTATTGGGACGATCCCAATGAGTTGATCGATCGTTTAAAGTTGTTAGTTGCTTCGAAATATGCTGGAAATACTTCACAAGATAATGAAATCACAGCAATTACGAATGAGCTCCGGGAAGCCAATATAATAGAGTAACTTGGTTCCAGAAATGTCATTTGCAAGATGAGTCTCGATAAATTCGGACGTCGTTTCGGGAAACACAAAACAGTTCCGTATAATCGTGTACCTCCAAAATTAGCACTTCCTCATACTTCCGATGGAAATGTTGACTTTGAAAATGTAAAGTTGTGTAACATAAAGGAACCGACAATTGATTCAGATGCTGCAACGAAAAAATACGTTGACAAATTGAAAGTCTTGACCGAAACCAATATTAAC
The DNA here is from genome assembly GCA_963243735.1 of Neocrepidodera transversa. Classification (NCBI taxonomy): domain Eukaryota; kingdom Metazoa; phylum Arthropoda; class Insecta; order Coleoptera; family Chrysomelidae; genus Neocrepidodera; species Neocrepidodera transversa. The sequence goes on from OY725338.1 coordinate 39,534,928, forward strand.
AATGAAATGAAACATCGCATTGAAAATGTATCGGAAAAAATTGAGCAAATATCGCTGAGACTGAAAGATCCTCCTACAACAAGTAAAGACCTAACAACAAAAATATACGTAGACGACTCCATAGTACGAGCGAAAGAGTTTTTAAGAAGGGAATTTAAACAAAGTGACGATCCGATTAATACAGCATTATTAAATATTGAGCAGAGTTTACGTCAAAAAGCTCAAATTTCGGACGTTAATGTATTGAAAACAGAACTAACAAATGACTCGCAGCAAACGGCGACCAGAGTACTTTCCGACATTGATGATTTAAGGAAAAAGCTAATAATCGAATCGGATCGTACAACTTTAATAGAGCCCAAATTAGCAGATTTTTCCAAACAGTTGGTGGAATTAAAAAACGTAACAGTTCAAATAATTACAAGTTTTGAAACGCTAAATATAACCGTTACAAGGTCTAATCAAGATTTGAGAAATTATACAAGAACATTAAATGATGATGTTAAGAATAGCATTGGCGAAATTTATACAAAAATTGACCATTTTAATGATAAAATTAAAAATATTGAAACAAGCATCACTACCATTAGCGACAATGTTAAGAGTATTGTTGACAATTCTGAAACAGTGAATTCACGTCTTCATGGAGTAGAGGCAACATTAAGTAAAATAACAGTATAATGACATGTAATATGCTTTATCTCTTTTCAATCGTCAACATGTCGTCAAAGGAAAAGATTCAACTCGTTAACGAGCTGCACAAACCTGCTCGAAAAAATTACCCTAGAAGACGTACAATTATTAAAGGATTGGATGATTTATGGCAAATGGACCTTATGGAAATGAGAAATTACTCACATCAAAATAAAAATTTTAAATTAATCATGGTTGTTATAGACTGCTTTTCGAAATTTATATGGACTCGGCCGTTGAAAACAAAGACCGGTGAAGAAATTACTCGTGCATTTTCGGATATCCTCGCACACACTAAACGATGTCCGAAAAATCTCCAGACTGATCAAGGTACGGAATTTTTCAACGCAAAATTTCAAGGTTTAATGAAAAAACATAATATAAACCACTATAATACATGGTCCGTTATAAAGGCTTCAATGGCAGAACGGGTAATAAGAACGTTGAAATCCAGATTATATAAATATTTCAGTTTAAATGGGTCGTACAAGTGGTTGGATGAATTGCAGAAAATTACGCAACAATACAACGAGACTAAGCATAGTAAAACCAAATTTAAGCCAATCGACGTCAACAAATCCAACGAACAGAAAATTATTAGAAAATGCTATAGTCATTTGAAAATTGCCGGACCACGTAAATTAAAAGTCGGTGATATCGTACGCATAAGTAAAGCCAAACACGTTTTCGAAAAAGGTTATACTCCAAATTGGACTACTGAACTATTTAAAATTAGCAATGTTAAAATAACCAACCCCGCTTCATATCTCATAGAAGATATGCATGGATCATTAATCAAAGGAGCATTCTACGAAGAGGAATTACAAAAAACCACTAATCCCGACATATATCTAGTGGAAAAGGTCTTGCGCCGGAAAGGAAAGAAAATGTACGTCAAATGGCTTGGACTCGATAAAAAACATAACAGTTGGATCGAAAATGCTGATTTAGTATAGAAATCAATGTAAAACACGAACAAATTTCTGCAATTGAGGGGCCTTTTGTGACTCTAAACTGTTCGTTTCCGGCGGTACAACTAAAAAATGTATGGTGGAAGGGGACTACATCTATAAATACCACCTCTCAGACAATTTACGCCTCATTCCTGTTTAGTAATTTTGAAAGTATCGTTTAAAAAAGTATGGCTTTCGCTAGTGTTGACCAACGTAATATGAACCTGGATGCAATTATCGAGGCTGTAGCTACTGGTGCTTCTGATGAACCTGGCAAATGTATTGCAAACGATGATGGTGATGATAGCGGTTATGAGAGTAATTATGATAGAGAAATCGACCGAGTTTTGGAGATGTATGAAAATGCCGCCAAATTTGAAAATTACTATTTGCTTAATACAGCGTTTCCACTTAAAAACTTTGACATTAGAGTGGGCCTCTCTCCAGCTAGGACATTCAGCCCAGCAGTAGTGTTGTGTCAACCATTAAAGCAGAATAAAATGTCTTTTGGCGTTTATGAATGGTCTATATTTATAGAAATATTACAAAATAAAATTACCGGCTTTTTCTCGAATAAAGATGGCCCAGATGTCCTTCCATGTGGAAACTATGCGACAATCACTCAATTGGTCTACGATGAAGCAAAGTTTCTTCTAGTATCAAAACATGGAGTTGAATTCTACATCACTGAAGAGGATGCGATTCAAATTGTCGAAACTGATTTTGGACTTGTTACAAATAAGGTGGATTTATTGCAAAATTTAAATTTTTGTGCATATTATCACGCAGTCATAAATAGAATCAAGTCTTGGTTCCAACAAGGACATTATTTTTCGTTAAGTAAGTTAGATTTATTGTATGGATTTTGTGATTGTTCAGATAACACTTTATTATGCAGTGCTCTTAGAGAATTAATTTATTATTATAAACCAAAAGTAATTAATGCTTTAGTTGAATAATTTGTATAAATAGTTAAATAAAATAAAAAACAAAATTATAATTTTCTCTTTTTCTTACTTGAAAAAAAAATATATATAAAGAAGTTACTTCAAACGTTTTTTCACGTTCAGTTTTTTTGGATCGTGAAAACATGTCTGAAACGTCCTATTTTACGAAGAATTAATAGATTTTTTGCGTTTACTTTTTTGATGCGAAAAAACTTAACTTTTTAAGCTTAAATACACGTGTTTCCCATAAGGAAACGTGTAAAAATAATATGCTAAAAACGCTGAAATAAGTTTTATCGTATTTTTTCGAATCAAAATTCTAAGCGTTAAAAAGTGCTGATACGCCTTGAAAATATAACATTTTCATCGCTTTTCAGCTTTTACTTTATTTATTTAAAAAAATGCCTTTTTGACATGTTTCAGCTTGTTTATAAAAAAAATAAATAAAAAGATAAATAAAAACAAAGATAAAAATAATAAGCCATTTATTAAGCAAAATAGTTTTTACAATATACATAAAATCTTAATTATAATATAACATATAAGATATTTATAATACAATTCTTTACATTAATATTCTGAAAACCTAATTTTCGCATTAAAATGTAAGTCTGTATCGCAGTCATATCGATCTTTGATTTCGAATACTGTATGCCCAAAGGAATTTTGGCACCAAAGAGTGCTATTAGTAAATAAGTTACTTAATTCGGTACGCAATAAAACTTCATGACAATGATCAAATTTGTAAAATACTTTTTTTTGATTTTAAAAATTGTTTAAAAGCCTGAAAACAGCCACAACAGAGAACAAGATTAAAGCGTTTAATTTTATAAAATCTTATCCAGGCACAATAGTTTTCAAACTTAAGAAATACATCTAGATTTTCTGCATTAAATAAAGCGTTTCGAAGTTCTGAATGAACTTCAAATTCATAATCATGATATTCGAAATTAAAAAGCTCATCTTCATTGTAAGAATCATCATGTTTATGAAACTCCATTATTTGAAGCCACTTAAACTTACTAAAATTTTTAACTACTTCTTCGGTAAGAGTCCACGGTAGTGGAGAATTGACAGCAAATCGCATAATTCTCTCTGTATTTTCGCAAATATTTTTAATACATTGTTGTTTTAAGCTTAACATCTTTACTCTGAAAGTAATTAAAATTATACCATTTTTTTTTTTATCTAAATACTAAGAATAATAATTAAAACTTAAAAACCACACATTTTTACGAAACAAATTTTCGTTTTACTTTTTTTACATCATAAGTGATACAGCGAAAAACTCATATACTGTAATGGCCCCAGGGCAAAGTATCAAACGTGCCTGGTAATAAATGTCGTTTATCGTCATGAGGACTTAGACTGATTTTCGTCTGTTCCACACTAAAAACTTGATGCGCAAATGATCTTATGCAACGTTGGGTTGCCGTTTGTGTTTTGAATTCTTTCAAGCAATTTTCATATTCCTCATATGTAATATTATTTTTAACGACTCCATATTTAACCCCTTTTGATTTTTTAGTTACTCCAAAATTGTTTAATTGATTATCTATCCTTTCTTTACTTAAATTTTTCCGTTCTAATCGTTTTCTTTCTTTTTCCCTCTCCTCCAGTGATATATCTAATTTATATGTGTACATTTTTGAACGTAACCCAACAAATTTTGAAACAATTTTCCCACAGGCTTCATCTTTCATTAAACCCAACACTTTTTTATTTACTTGAGGCATGTTGTAGGGATTATCGGAAGCATAGTCAGATGTATCAAATTTCGCCAAGTCTGCTTTTATAACGTCATTATACGCGTCGTCGCATTGTATTTCGTAAATGAAACTGTCTGTGTCCATGTACATTAGTTTACATTTTGCGGGGCCCAATTTCGTCATCATATGACTATAATGAAAATCGTACATGCAAATTTTCGACAAATCTAAAATGGCCATGCCAATATACAGCGGTTTATTGAAAATAAGTTCAGTTTTTCGTAATTCAATGGCTACGATGTCATCGTCGAAAATTGTACGACTATGAAACCGAAAACTTGAAATCAAATTTTTGGCTCCATAGCGACCATTCCATGATTTTACCAATTTTACCACACGATGTTTACGAATATTTTCCATCGTCTTGCCAAACACAGCATTGTTCATTAGCTTGTATAAATTTTTTTCAAAAGTATTGCGGGCTGCAGTCCGCAATTGAGTATTTTTCTCAATATAGGGACGCAGCCAAGTCGACTGATTAAATTGCAAAATTTTATAAACCCTTGTAATTACCAAACCATTGGCCAGCATTTGTTTTAAATTTCGATAATGTACAGTATATTTTTCTTTATTATGTAATGTCGTCATTAACTTTGGTAATTTTGAACCAGGAGGTATACGTTGTTCGGCAGCAAATGGAAAATCTTTGTGCGCATCATGTAGGTGATTAGGATATTCCAAATCAACCTGCAAAATGTAGCCTATTGGTGAATCGTCCGGTATTGTCATAACGTCAAAATTAGCACAGTCTTCGATCCATTTGAATCCTCCGTATGGGAGAGGTTCACACATGGCCCAACCATACAGATTGTTTACGTCTAAGTACATTAAATATTTTGATGGTTTTTTCGGATCATAGTCAGTCATGTATTTGTTATTAGCCTCCGAAAATCTACTACTACATACCGATATCCCTCCGCGAATAGCCTTCTCGATAAACATTATCATGTCAACATCACGTAATAATTCTAGCTTACATTTAGTCATTTTAAGCATAGCATCCCAGGTGTAGCCAGGCATAGTATAGTACCATGCCGGATCCAAACCATAGGTTGCATGACATTTTTGTCTAAACTGTTCAAAGACATCAGCTAGAATTAATACGTCTGTTTTCAGATACAAATCGGAATATTCGCCTAGAGATTTTATATCGAATGTGGACCAAATGGAGAGAGCGTGAGCATACTTTTCTTCATCAATGTTTTGATTGTTTAGTTTATTGTAGAAATTTTGAATAGGCGGCAAAGAAGCGTCATTTAATTTTTCCCAACAATCTATATAGTCGTAACAAAAAACTCCCTTTTTAGTTAATAATTTAAATTTTTCTTCGTCTACTACTTGATTAAATTCCTGTTTGACGATTTTAAAATCATTTAGATTCATATAAGACGATAATTCGTCTAAGGATGTACCCATAAATCTAAATGAATCTATAAATCTAAATTTTATATCAGTTTCTTCGTCAAACAATGTAAAAGAAATATATTTTTCTTTATTAATTGGAAGTATGCTCAACCTTCCCTTTTTACACAAATTGGTTATCATGAAATGACTATCATAGCCGGTCAAATTGTGAAAAACCACGGGAACGACAAACAACTTTTTAAAATTCAAATTACAAGCTTGATGAGCAAATCCACGAAATTCTCCAGTAAAATGATTATGATCAAGCACAATAATGTCCTTTGGTTGAAAGCTTTTTTCGCATATGTGACAACTAGTTGCCCCACATCGATCAGGTCTTTCAACCATAGGAACAATGTTTTTAATTTTCGATTGAATAGTTTTAGCCACGTTCGTCATTTCATTGGCGAACCAATCCATGCAGTCCTCGCCACGATAACTTTTGAAAAAAGATAGACTGTCATCGAAACCACATTTTACATAGTAACCAGCACTGTAAGCAATATGTTTTTGGTATTTTTTCGATTGACAATTGTTTTCATTTCTGTCGTTAAAATTTTTCAATATGCACTCAAAATCTGCATACATAACAAAGGGTGTTTCCTGTTTGTATGTAAAATTTCGAAAGCCAACACTCTCGTACTTTGGAAACGTCATTTTGTATTCGTTTATTTCAGAACATAAAGTTTCATGATCGTCTAATTTTTGTTGAGTAGAAAAATAATTAATGCATCTATCACAAATAAATGTTTTATTATTATGTTTACTAATTTGACTATTAAATAATCTAGACATATTTTTTATATGACAATAATGATACTTTATTTCCGTATCGTCTTCGTCAGTAGTTGGTGCCTCATAGTCGTTTAATTTTGGAAAATAAATGTTTTGAATCAAAAGTAAATTTACATGTTGTTCTAGTTTCTTTTTAGTTAGTCTGGCTGGAACTACCGTATAAAATGTTTTTTCGTTGACCGAATTCAATTCCAATGCATAAACATTTATGGAAATATTATTTAATTTTTCAAATTTATTGATTTGATGTAACGACATTGGTGCTTCTAAATCTTCCGTATTTAAGACAGTAGTATAAAATGGATATGAACACGTCAGTTCTGCATTTGCTCTGGCAGGATAAAGAGCACTAACTACTGACCAATAAAAACACGCGTTATCGGTATTTTTAATATTAATGCAAGCCTTTTTGTCCGAAATTTCTTTTGGGAGTTTAATAAAAGATGAGCCGTTTCCCATTTCAAATTTATTAATATTAACTTCCAAAGAAATAACCCTATTAAGTGCATAGCCTGATTCGAGTTCTTGGAATTCACCCAATTTAGTTAAAATTTTGTCTTGAGCATTTTCGACAAACCAACGATGTATATCGGTTGTCACATCAATCATAGCATTTTTAGTATTAAAATATTTCAAATCTAAAATTTCTGTGTCACCAGATTTTTTTACAAATTCCCCACAAAACGTAACGTTTACTTTAATGACTGGAAATGATTTTAAAATTTTGTAAATTTTATTTTTAAATATAATAATACAATCACTCAGAAAATATATCAAGTCCTTATGACGTAAATTAACTATTACCCCCGTTTGAATTCGGCTAGAAAAAGATGATGCAACATTTTCCCATTTAACCCGCTGTCCCAATTTTGTATTATTAAGTCCCGCCCCAACATGTCTATGTAAAATTAATTTTCTAAAATGTTTAAAATGTCCAACGTTAGTCTGAAGTTTTTTCAAAGTCCCAATAGATAATTTGTTCCGTTTTCCAGCACGAATTTCTTTACTGCAAATTCTAATTTGTCCGTCTAAACGTCTTAACCAAATTTCAGCGTCTCTAGTCGAAAAATTGTCAAATAATATTTTCTGAAGTTTTTTTATTGCCAGAAGCACGTTATCAGACTTGGTTATTACTTTTTTTACATCCATAATTGTAATTCACTGTATCACTTAGTTTAAAAAAGTAAAACTTACCACTTAATTTTCTACAATTTCAAATTTTGTGGCAGGGTGTGGTTTTCCCACGTCGACGATCCCTCTAAAAATTATCGAATATCCTCCTGAGGATAATTGTTGCAAATGTTTTCGGTATGTTTCCGTTACCCTCTGAGGTAGAAACAGTACTTTTTTCTCCAATTCCACCAATATGCTTTCTCCAAATTTGGTCTTTACAATTTTTGCCTCAATGATTTTGAACGGTTTATTCTCAGGCAGGCTGCTTAACTTAACTGCTGGCTTGTTTTCTTTTGCTAGAAGGGAACAGTTGTTTAGTTCACTGAGATCCATCTAAAATAAATTACATGCATTTAACAAACTACAGGGATATTTCTAATTTTGAATATTTTATCAATTTAAGAATGAATTTAATTTAAAAATAAAAAACTTACTTTTATATTTTGCACAAAAATTAATGAGCTGGACGTTAGCGACTAGACAAGGAGGTGCTGCGATGATTCTAGAATAAATACGAATTATAATTATTAAATTTAAAAGAATAAAAAATGATTTTTAAGTATCACTCCTACTATTTAAAAACTCCCTATTATAGTTAAATTTAAAAAAAAATTCAAGTACCTCTTCTACTATTTAAAAATAAACCATTGTTTTTGAAGAATAAAAATTTTTAAACTATTTCGAGAAATAAAACAAATTTATATCATGTTTAAAATAAAAACTTGAACTATTTTGTAAATAAAAATTAAAAAACTTACTTTTATATTTTGCACAAAAATTACTGAGCTGGACGTTAGTGACTGGACAGGGAGGTGCTGCGATGATTCTAGAATAAATACGAATTATAATTATTAAATTTAAAAGAATAAAAAATATTTTTTAAGTATCACCCCTACTATTTAAAAAATAAAAATTAGGAACTTCCTTTTACAGTTAAATTTAAAAAATATTTAAGTACCTGTCCTACTATTTAAAAATAAAAAAATAAAAACTTTCTTTTTTAGTTAAATTTGGAAAAAAAAAATTAAGTACCTCTCCTACTATTTAAAAACTAAAAAACAATTTTTTTTTTTGAAGAATAAAAAATTTTAAACTATTTCGAGAAATAAAAAAATTTAAATCACGTTTAAAATAAAAACTAGAACTATTTTATAAATAAAAATTAAAAAAACTTACCTTAATATTTTACTAGAGAGCTGAACTGAACTGGCTGAAGTCAAATGATTAACTGATGAATTCTGTGCACTTTAAGATTATATTCTGCTATGCGGAAGTTTCGAACAGTCCAGAAAACCGTTGGGTTTTTTGTTAACCGCATCCGTTTTGGTTATACATTTATTAATCAGTTTCCTACTTTACATCCGTTGAGGTTTTTTTTGCTTCGCCACAAAAGATTGTATTAAAAATATTATCACCAGTTTTGGTTAAAAATTTCCCTGATTAAACATTCTTATCACTTCCTGTTTCAATAGCAACGAACGTTATAAAATATAAAATGAAATATAAATATTTTAGTAATTATTAACCTCATAATATTAATTGGATGCATTTGTTTTTACCTTGTCTAGATATAAAGGATTTGTTCAATAACAAAACATTCTTATCGCGAATAACCGCGAGCATTCTTATCGCGAAACTAGGTAAAAATTTAAAAAATTAAATATTATAAATATTTCAATATTAAATGAATAATAATGAAAAATTAAAATTTAACGCCTTTTTTTTGTCATTGATCGCGCGAAGTAACTTTACACATCTATTATTCGTCGCATTTATAATATCGGGGCGTTTTTCCACATTCAAAATGGGTTCTTTATAACAAAGTTAGACGCTAAGGACTTTATGACTTTGCTACTGCGCATGTTTTTCTCTAAGTATTAATTATACGACACATTGCGAATACAGGACCGTTTTCCCCATAAAAATTGGCCCAATAGTAACGCAGATATTCACTACAGTCTTTTTGGCCTTCGTACTGCGCATGTTTTTCCTACGTATTAATTTTACAACACATTGCGAATACAGGACCGTTTTCCCCATAAAAATTGGCCCAATAGTAACGCAGATATTCACTACGGTCCTTTTGGCTTTCGTACTGCGCATGTTTTTTCTTTACGTATTTTATGTACGTCACATTTAAAATACACTGCCGTTTCCCGCGTTTACATCGGACCAATAGTAACGGAGATATAAGCTAAGGCCCTTTTGACGTTTCTTCTGCACAGTATTTTTTGACATGTAATAATTTTACGTTATATTTCAAATATAATGCCGTTTGACTCACCCAAATCGGTCCATTAATTACGAAGATATATTATATTGTGGATTAAAAATGGCTGCAAAAAGATGGCTAGTAGCGCCATCTGTTTGTTAGCGGCAGTACTACATCTTAGAGTTATGAAGAGTACTATATTTTTATTCCGCAGCCATTTTTTATCCCAATATTTAAAGTATGCCACGTGCCGCCATTTTTATCTGCGTCTCTTTCTGACACGCTGAATTTCCTATACCTCTCTCTCTAACACGTTGAATTCCCTATACTTATAGTAGAACCAACTTACCCTATCTACTGTTGTTCCATTTCGTTGTTCTATTTCGTGGTTCGATTTCGTGGTTTCAGTTTGTTGTTCGATTTCGATTTCGTTGTTCGATATCGAAGTTGGATTTCGTTGTTCGATTTCGTTGTTCTATTTCGTTGTTCGATTTCGTTGTTCGAATTCGTTGTTCGAATTCGTTGTTCGATTTCGTTGTTCAATTTCGTTGTTCCATTTCGTTGTTCGATTTCGTTGTTCGATTTCGTTGTTCGATTGCGTTGTTCCATTTCGTTGTTCTATTTCGTGGTTCGCTTTCGTGGTTTCAGTTTGTTGTTCGATTTCGATTTCGTTGTTCGTTTTCGAAGTTGGATTTCGTTGATCGATTTCGTTGTTCAATTTCGATGTTCGATTTCGTTGTTCGATTTCGTTGTTCGAATTCGTTGTTCGATTTCGTTGTTCAATTTCGTTGTTCCATTTCGTTGTTCGATTTCGTTGTTCGATTTCGTTGTTCGATTTCGTTGTTCGATTTCGTTGTTCGATTTCGTTGTCCGATTCCGTTGTTCGATTTCGTTGTTCATTTTCGTTGTTCGATATTGTATGATTTCGTGGTTCGATTTCGTTGTTCGATTGCGTTGTTCCATTTCGTTGTTCTATTTCGTGGTTCAATTTCGTGGTTTCAGTTTGTTGTTCGATTTCGATTTCGTTGTTCGATTTCGAAGTTGGATTTCGTTGTTCGATTTCGTTGTTCAATTTCGTTGTTCGATTTCGTTGTTCGATTTCGTTGTTCAATTTCGTTTTTCCATTTCGTTGTTCGATTTCGTTGTTCGATTTCGTTGTTCGATTGCGTTGTTCCATTTCGTTGTTCTATTTCGTGGTTCGAATTCGTTGTTCGAATTCGTTGTTCGAATTCGTTGTTCGATTTCGTTGTTCGATTTCATTGTTCGATTTCGTGGTTCGAATTCGTTGTTCGAATTCGTTGTTCGATTTCGTTGTTCGTTGTTAGATTTCGTTGTTCGTTGTTAGATTTCGTTGTTCTTTGTTCAATTTCGTTGTTCGATTCGTTATTCGCTTTCGTTGTGCGATTTCGTTGTTCAATTTCGTTGTTCCATTTCGTTGTTCGATTTCGTTGTTCGATTTCGTTGTTCGATTTCGTTGTTCGATTTCGTTGTTAGATTTCGTTGTTCGATTTCGTTGTTCGATTTCGTTGTTCGATTTCGTTGTTAGATTTCGTTGTTCTTTGTTCGATTTCGTGGTTCGAATTCGTTGTTCGAATTCGTTGTTCGATTGGTTATTCGATTTCGTTGTTCGATTTCTTGTTCGATTTCGTTGTTCCATTTCGTTGTTCGATTTCGTTGTTCGATTTCGTTGTTCGATTTCGTTGTTCGATTTCGTTGTTAGATTTCGTTGTTCGATTTCGTTGTTCGATTTCGTTGTTCGATTTCGTTGTTCGATTTCGTTGTCCGATTCCGTTGTTCGATTTCGTTGTTCGATATTGTTGTATGATTTCGTGGTTCGATTTCGTTGTTCGATTGCGTTGTTCCATTTCGTTGTTCTATTTCGTGGTTCGATTTCGTGGTTTCAGTTTGTTGTTCGATTTCGATTTCGCTGTTCGATTTCGAAGTTGGATTTCGTTGTTCTATTTCGTTGTTCTAATTCGTTGTTCGATTTCGTTGTTCGATTTCGTTGTTCGATTTCGTTGTTCGATTTCGTTGTTCGATTTCGTTGTTCGATTTCGTTGTTCGATTCGTTATTCGATTTCGTTGTTAGATTTCGTTGTTCGATTTCGTTGTTCGATTTCGTTGTTCGATTTCGTTGTTCGATTTCGTTGTTAGATTTCGTTGTTCGTTGTTAGATTTCGTTGTTCGTTGTTAGATTTCGTTATTCGTTGTTAGATTTCGTTGTTCTTTGTTCGATTTCGTGGTTCGAATTCGTTGTTCGATTTCGTTGTTCGATTTCGTTGTTCGATTTTGTTGTTCGATTTCGTTGTTCGATTTCGTTGTTCGATTTCGAAGTTCGATTTCGTTGTTCGATTTCGTTGTTCGATTTCGTTATTCGATTTCGTTGTTCGATTTCGTTGTTCGATTTCGTTGTTCGATTTCGTTGTTCGATTTCGTTGTTCGATTTCGTTGTTCGATTTCGTTGTTCGATTTCGTTGTTCGATTTCGTTGTTCGATTTCGTTGTTCGATTTCGTTGTTCGATTTCGTTGATCGATTTCGATGTTCGATTTCGTTGTTCAATTTCGTTGTTCGATTCGTTATTCGCTTTCGTTGTTCTATTTCGTTGTTCTAATTCGTTGTTCGATTTCGTTGTTCGATTTCGTTGTTCGATTTCGTTGCTCGATTCGTTATTCGATTTCGTTGTTAGATTTCGTTGTTCGATTTCGTTGTTCGATTTCGTTGTTCGATTTCGTTGTTCGATTTCGTTGTTCGATTTCGTTGTTAGATTTCGTTGTTCGTTGTTAGATTTCGTTGTTCGTTGTTAGATTTCGTTATTCGTTGTTAGATTTCATTGTTCTTTGTTCGATTTCGTGGTTAGAATTCGTTGTTCGAATTCGTTGTTCGATTTCGTTGTTCGATTTTGTTGTTCGATTTCGTTGTTCGATTTCGTTGTTCGATTTCGAAGTTCGATTTCGTTGTTCGATTTCGTTGTTCGATTTCGTTATTCGATTTCGTTGTTCGATTTCGATGTTCGATTTTGTTGTTCGATTTCGTTGTTCGATTTCGTTGTTCGATTTCGTTGTTCGATTTCGTTGTTCGATTTCGTTGTTCGATTTCGTTGTTCGATTTCGTTGTTCGATTTCGTTGTTCGATTTCGTTGTTCGATTTCGTTGTTCGATTTCGTTGTTCGATTTCGATGTTCGATTTCGTTGTTCAATTTCGTTGTTCGATTCGTTATTCGCTTTCGTTGTGCGATTTCGTTGTTCAATTTCGTTGTTCCATTTCGTTGTTCGATTTCGTTGTTCGATTTCATTGTTCGATTTCGTTGTTCGATTCGTTTGTTCGATTTCGTTGTTCGATTTCGTGGTTCGAATTCGTTGTTCGAATTCGTTGTTCGATTTCGTTGTTCGATTTCATTGTTCGATTTCGTGGTTCGAATTCGTTGTTCGAATTCGTTGTTCGATTTCGTTGTTCGTTGTTAGATTTCGTTGTTCGTTGTTAGATTTCGTTGTTCTTTGTTCGATTTCGTTGTTCGTTGTTAGATTTCGTTGTTCTTTGTTCAATTTCGTTGTTCGATTCGTTATTCGCTTTCGTTGTGCGATTTCGTTGTTCAATTTCGTTGTTCCATTTCGGTGTTCGATTTCGTTGTTCGATTTCGTTGTTCGATTTCGTTGTTCGATTTCGTTGTTCGATTTCGTTGTTCGATTTCGTTGTTCGATTTCGTTGTTCGATTTCGTTGTTCGATTTCGTTGTTCGATTTCGTTGTTCGATTTCGTTGTTCGATTTCGTTGTTCGATTTCGTTGTTCGATTTCGTTGTTCGATTTCGTTGTTCGATTTCGTTGTTCGATTTCGTTGTTCGATTTCGTTGTTCGATTTCGTTGTTCGATTTCGTTGTTCGATTTCATTGTTCGATTTCGTTGTTCGATTTCGTTGTTTGAATTCGTGTTCGATTTCGTTGATCGATTTCGTTGTTCGATTTTCATTGTTCGATTTGATTGTTCGATTTCGTTGATCGATTTCGTTTTTCGATTTCGTTCGATTTCGTTGTTCGATTTCATTGTTCGATTTCGTGGTTCGAATTCGTTGTTCGAATTCGTTGCTCGATTTCGTTGTTCGTTGTTAGATTTCGTTGTTCGTAGTTAGATTTCGTTGTTCTTTGTTCGATTTCGTTGTTCGTTGTTAGATTTCGTTGTTCTTTGTTCGATTTCGTTGTTCGTTGTTCGATTTCGTTGTTCGATTTTCGTTGTTCGATTTCGTTGTTCGATTGCGTTGTTCCATTTCGTTATTCAATTTCGTGGTTCGATTTCGTGGTTTCAGTTTGTTGTTCGAGTTCGTTATTCGATTTCGTTGTTCGATTTCGTTGTTCGATTTCGTTGCTCGTTTTCGTTGTTCGATATTATATGATTTCGTGGTTCGATTTCGTTGTTCGATTGCGTTGTTCCATTTCGTTGTTCTATTTCGTGGTTCGATTTCGTGGTTTCAGTTTGTTGTTCGATTTCGATTTCGTTGTTCGATATCGAAGTTGGATTTCGTTGTTCGATTTCGTTGTTCTATTTCGTTGTTCGATTTCGTTGTTCGAATTCGTTGTTTGAATTCGTTGTTCGATTTCGTTGTTCAATTTCGTTGTTCCATTTCGTTGTTCGATTTCGTTGTTCGATTTCGTTGTTCGATTGCGTTGTTTCATTTCGTTGTTCTATTTCGTGGTTCGATTTCGTGGTTTCAGTTTGTTGTTCGATTTCGATTTCGTTGTTCGTTTTCGAAGTTGGATTTCGTTGTTCGATTTCGTTGTTCAATTTCGATGTTCGATTTCGTTGTTCGATTTCGTTGTTCGAATTCGTTGTTCGATTTCGTTGTTCAATTTCGTTGTTCCATTTCGTTGTTCGATTTCGTTGTTCGATTTCGTTGTTCGATTTCGTTGTTCGATTTCGTTGTTCGATTTCGTTGTCCGATTCCGTTGTTCGATTTCGTTGTTCATTTTCGTTGTTCGATATTGTATGATTTCGTGGTTCGATTTCGTTGTTCGATTGCGTTGTTCCATTTCGTTGTTCTATTTCGTGGTTCAATTTCGTGGTTTCAGTTTGTTGTTCGATTTCGATTTCGTTGTTCGATTTCGAAGTTGGATTTCGTTGTTCGATTTCGTTGTTCAATTTCGTTGTTCGATTTCGTTGTTCGATTTCGTTGTTCAATTTCGTTTTTCCATTTCGTTGTTCGATTTCGTTGTTCGATTTCGTTGTTCGATTGCGTTGTTCCATTTCGTTGTTCTATTTCGTGGTTCGAATTCGTTGTTCGAATTCGTTGTTCGAATTCGTTGTTCGATTTCGTTGTTCGATTTCATTGTTCGATTTCGTGGTTCGAATTCGTTGTTCGAATTCGTTGTTAGATTTCGTTGTTCGTTGTTAGATTTCGTTGTTCTTTGTTCAATTTCGTTGTTCGATTCGTTATTCGCTTTCGTTGTGCGATTTCGTTGTTCAATTTCGTTGTTCCATTTCGTTGTTCGATTTCGTTGTTCGATTTCGTTGTTCGATTTCGTTGTTCGATTTCGTTGTTAGATTTCGTTGTTCGATTTCGTTGTTCGATTTCGTTGTTCGATTTCGTTGTTCTATTTCGTTGTTCGATTTCGTTGTTCGAATTCGTTGTTCGATTTCGTTGTTCGATTTCGTTGTTCGATTTCGTTGTTCGATTTCGTTGTTCGATTTCGTTGTTCGATTTCGTTGTTCGATTTCGTTGTTCGATTTCGTTGTTCGATTTCATTGTTCGATTTCGTTGTTCGATTTCGTTGTTTGAATTCGTGTTCGATTTCGTTGATCGATTTCGTTGTTCGATTTTCATTGTTCGATTTGATTGTTCGATTTCGTTGATCGATTTCGTTTTTCGATTTCGTTCGATTTCGTTGTTCGATTTCATTGTTCGATTTCGTGGTTCGAATTCGTTGTTCGAATTCGTTGCTCGATTTCGTTGTTCGTTGTTAGATTTCGTTGTTCGTAGTTAGATTTCGTTGTTCTTTGTTCGATTTCGTTGTTCGTTGTTAGATTTCGTTGTTCTTTGTTCGATTTCGTTGTTCGTTGTTCGATTTCGTTGTTCGATTTTCGTTGTTCGATTTCGTTGTTCGATTGCGTTGTTCCATTTCGTTATTCAATTTCGTGGTTCGATTTCGTGGTTTCAGTTTGTTGTTCGAGTTCGTTATTCGATTTCGTTGTTCGATTTCGTTGTTCGATTTCGTTGCTCGTTTTCGTTGTTCGATATTATATGATTTCGTGGTTCGATTTCGTTGTTCGATTGCGTTGTTCCATTTCGTTGTTCTATTTCGTGGTTCGATTTCGTGGTTTCAGTTTGTTGTTCGATTTCGATTTCGTTGTTCGATATCGAAGTTGGATTTCGTTGTTCGATTTCGTTGTTCTATTTCGTTGTTCGATTTCGTTGTTCGAATTCGTTGTTTGAATTCGTTGTTCGAGTTCGTTGTTCAATTTCGTTGTTCCATTTCGTTGTTCGATTTCGTTGTTCGATTTCGTTGTTCGATTGCGTTGTTTCATTTCGTTGTTCTATTTCGTGGTTCGATTTCGTGGTTTCAGTTTGTTGTTCGATTTCGATTTCGTTGTTCGTTTTCGAAGTTGGATTTCGTTGTTCGATTTCGTTGTTCAATTTCGATGTTCGATTTCGTTGTTCGATTTCGTTGTTCGAATTCGTTGTTCGATTTCGTTGTTCAATTTCGTTGTTCCATTTCGTTGTTCGATTTCGTTGTTCGATTTCGTTGTTCGATTTCGTTGTTCGATTTCGTTGTTCGATTTCGTTGTCCGATTCCGTTGTTCGATTTCGTTGTTCATTTTCGTTGTTCGATATTGTATGATTTCGTGGTTCGATTTCGTTGTTCGATTGCGTTGTTCCATTTCGTTGTTCTATTTCGTGGTTCAATTTCGTGGTTTCAGTTTGTTGTTCGATTTCGATTTCGTTGTTCGATTTCGAAGTTGGATTTCGTTGTTCGATTTCGTTGTTCAATTTCGTTGTTCGATTTCGTTGTTCGATTTCGTTGTTCAATTTCGTTTTTCCATTTCGTTGTTCGATTTCGTTGTTCGATTTCGTTGTTCGATTGCGTTGTTCCATTTCGTTGTTCTATTTCGTGGTTCGAATTCGTTGTTCGAATTCGTTGTTCGAATTCGTTGTTCGATTTCGTTGTTCGATTTCATTGTTCGATTTCGTGGTTCGAATTCGTTGTTCGAATTCGTTGTTAGATTTCGTTGTTCGTTGTTAGATTTCGTTGTTCTTTGTTCAATTTCGTTGTTCGATTCGTTATTCGCTTTCGTTGTGCGATTTCGTTGTTCAATTTCGTTGTTCCATTTCGTTGTTCGATTTCGTTGTTCGATTTCGTTGTTCGATTTCGTTGTTCGATTTCGTTGTTAGATTTCGTTGTTCGATTTCGTTGTTCGATTTCGTTGTTAGATTTCGTTGTTCTTTGTTCGATTTCGTGGTTCGAATTCGTTGTTCGAATTCGTTGTTCGATTGGTTATTCGATTTCGTTGTTCGATTTCTTGTTCGATTTCGTTGTTCCATTTCGTTGTTCGATTTCGTTGTTCGATTTCGTTGTTCGATTTCGTTGTTCGATTTCGTTGTTAGATTTCGTTGTTCGATTTCGTTGTTCGATTTCGTTGTTCGATTTCGTTGTCCGATTCCGTTGTTCGATTTCGTTGTTCGATATTGTTGTATGATTTCGTGGTTCGATTTCGTTGTTCGATTGCGTTGTTCCATTTCGTTGTTCTATTTCGTGGTTCGATTTCGTGGTTTCAGTTTGTTGTTCGATTTCGATTTCGCTGTTCGATTTCGAAGTTGGATTTCGTTGTTCTATTTCGTTGTTCTAATTCGTTGTTCGATTTCGTTGTTCGATTTCGTTGTTCGATTTCGTTGTTCGATTTCGTTGTTCGATTTCGTTGTTCGATTCGTTATTCGATTTCGTTGTTAGATTTCGTTGTTCGATTTCGTTGTTCGATTTCGTTGTTCGATTTCGTTGTTCGATTTCGTTGTTAGATTTCGTTGTTCGTTGTTAGATTTCGTTGTTCGTTGTTAGATTTCGTTATTCGTTGTTAGATTTCGTTGTTCTTTGTTCGATTTCGTGGTTCGAATTCGTTGTTCGATTTCGTTGTTCGATTTCGTTGTTCGATTTTGTTGTTCGATTTTGTTGTTCGATTTTGTTGTTCGATTTCGTGGTTCGAATTCGTTGTTCGATTTCGTTGTTCGATTTCGTTGTTCGATTTCGTTGTTCGATTTCGTTGTTCGATTTCGTTGTTCGATTTCGTTGTTCGATTTCGTTGTTCGATTTCGTTGTTCGATTTCGTTGTTCGATTTCGTTGATCGATTTCGATGTTCGATTTCGTTGTTCAATTTCGTTGTTCGATTCGTTATTCGCTTTCGTTGTTCTATTTCGTTGTTCTAATTCGTTGTTCGATTTCGTTGTTCGATTTCGTTGTTCGATTTCGTTGTTCGATTCGTTATTCGATTTCGTTGTTAGATTTCGTTGTTCGATTTCGTTGTTCGATTTCGTTGTTCGATTTCGTTGTTCGATTTCGTTGTTCGATTTCGTTGTTAGATTTCGTTGTTCGTTGTTAGATTTCGTTGTTCGTTGTTAGATTTCGTTATTCGTTGTTAGATTTCATTGTTCTTTGTTCGATTTCGTGGTTAGAATTCGTTGTTCGAATTCGTTGTTCGATTTCGTTGTTCGATTTTGTTGTTCGATTTCGTTGTTCGATTTCGTTGTTCGATTTCGAAGTTCGATTTCGTTGTTCGATTTCGTTGTTCGATTTCGTTATTCGATTTCGTTGTTCGATTTCGATGTTCGATTTCGTTGTTCGATTTCGTTGTTCGATTTCGTTGTTCGATTTCGTTGTTCGATTTCGTTGTTCGATTTCGTTGTTCGATTTCGTTGTTCGATTTCGTTGTTCGATTTCGTTGTTCGATTTCGTTGTTCGATTTCGTTGTTCGATTTCGTTGTTCGATTTCGATGTTCGATTTCGTTGTTCAATTTCGTTGTTCGATTCGTTATTCGCTTTCGTTGTGCGATTTCGTTGTTCAATTTCGTTGTTCCATTTCGTTGTTCGATTTCGTTGTTCGACTTCATTGTTCGATTTCGTTGTTCGATTCGTTTGTTCGATTTCGTTGTTCGATTTCGTGGTTCGAATTCGTTGTTAGAATTCGTTGTTCGATTTCGTTGTTCGATTTCATTGTTCGATTTCGTGGTTCGAATTCGTTGTTCGAATTCGTTGTTCGATTTCGTTGTTCGTTGTTAGATTTCGTTGTTCGTTGTTAGATTTCGTTGTTCTTTGTTCGATTTCGTTGTTCGTTGTTAGATTTCGTTGTTCTTTGTTCAATTTCGTTGTTCGATTCGTTATTCGCTTTCGTTGTGCGATTTCGTTGTTCAATTTCGTTGTTCCATTTCGGTGTTCGATTTCGTTGTTCGATTTCGTTGTTCGATTTCGTTGTTCGATTTCGTTGTTCGATTTCGTTGTTCGATTTCGTTGTTCGATTTCGTTGTTCGATTTCGTTGTTCGATTTCGTTGTTCGATTTCGTTGTTCGATTTCGTTGTTCGATTTCGTTGTTCGATTTCGTTGTTCGATTTCGTTGTTCGATTTCGTTGTTCGATTTCGTTGTTCGATTTCGTTGTTCGATTTCGTTGTTCGATTTCGTTGTTCGATTTCGTTGTTCGATTTCGTTGTTCGATTTCGTTGTTCGATTTCGTTGTTTGAATTCGTGTTCGATTTCGTTGATCGATTTCGTTGTTCGATTTTCATTGTTCGATTTGATTGTTCGATTTCGTTGATCGATTTCGTTTTTCGATTTCGTTCGATTTCGTTGTTCGATTTCATTGTTCGATTTCGTGGTTCGAATTCGTTGTTCGAATTCGTTGTTCGATTTCGTTGTTCGTTGTTAGATTTCGTTGTTCGTAGTTAGATTTCGTTGTTCTTTGTTCGATTTCGTTGTTCGTTGTTAGATTTCGTTGTTCTTTGTTCGATTTCGTTGTTCGTTGTTCGATTTCGTTGTTCGATTTTCGTTGTTCGATTTCGTTGTTCGATTGCGTTGTTCCATTTCGTTATTCAATTTCGTGGTTCGATTTCGTGGTTTCAGTTTGTTGTTCGAGTTCGTTATTCGATTTCGTTGTTCGATTTCGTTGTTCGATTTCGTTGTTCGTTTTTGTTGTTCGATATTATATGATTTCGTGGTTCGATTTCGTTGTTCGATTGCGTTGTTCCATTTCGTTGTTCTATTTCGTGGTTCGATTTCGTGGTTTCAGTTTGTTGTTCGATTTCGATTTCGTTGTTCGATATCGAAGTTGGATTTCGTTGTTCGATTTCGTTGTTCTATTTCGTTGTTCGATTTCGTTGTTCGAATTCGTTGTTCGAATTCGTTGTTCGATTTCGTTGTTCAATTTCGTTGTTCCATTTCGTTGTTCGATTTCGTTGTTCGATTTCGTTGTTCGATTGCGTTGTTCCATTTCGTTGTTCTATCTCGTGGTTCGATTTCGTGGTTTCAGTTTGTTGTTCGATTTCGATTTCGTTGTTCGTTTTCGAAGTTGGATTTCGTTGTTCGATTTCGTTGTTCAATTTCGATGTTCGATTTCGTTGTTCGAATTCGTTGTTCGATTTCGTTGTTCAATTTCGTTGTTCCATTTCGTTGTTCGATTTCGTTGTTCGATTTCGTTGTTCGATTTCGTTGTTCGATTTCGTTGTTCGATTTCGTTGTCCGATTCCGTTGTTCGATTTCGTTGTTCATTTTCGTTGTTCGATATTGTATGATTTCGTGGTTCGATTTC
Organism: Neocrepidodera transversa; assembly: GCA_963243735.1. Lineage (NCBI taxonomy): Eukaryota > Metazoa > Arthropoda > Insecta > Coleoptera > Chrysomelidae > Neocrepidodera > Neocrepidodera transversa. The sequence goes on from OY725338.1 coordinate 39,555,648, forward strand.
GTTGTTCGATTGCGTTGTTCCATTTCGTTGTTCTATTTCGTGGTTCAATTTCGTGGTTTCAGTTTGTTGTTCGATTTCGATTTCGTTGTTCGATTTCGAAGTTGGATTTCGTTGTTCGATTTCGTTGTTCAATTTCGTTGTTCGATTTCGTTGTTCGATTTCGTTGTTCAATTTCGTTTTTCCATTTCGTTGTTCGATTTCGTTGTTCGATTTCGTTGTTCGATTTCGTTGTTCGATTTCGTTGTTCGATTGCGTTGTTCCATTTCGTTGTTCTATTTCGTGGTTCGAATTCGTTGTTCGAATTCGTTGTTCGAATTCGTTGTTCGATTTCGTTGTTCGATTTCATTGTTCGATTTCGTGGTTCGAATTCGTTGTTCGAATTCGTTGTTCGATTTCGTTGTTCGTTGTTAGAGTTCGTTGTTCGTTGTTAGATTTCGTTGTTCTTCAATTTCGTTGTTCGATTCGTTATTCGCTTTCGTTGTGCGATTTCGTTGTTCAATTTCGTTGTTCCATTTCGTTGTTCGATTTCGTTGTTCGATTTCGTTGTTCGATTTCGTTGTTAGATTTCGTTGTTCGATTTCGTTGTTCGATTTCGTTGTTCGATTTCGTTGTTAGATTTCGTTGTTCTTTGTTCGATTTCGTGGTTCGAATTCGTTGTTCGAATTCGTTGTTCGATTGGTTATTCGATTTCGTTGTTCGATTTCTTGTTCGATTTCGTTGTTCCATTTCGTTGTTCGATTTCGTTGTTCGATTTCGTTGTTCGATTTCGTTGTTCGATTTCGTTGTTAGATTTCGTTGTTCGATTTCGTTGTTCGATTTCGTTGTTCGATTTCGTTGTTCGATTTCGTTGTCCGATTCCGTTGTTCGATTTCGTTGTTCGTTTTCGTTGTTCGATATTGTTGTATGATTTCGTGGTTCGATTTCGTTGTTCGATTGCGTTGTTCCATTTCGTTGTTCTATTTCGTGGTTCGATTTCGTGGTTTCAGTTTGTTGTTCGATTTCGATTTCGCTGTTCGATTTCGAAGTTGGATTTCGTTGTTCTATTTCGTTGTTCTAATTCGTTGTTCGATTTCGTTGTTCGATTTCGTTGTTCGATTTCGTTGTTCGATTTCGTTGTTCGATTCGTTATTCGATTTCGTTGTTAGATTTCGTTGTTCGATTTCGTTGTTCGATTTCGTTGTTCGATTTCGTTGTTCGATTTCGTTGTTAGATTTCGTTGTTCGTTGTTAGATTTCGTTGTTCGTTGTTAGATTTCGTTATTCGTTGTTAGATTTCGTTGTTCTTTGTTCGATTTCGTGGTTCGAATTCGTTGTTCGATTTCGTTGTTCGATTTCGTTGTTCGATTTTGTTGTTCGATTTCGTTGTTCGATTTCGTTGTTCGATTTCGAAGTTCGATTTCGTTGTTCGATTTCGTTGTTCGATTTCGTTATTCGATTTCGTTGTTCGATTTCGTTGTTCGATTTCGTTGTTCGATTTCGTTGTTCGATTTCGTTGTTCGATTTCGTTGTTCGATTTCGTTGTTCGATTTCGTTGTTCGATTTCGTTGTTCGATTTCGTTGATCGATTTCGATGTTCGATTTCGTTGTTCAATTTCGTTGTTTGATTCGTTATTCGCTTTCGTTGTGCGATTTCGTTGTTCGAATTCGTTGTTCGATTTCGTTGTTAGATTTCGTTGTTCGATTTCGTTGTTAGATTTCGTTGTTCTTTGTTCGATTTCGTGGTTCGAATTCGTTGTTCGAATTCGTTTTTCGATTCGTTATTCGATTTCGTTGTTCGATTTCTTGTTCGATTTCGTTGTTCCATTTCGTTGTTCGATTTCGTTGTTCGATTTCGTTGTTCGATTTCGTTGTTCGATTTCGTTGTTAGATTTCGTTGTTCGATTGCGTTGTTCGATTTCGTTGTTCGATTTTGTTGTTCGATTTCGTTGTCCGATTCCGTTGTTCGATTTCGTTGTTCGTTTTCGTTGTTCGATATTGTTGTATGATTTCGTGGTTCGATTTCGTTGTTCGATTGCGTTGTTCCATTTCGTTGTTCTATTTCGTGGTTCGATTTCGTGGTTTCAGTTTGTTGTTCGATTTCGATTTCGCTGTTCGATTTCGAAGTTGGATTTTGTTGTTCTATTTCGTTGTTCTAATTCGTTGTTCGATTTCGTTGTTCGATTTCGTTGTTCGATTTCGTTGTTCGATTCGTTATTCGATTTCGTTGTTAGATTTCGTTGTTCGATTTCGGTGTTCGATTTCGTTGTTCGATTTCGTTGTTCGATTTCGTTGTTAGATTTCGTTGTTCGTTGTTAGATTTCGTTGTTCGTTGTTAGATTTCGTTATTCGTTGTTAGATTTCATTGTTCTTTGTTCGATTTCGTGGTTCGAATTCGTTGTTCGAATTCGTTGTTCGATTTCGTTGTTCGATTTTGTTGTTCGATTTCGTTGTTCAATTTCGTTGTTCGATTTCGAAGTTCGATTTCGTTGTTCGATTTCGTTGTTCGATTTCGTTATTCGATTTCGTTGTTCGATTTCGTTGTTCGATTTCGTTGTTCGATTTCGTTGTTCGATTTCGTTGTTCGATTTCGTTGTTCGATTTCGTTGTTCGATTTCGTTGTTCGATTTCGTTGTTCGATTTCGTTGTTCGATTTCGTTGTTCGATTTCGTTGTTCGATTTCGTTGTTCGATTTCGTTGTTCGATTTCGATGTTCGATTTCGTTGTTCAATTTCGTTGTTCGATTCGTTATTCGCTTTCGTTGTGCGATTTCGTTGTTCAATTTCGTTGTTCCATTTCGTTGTTCGATTTCGTTGTTCGATTTCATTGTTCGATTTCGTTGTTCGATTCGTTTGTTCGATATCGTTGTTCGATTTCGTGGTTCGAATTCGTTGTTCGAATTCGTTGTTCGATTTCGTTGTTCGATTTCATTGTTCGATTTCGTGGTTCGAATTCGTTGTTCGAATTCGTTGTTCGATTTCGTTGTTCGTTGTTAGATTTCGTTGTTCGTTGTTAGATTTCGTTGTTCTTTGTTCGATTTCGTTGTTCGTTGTTAGATTTCGTTGTTCTTTGTTCAATTTCGTTGTTCGATTCGTTATTCGCTTTCGTTGTGCGATTTCGTTGTTCAATTTCGTTGTTCCATTTCGTTGTTCGATTTCGTTGTTCGATTTCGTTGTTCGATTTCGTTGTTCGATTTCGTTGTTCGATTTCGTTGTTCGATTTCGTTGTTCGATTTCGTTGTTCGATTTCGTTGTTCGATTTCGTTGTTCGATTTCGTTGTTCGATTTCGTTGTTCGATTTCGTTGTTCGATTTCGTTGTTCGATTTCGTTGTTCGATTTCGTTGTTCGATTTCGTTGTTCGATTTCGTTGTTCGATTTCGTTGTTCGATTTCGTTGTTCGATTTCGTTGTTCGATTTCGTTGTTCGATTTCGTTGTTCGATTTCGTTGTTGGAATTCGTGTTTGATTTCGTTGATCGATTTCGTTGTTCGATTTTCATTGTTCGATTTGATTGTTCGATTTCGTTGATCGATTTCGTTTTTCGATTTCGTTCGATTTCGTTGTTCGATTTCATTGTTCGATTTCGTGGTTCGAATTCGTTGTTCGAATTCGTTGTTCGATTTCGTTGTTCGTTGTTAGATTTCGTTGTTCGTAGTTAGATTTCGTTGTTCTTTGTTCGATTTCGTTGTTCGTTGTTAGATTTCGTTGTTCTTTGTTCGATTTCGTTGTTCGTTGTTCGATTTCGTTGTTCGATTTTCGTTGTTCGATTTCGTTGTTCGATTGCGTTGTTCCATTTCGTTATTCAATTTCGTGGTTCGATTTCGTGGTTTCAGTTTGTTGTTCGAGTTCGTTATTCGATTTCGTTGTTCGATTTCGTTGTTCGATTTCGTTGTTCGTTTTCGTTGTTCGATATTATATGATTTCGTGGTTCGATTTCGTTGTTCGATTGCGTTGTTCCATTTCGTTGTTCTATTTCGTGGTTCGATTTCGTGGTTTCAGTTTGTTGTTCGATTTCGATTTCGTTGTTCGATATCGAAGTTGGATTTCGTTGTTCGATTTCGTTGTTCTATTTCGTTGTTCGATTTCGTTGTTCGAATTCGTTGTTCGAATTCGTTGTTCGATTTCGTTGTTCAATTTCGCTGTTCCATTTCGTTGTTCGATTTCGTTGTTCGATTTCGTTGTTCGATTGCGTTGTTCCATTTCGTTGTTCTATTTCGTGGTTCGATTTCGTGGTTTCAGTTTGTTGTTCGATTTCGATTTCGTTGTTCGTTTTCGAAGTTGGATTTCGTTGTTCGATTTCGTTGTTCAATTTCGATGTTCTATTTCGTTGTTCGATTTCGTTGTTCGAATTCGTTGTTCGATTTCGTTGTTCAATTTCGTTGTTCCATTTCGTTGTTCGATTTCGTTGTTCGATTTCGTTGTTCGATTTCGTTGTTCGATTTCGTTCTTCGATTTCGTTGTCCGATTCCGTTGTTCGATTTCGTTGTTCATTTTCGTTGTTCGATATTGTATGATTTCGTGGTTCGATTTCGTTGTTCGATTGCGTTGTTCCATTTCGTTGTTCTATTTCGTGGTTCAATTTCGTGGTTTCAGTTTGTTGTTCGATTTCGATTTCGTTGTTCGATATCGAAGTTGGATTTCGTTGTTCGATTTCGTTGTTCAATTTCGTTGTTCGATTTCGTTGTTCGATTTCGTTGTTCAATTTCGTTTTTCCATTTCGTTGTTCGATTTCGTTGTTCGATTTCGTTGTTCGATTGCGTTGTTCCATTTCGTTGTTCTATTTCGTGGTTCGAATTCGTTGTTCGAATTCGTTGTTCGAATTCGTTGTTCGATTTCGTTGTTCGATTTCATTGTTCGATTTCGTGGTTCGAATTCGTTGTTCGAATTCGTTGTTCGATTTCGTTGTTCGTTGTTAGATTTCGTTGTTCGTTGTTAGATTTCGTTGTTCTTTGTTCAATTTCGTTGTTCGATTCGTTATTCGCTTTCGTTGTGCGATTTCGTTGTTCAATTTCGTTGTTCCATTTCGTTGTTCGATTTCGTTGTTCGATTTCGTTGTTCGATTTCGTTGTTAGATTTCGTTGTTCGATTTCGTTGTTCGATTTCGTTGTTCGATTTCGTTGTTAGATTTCGTTGTTCTTTGTTCGATTTCGTGGTTCGAATTCGTTGTTCGAATTCGTTGTTCGATTCGTTATTCGATTTCGTTGTTCGATTTCTTGTTCGATTTCGTTGTTCCATTTCGTTGTTCGATTTCGTTGTTCGATTTCGTTGTTCGATTTCGTTGTTCGATTTCGTTGTTAGATTTCGTTGTTCGATTTCGTTGTTCGATTTCGTTGTTCGATTTCGTTGTTCGATTTCGTTGTCCGATTCCGTTGTTCGATTTCGTTGTTCGTTTTCGTTGTTCGATATTGTTGTATGATTTCGTGGTTCGATTTCGTTGTTCGATTGCGTTTTTCCATTTCGTTGTTCTATTTCGTGGTTCGATTTCGTGGTTTCAGTTTGTTGTTCGATTTCGATTTCGCTGTTCGATTTCGAAGTTGGATTTCGTTGTTCTATTTCGTTGTTCTAATTCGTTGTTCGATTTCGTTGTTCGATTTCGTTGTTCGATTTCGTTGTTCGATTTCGTTGTTCGATTCGTTATTCGATTTCGTTGTTAGATTTCGTTGTTCGATTTCGTTGTTCGATTTCGTTGTTCGATTTCGTTGTTCGATTTCGTTGTTAGATTTCGTTGTTCGTTGTTAGATTTCGTTGTTCGTTGTTAGATTTCGTTATTCGTTGTTAGATTTCGTTGTTCTTTGTTCGATTTCGTGGTTCGAATTCGTTGTTCGATTTCGTTGTTCGATTTCGTTGTTCGATTTTGTTGTTCGATTTCGTTGTTCGATTTCGTTGTTCGATTTCGAAGTTCGATTTCGTTGTTCGATTTCGTTGTTCGATTTCGTTATTCGATTTCGTTGTTCGATTTCGTTGTTCGATTTCGTTGTTCGATTTCGTTGTTCGATTTCGTTGTTCGATTTCGTTGTTCGATTTCGTTGTTCGATTTCGTTGTTCGATTTCGTTGTTCGATTTCGTTGTTCGATTTCTTTGATCGATTTCGATGTTCGATTTCGTTGTTCAATTTCGTTGTTCGATTCGTTATTCGCTTTCGTTGTGCGATTTCGTTGTTCAATTTCGTTGTTCCATTTCGTTGTTCGATTTCGTTGTTCGATTTCATTGTTCGATTTCGTTGTTCGATTCGTTTGTTCGATTTCGTTGTTCGATTTCGTGGTTCGAATTCGTTGTTCGAATTCGTTGTTCGATTTCGTTGTTCGATTTCATTGTTCGATTTCGTGGTTCGAATTCGTTGTTCGAATTCGTTGTTCGATTTCGTTGTTCGTTGTTAGATTTCGTTGTTCGTTGTTAGATTTCGTTGTTCTTTGTTCGATTTCGTTGTTCGTTGTTAGATTTCGTTGTTCTTTGTTCAATTTCGTTGTTCGATTCGTTATTCGCTTTCGTTGTGCGATTTCGTTGTTCAATTTCGTTGTTCCATTTCGTTGTTCGATTTCGTTGTTCGATTTCGTTGTTCGATTTCGTTGTTCGATTTCGTTCTTCGATTTCGTTGTTCGATTTCGTTGTTCGATTTCGTTGTCCGATTTTGTTGTTCAATTTCGTTGTTCGATTTCGTTGTTCGATTTCGTTGTTCGATTTCGTTGTTCGATTTCGTTGTTCGATTTCGTTGTTCGATTTCGTTGTTGGAATTCGTGTTCGATTTCGTTGATCGATTTCGTTGTTCGATTTTCATTGTTCGATTTGATTGTTCGATTTCGTTGATCGATTTCGTTGATCGATTTCGTTTTTCGATTTCGTTCGATTTCGTTGTTCGATTTCATTGTTCGATTTCGTGGTTCGAATTCGTTGTTCGAATTCGTTGTTCGATTTCGTTGTTCGTTGTTAGATTTCGTTGTTCGTAGTTAGATTTCGTTGTTCTTTGTTCGATTTCGTTGTTCGTTGTTAGATTTCGTTGTTCTTTGTTCGATTTCGTTGTTCGTTGTTCGATTTCGTTGTTCGATTTTCGTTGTTCGATTTCGTTGTTCGATTGCGTTGTTCCATTTCGTTATTCAATTTCGTGGTTCGATTTCGTGGTTTCAGTTTGTTGTTCGAGTTCGTTATTCGATTTCGTTGTTCGATTTCGTTGTTCGATTTCGTTGTTCGTTTTCGTTGTTCGATATTGTATGATTTCGTGGTTCGATTGCGTTGTTCCATTTCGTTGTTCTATTTCGTGGTTCGATTTCGTGGTTTCAGTTTGTTCGATTTCGATTTCGTTGTTCGATATCGAAGTTGGATTTCGTTGTTCGATTTCGTTGTTCTATTTCGTTGTTCGATTTCGTTGTTCGAATTCGTTGTTCGAATTCGTTGTTCGATTTCGTTGTTCAATTTCGTTGTTCCATTTCGTTGTTCGATTTCGTTGTTCGATTTCGTTGTCCGATTGCGTTGTTCCATTTCGTTGTTCTATTTCGTGGTTCGATTTCGTGGTTTCAGTTTGTTGTTCGATTTCGATTTCGTTGTTCGATTTCGTTGTTCGATTTCGAAGTTGGATTTCGTTGTTCAATTTCGATGTTCGATTTCGTTGTTCGATTTCGTTGTTCGAATTCGTTGTTCGATTTCGTTGTTCAATTTCGTTGTTCCATTTCGTTGTTCGATTTCGTTGTTCGATTTCGTTGTTCGATTTCGTTGTTCGATTTCATTGTTCGATTTCGTTGTCCGATTCCGTTGTTCGATTTCGTTGTTCATTTTCGTTGTTCGATATTGTATGATTTCGTGGTTCGATTTCCTTGTTCGATTGCGTTGTTCCATTTCGTTGTTCTATTTCGTGGTTCAATTTCGTAGTTTCAGTTTGTTGTTCGATTTCGATTTCGTTGTTCGATATCGAAGTTGGATTTCGTTGTTCGATTTCGTTGTTCGATTTCGTTGTTCTATTTCGTTGTTCGATTTCGTTGTTCGATTTCGTTGTTCGATTTCGTTGTTCGATTTCGTTGTTCGATTTCGTTGTTCGATTTCGTTCTTCGATTTCGTTGTCCGATTCCGTTGTTCGATTTCGTTGTTCATTTTCGTTGTTCGATAATGTATGATTTCGTGGTTCGATTTCGTTGTTCGATTGCGTTGTTCCATTTCGTTGTTCTATTTCGTGGTTCAATTTCGTGGTTTCAGTTTGTTGTTCGATTTCGATTTCGTTGTTCGATATCGAAGTTGGATTTCGTTGTTCGATTTCGTTGTTCAATTTCGTTGTTCGATTTCGTTGTTCGATTTCGTTGTTCAATTTCGTTTTTCCATTTCGTTGTTCGATTTCGTTGTTCGATTTCGTTGTTCGATTTCGTTGTTCGATTGCGTTGTTCCATTTCGTTGTTCTATTTCGTAGTTCGAATTCGTTGTTCGAATTCGTTGTTCGAATTCGTTGTTCGATTTCGTTGTTCGATTTCATTGTTCGATTTCGTGGTTCGAATTCGTTGTTCGAATTCGTTGTTCGATTTCGTTGTTCGTTGTTAGATTTCGTTGTTCGTTGTTAGATTTCGTTGTTCTTTGTTCAATTTCGTTGTTCGATTCGTTATTCGCTTTCGTTGTGCGATTTCGTTGTTCAATTTCGTTGTTCCATTTCGTTGTTCGATTTCGTTGTTCGATTTCGTTGTTCGATTTCGTTGTTAGATTTCGTTGTTCGATTTCGTTGTTCGATTTCGTTGTTCGATTTCGTTGTTAGATTTCGTTGTTCTTTGTTCGATTTCGTGGTTCGAATTCGTTGTTCGAATTCGTTGTTCGATTCGTTATTCGATTTCGTTGTTCGATTTCTTGTTCGATTTCGTTGTTCCATTTCGTTGTTCGATTTCGTTGTTCGATTTCGTTGTTCGATTTCGTTGTTCGATTTCGTTGTTAGATTTCGTTGTTCGATTTCGTTGTTCGATTTCGTTGTTCGATTTCGTTGTTCGATTTCGTTGTCCGATTCCGTTGTTCGATTTCGTTGTTCGTTTTCGTTGTTCGATATTGTTGTATGATTTCGTGGTTCGATTTCGTTGTTCGATTGCGTTTTTCCATTTCGTTGTTCTATTTCGTGGTTCGATTTCGTGGTTTCAGTTTGTTGTTCGATTTCGATTTCGCTGTTCGATTTCGAAGTTGGATTTCGTTGTTCTATTTCGTTGTTCTAATTCGTTGTTCGATTTCGTTGTTCGATTTCGTTGTTCGATTTCGTTGTTCGATTTCGTTGTTCGATTCGTTATTCGATTTCGTTGTTAGATTTCGTTGTTCGATTTCGTTGTTCGATTTCGTTGTTCGATTTCGTTGTTCGATTTCGTTGTTAGATTTCGTTGTTCGTTGTTAGATTTCGTTGTTCGTTGTTAGATTTCGTTATTCGTTGTTAGATTTCGTTGTTCTTTGTTCGATTTCGTGGTTCGAATTCGTTGTTCGATTTCGTTGTTCGATTTCGTTGTTCGATTTTGTTGTTCGATTTCGTTGTTCGATTTCGTTGTTCGATTTTGAAGTTCGATTTCGTTGTTCGATTTCGTTGTTCGATTTCGTTATTCGATTTCGTTGTTCGATTTCGTTGTTCGATTTCGTTGTTCGATTTCGTTGTTCGATTTCGTTGTTCGATTTCGTTGTTCGATTTCGTTGTTCGATTTCGTTGTTCGATTTCGTTGTTCGATTTCGTTGTTCGATTTCTTTGATCGATTTCGATGTTCGATTTCGTTGTTCAATTTCGTTGTTCGATTCGTTATTCGCTTTCGTTGTGCGATTTCGTTGTTCAATTTCGTTGTTCCATTTCGTTGTTCGATTTCGTTGTTCGATTTCATTGTTCGATTTCGTTGTTCGATTCGTTTGTTCGATTTCGTTGTTCGATTTCGTGGTTCGAATTCGTTGTTCGAATTCGTTGTTCGATTTCGTTGTTCGATTTCATTGTTCGATTTCGTGGTTCGAATTCGTTGTTCGAATTCGTTGTTCGATTTCGTTGTTCGTTGTTAGATTTCGTTGTTCGTTGTTAGATTTCGTTGTTCTTTGTTCGATTTCGTTGTTCGTTGTTAGATTTCCTTGTTCTTTGTTCAATTTCGTTGTTCGATTCGTTATTCGCTTTCGTTGTGCGATTTCGTTGTTCAATTTCGTTGTTCCATTTCGTTGTTCGATTTCGTTGTTCGATTTCGTTGTTCGATTTCGTTGTTCGATTTCGTCGTTCGATTTCGTTGTTCGATTTCGTTGTTCGATTTCGTTGTTCGATTTTGTTGTTCAATTTCGTTGTTCGATTTCGTTGTTCGATTTCGTTGTTCGATTTCGTTGTTCGATTTCGTTGTTCGATTTCGTTGTTGGAATTCGTGTTCGATTTCGTTGATCGATTTCGTTGTTCGATTTTCATTGTTCGATTTGATTGTTCGATTTCGTTGATCGATTTCGTTGATCGATTTCGTTTTTCGATTTCGTTCGATTTCGTTGTTCGATTTCATTGTTCGATTTCGTGGTTCGAATTCGTTGTTCGAATTCGTTGTTCGATTTCGTTGTTCGTTGTTAGATTTCGTTGTTCGTAGTTAGATTTCGTTGTTCTTTGTTCGATTTCGTTGTTCGTTGTTAGATTTCGTTGTTCTTTGTTCGATTTCGTTGTTCGTTGTTCGATTTCGTTGTTCGATTTTCGTTGTTCGATTTCGTTGTTCGATTGCGTTGTTCCATTTCGTTATTCAATTTCGTGGTTCGATTTCGTGGTTTCAGTTTGTTGTTCGAGTTCGTTATTCGATTTCGTTGTTCGATTTCGTTGTTCGTTTTCGTTGTTCGTTTTCGTTGTTCGATATTGTATGATTTCGAGGTTCGATTGCGTTGTTCCATTTCGTTGTTCTATTTCGTGGTTCGATTTCGTGGTTTCAGTTTGTTCGATTTCGATTTCGTTGTTCGATTTCGTTGTTCGAATTCGTTGTTCGATTTCGTTGTTCAATTTCGTTGTTCCATTTCGTTGTTCGATTTCGTTGTTCGATTTCGTTGTTCGATTTCGTTGTTCGATTTCGTTGTTCGATTTCGTTGTCCGATTCCGTTGTTCGATTTCGTTGTTCATTTTCGTTGTTCGATATTGTATGATTTCGTGGTTCGATTTCCTTGTTCGATTGCGTTGTTCCATTTCGTTGTTCTATTTCGTGGTTCAATTTCGTAGTTTCAGTTTGTTGTTCGATTTCGATTTCGTTGTTCGATATCGAAGTTGGATTTCGTTGTTCGATTTCGTTGTTCGATTTCGTTGTTCTATTTCGTTGTTCGATTTCGTTGTTCGATTTCGTTGTTCGATTTCGTTGTTCGATTTCGATGTTCGATTTCGTTGTTCAATTTCGTTGTTCGATTCGTTATTCGCTTTCGTTGTGCGATTTCGTTGTTCAATTTCGTTGTTCCATTTCGTTGTTCGATTTCGTTGTTCGATTTCATTGTTCGATTTCGTTGTTCGATTCGTTTGTTCGATTTCGTTGTTCGATTTCGTGGTTCGAATTCGTTGTTCGAATTCGTTGTTCGATTTCGTTGTTCTATTTCGTTGTTCAATTTCGTTGTTCCATTTCGTTGTTCGATTTCGTTGTTCGATTTCGTTGTTCGATTTCGTTGTTCGATTTCGTTGTTCGATTTCGTTGTTCGATTTCGTTGTTCGATTTCGTTGTTCGATTTCGTTGTTCGATTCCGTTGTTCGATTTCGTTGTTCGATTTCGTTGTTCGATTTCGTTGTTCGATTTAGTTGTTCGATTTCGTTGTTCGATTTCGTTGTTCGATTTCGTTGTTCGATTTCGTTGTTCGATTTCGTTGTTCGATTTCGTTGTTCGATTTCGTTGTTCGATTTCGTTGTTCGATTTCGTTGTTCGATTTCGTTGTTGGAATTCGTGTTCGATTTCGTTGATCGATTTCGTTGTTCGATTTTCATTGTTCGATTTGATTGTTCGATTTCGTTGATCGATTTCGTTTTTCGATTTCGTTCGATTTCGTTGTTCGATTTCATTGTTCGATTTCGTTGTTCGTTGTTAGATTTCGTTGTTCGTAGTTAGATTTCGTTGTTCGTTGTTAGATTTCGTTGTTCGTAGTTAGATTTCGTTGTTCTTTGTTCGATTTCGTTGTTCGTTGTTAGATTTCGTTGTTCTTTGTTCGATTTCGTTGTTCGTTGTTCGATTTCGTTGTTCGATTTTCGTTGTTCGATTTCGTTGTTCGATTGCGTTGTTCCATTTCGTTATTCAATTTCGTGGTTCGATTTCGTGGTTTCAGTTTGTTGTTCGAGTTCGTTATTCGATTTCGTTGTTCGATTTCGTTGTTCGATTTCGTTGTTCGTTTTCGTTGTTCGATATTATATGATTTCGTGGTTCGATTTCGTTGTTCGATTGCGTTGTTCCATTTCGTTGTTCTATTTCGTGGTTCGATTTCGTGGTTTCAGTTTGTTGTTCGATTTCTATTTCGTTGTTCGATATCGAAGTTGGATTTCGTTGTTCGATTTCGTTGTTCAATTTCGTTGTTCCATTTCGTTGTTCGATTTCGTTGTTCGAATTCGTTGTTCGAATTCGTTGTTCGATTTCGTTGTTCAATTTCGTTGTTCGATTTCGTTGTTCGATTTCGTTGTTTGAATTCGTGTTCGATTTCGTTGATCGATTTCGTTGTTCGATTTTCATTGTTCGATTTGATTGTTCGATTTCGTTGATCGATTTCGTTTTTCGATTTCGTTCGATTTCGTTGTTCGATTTCATTGTTCGATTTCGTGGTTCGAATTCGTTGTTCGAATTCGTTGCTCGATTTCGTTGTTCGTTGTTAGATTTCGTTGTTCGTAGTTAGATTTCGTTGTTCTTTGTTCGATTTCGTTGTTCGTTGTTAGATTTCGTTGTTCTTTGTTCGATTTCGTTGTTCGTTGTTCGATTTCGTTGTTCGATTTTCGTTGTTCGATTTCGTTGTTCGATTGCGTTGTTCCATTTCGTTATTCAATTTCGTGGTTCGATTTCGTGGTTTCAGTTTGTTGTTCGAGTTCGTTATTCGATTTCGTTGTTCGATTTCGTTGTTCGATTTCGTTGCTCGTTTTCGTTGTTCGATATTATATGATTTCGTGGTTCGATTTCGTTGTTCGATTGCGTTGTTCCATTTCGTTGTTCTATTTCGTGGTTCGATTTCGTGGTTTCAGTTTGTTGTTCGATTTCGATTTCGTTGTTCGATATCGAAGTTGGATTTCGTTGTTCGATTTCGTTGTTCTATTTCGTTGTTCGATTTCGTTGTTCGAATTCGTTGTTTGAATTCGTTGTTCGATTTCGTTGTTCAATTTCGTTGTTCCATTTCGTTGTTCGATTTCGTTGTTCGATTTCGTTGTTCGATTGCGTTGTTTCATTTCGTTGTTCTATTTCGTGGTTCGATTTCGTGGTTTCAGTTTGTTGTTCGATTTCGATTTCGTTGTTCGTTTTCGAAGTTGGATTTCGTTGTTCGATTTCGTTGTTCAATTTCGATGTTCGATTTCGTTGTTCGATTTCGTTGTTCGAATTCGTTGTTCGATTTCGTTGTTCAATTTCGTTGTTCCATTTCGTTGTTCGATTTCGTTGTTCGATTTCGTTGTTCGATTTCGTTGTTCGATTTCGTTGTTCGATTTCGTTGTCCGATTCCGTTGTTCGATTTCGTTGTTCATTTTCGTTGTTCGATATTGTATGATTTCGTGGTTCGATTTCGTTGTTCGATTGCGTTGTTCCATTTCGTTGTTCTATTTCGTGGTTCAATTTCGTGGTTTCAGTTTGTTGTTCGATTTCGATTTCGTTGTTCGATTTCGAAGTTGGATTTCGTTGTTCGATTTCGTTGTTCAATTTCGTTGTTCGATTTCGTTGTTCGATTTCGTTGTTCAATTTCGTTTTTCCATTTCGTTGTTCGATTTCGTTGTTCGATTTCGTTGTTCGATTGCGTTGTTCCATTTCGTTGTTCTATTTCGTGGTTCGAATTCGTTGTTCGAATTCGTTGTTCGAATTCGTTGTTCGATTTCGTTGTTCGATTTCATTGTTCGATTTCGTGGTTCGAATTCGTTGTTCGAATTCGTTGTTAGATTTCGTTGTTCGTTGTTAGATTTCGTTGTTCTTTGTTCAATTTCGTTGTTCGATTCGTTATTCGCTTTCGTTGTGCGATTTCGTTGTTCAATTTCGTTGTTCCATTTCGTTGTTCGATTTCGTTGTTCGATTTCGTTGTTCGATTTCGTTGTTCGATTTCGTTGTTAGATTTCGTTGTTCGATTTCGTTGTTCGATTTCGTTGTTAGATTTCGTTGTTCTTTGTTCGATTTCGTGGTTCGAATTCGTTGTTCGAATTCGTTGTTCGATTGGTTATTCGATTTCGTTGTTCGATTTCTTGTTCGATTTCGTTGTTCCATTTCGTTGTTCGATTTCGTTGTTCGATTTCGTTGTTCGATTTCGTTGTTCGATTTCGTTGTTAGATTTCGTTGTTCGATTTCGTTGTTCGATTTCGTTGTTCGATTTCGTTGTTCGATTTCGTTGTCCGATTCCGTTGTTCGATTTCGTTGTTCGATATTGTTGTATGATTTCGTGGTTCGATTTCGTTGTTCGATTGCGTTGTTCCATTTCGTTGTTCTATTTCGTGGTTCGATTTCGTGGTTTCAGTTTGTTGTTCGATTTCGATTTCGCTGTTCGATTTCGAAGTTGGATTTCGTTGTTCTATTTCGTTGTTCTAATTCGTTGTTCGATTTCGTTGTTCGATTTCGTTGTTCGATTTCGTTGTTCGATTTCGTTGTTCGATTTCGTTGTTCGATTCGTTATTCGATTTCGTTGTTAGATTTCGTTGTTCGATTTCGTTGTTCGATTTCGTTGTTCGATTTCGTTGTTCGATTTCGTTGTTAGATTTCGTTGTTCGTTGTTAGATTTCGTTGTTCGTTGTTAGATTTCGTTATTCGTTGTTAGATTTCGTTGTTCTTTGTTCGATTTCGTGGTTCGAATTCGTTGTTCGATTTCGTTGTTCGATTTCGTTGTTCGATTTTGTTGTTCGATTTTGTTGTTCGATTTTGTTGTTCGATTTCGTGGTTCGAATTCGTTGTTCGATTTCGTTGTTCGATTTCGTTGTTCGATTTCGTTGTTCGATTTCGTTGTTCGATTTCGTTGTTCGATTTCGTTGTTCGATTTCGTTGTTCGATTTCGTTGTTCGATTTCGTTGTTCGATTTCGTTGATCGATTTCGATGTTCGATTTCGTTGTTCAATTTCGTTGTTCGATTCGTTATTCGCTTTCGTTGTTCTATTTCGTTGTTCTAATTCGTTGTTCGATTTCGTTGTTCGATTTCGTTGTTCGATTTCGTTGTTCGATTCGTTATTCGATTTCGTTGTTAGATTTCGTTGTTCGATTTCGTTGTTCGATTTCGTTGTTCGATTTCGTTGTTCGATTTCGTTGTTCGATTTCGTTGTTAGATTTCGTTGTTCGTTGTTAGATTTCGTTGTTCGTTGTTAGATTTCGTTATTCGTTGTTAGATTTCATTGTTCTTTGTTCGATTTCGTGGTTAGAATTCGTTGTTCGAATTCGTTGTTCGATTTCGTTGTTCGATTTTGTTGTTCGATTTCGTTGTTCGATTTCGTTGTTCGATTTCGAAGTTCGATTTCGTTGTTCGATTTCGTTGTTCGATTTCGTTATTCGATTTCGTTGTTCGATTTCGATGTTCGATTTCGTTGTTCGATTTCGTTGTTCGATTTCGTTGTTCGATTTCGTTGTTCGATTTCGTTGTTCGATTTCGTTGTTCGATTTCGTTGTTCGATTTCGTTGTTCGATTTCGTTGTTCGATTTCGTTGTTCGATTTCGTTGTTCGATTTCGTTGTTCGATTTCGATGTTCGATTTCGTTGTTCAATTTCGTTGTTCGATTCGTTATTCGCTTTCGTTGTGCGATTTCGTTGTTCAATTTCGTTGTTCCATTTCGTTGTTCGATTTCGTTGTTCGACTTCATTGTTCGATTTCGTTGTTCGATTCGTTTGTTCGATTTCGTTGTTCGATTTCGTGGTTCGAATTCGTTGTTAGAATTCGTTGTTCGATTTCGTTGTTCGATTTCATTGTTCGATTTCGTGGTTCGAATTCGTTGTTCGAATTCGTTGTTCGATTTCGTTGTTCGTTGTTAGATTTCGTTGTTCGTTGTTAGATTTCGTTGTTCTTTGTTCGATTTCGTTGTTCGTTGTTAGATTTCGTTGTTCTTTGTTCAATTTCGTTGTTCGATTCGTTATTCGCTTTCGTTGTGCGATTTCGTTGTTCAATTTCGTTGTTCCATTTCGGTGTTCGATTTCGTTGTTCGATTTCGTTGTTCGATTTCGTTGTTCGATTTCGTTGTTCGATTTCGTTGTTCGATTTCGTTGTTCGATTTCGTTGTTCGATTTCGTTGTTCGATTTCGTTGTTCGATTTCGTTGTTCGATTTCGTTGTTCGATTTCGTTGTTCGATTTCGTTGTTCGATTTCGTTGTTCGATTTCGTTGTTCGATTTCGTTGTTCGATTTCGTTGTTCGATTTCGTTGTTCGATTTCGTTGTTCGATTTCGTTGTTCGATTTCGTTGTTCGATTTCGTTGTTCGATTTCGTTGTTCGATTTCGTTGTTTGAATTCGTGTTCGATTTCGTTGATCGATTTCGTTGTTCGATTTTCATTGTTCGATTTGATTGTTCGATTTCGTTGATCGATTTCGTTTTTCGATTTCGTTCGATTTCGTTGTTCGATTTCATTGTTCGATTTCGTGGTTCGAATTCGTTGTTCGAATTCGTTGTTCGATTTCGTTGTTCGTTGTTAGATTTCGTTGTTCGTAGTTAGATTTCGTTGTTCTTTGTTCGATTTCGTTGTTCGTTGTTAGATTTCGTTGTTCTTTGTTCGATTTCGTTGTTCGTTGTTCGATTTCGTTGTTCGATTTTCGTTGTTCGATTTCGTTGTTCGATTGCGTTGTTCCATTTCGTTATTCAATTTCGTGGTTCGATTTCGTGGTTTCAGTTTGTTGTTCGAGTTCGTTATTCGATTTCGTTGTTCGATTTCGTTGTTCGATTTCGTTGTTCGTTTTTGTTGTTCGATATTATATGATTTCGTGGTTCGATTTCGTTGTTCGATTGCGTTGTTCCATTTCGTTGTTCTATTTCGTGGTTCGATTTCGTGGTTTCAGTTTGTTGTTCGATTTCGATTTCGTTGTTCGATATCGAAGTTGGATTTCGTTGTTCGATTTCGTTGTTCTATTTCGTTGTTCGATTTCGTTGTTCGAATTCGTTGTTCGAATTCGTTGTTCGATTTCGTTGTTCAATTTCGTTGTTCCATTTCGTTGTTCGATTTCGTTGTTCGATTTCGTTGTTCGATTGCGTTGTTCCATTTCGTTGTTCTATCTCGTGGTTCGATTTCGTGGTTTCAGTTTGTTGTTCGATTTCGATTTCGTTGTTCGTTTTCGAAGTTGGATTTCGTTGTTCGATTTCGTTGTTCAATTTCGATGTTCGATTTCGTTGTTCGAATTCGTTGTTCGATTTCGTTGTTCAATTTCGTTGTTCCATTTCGTTGTTCGATTTCGTTGTTCGATTTCGTTGTTCGATTTCGTTGTTCGATTTCGTTGTTCGATTTCGTTGTTCGATTCCGTTGTTCGATTTCGTTGTTCATTTTCGTTGTTCGATATTGTATGATTTCGTGGTTCGATTTCGTTGTTCGATTGCGTTGTTCCATTTCGTTGTTCTATTTCGTGGTTCAATTTCGTGGTTTCAGTTTGTTGTTCGATTTCGATTTCGTTGTTCGATTTCGAAGTTGGATTTCGTTGTTCGATTTCGTTGTTCAATTTCGTTGTTCGATTTCGTTGTTCGATTTCGTTGTTCAATTTCGTTTTTCCATTTCGTTGTTCGATTTCGTTGTTCGATTTCGTTGTTCGATTTCGTTGTTCGATTTCGTTGTTCGATTGCGTTGTTCCATTTCGTTGTTCTATTTCGTGGTTCGAATTCGTTGTTCGAATTCGTTGTTCGAATTCGTTGTTCGATTTCGTTGTTCGATTTCATTGTTCGATTTCGTGGTTCGAATTCGTTGTTCGAATTCGTTGTTCGATTTCGTTGTTCGTTGTTAGAGTTCGTTGTTCGTTGTTAGATTTCGTTGTTCTTCAATTTCGTTGTTCGATTCGTTATTCGCTTTCGTTGTGCGATTTCGTTGTTCAATTTCGTTGTTCCATTTCGTTGTTCGATTTCGTTGTTCGATTTCGTTGTTCGATTTCGTTGTTAGATTTCGTTGTTCGATTTCGTTGTTCGATTTCGTTGTTCGATTTCGTTGTTAGATTTCGTTGTTCTTTGTTCGATTTCGTGGTTCGAATTCGTTGTTCGAATTCGTTGTTCGATTGGTTATTCGATTTCGTTGTTCGATTTCTTGTTCGATTTCGTTGTTCCATTTCGTTGTTCGATTTCGTTGTTCGATTTCGTTGTTCGATTTCGTTGTTCGATTTCGTTGTTAGATTTCGTTGTTCGATTTCGTTGTTCGATTTCGTTGTTCGATTTCGTTGTTCGATTTCGTTGTCCGATTCCGTTGTTCGATTTCGTTGTTCGTTTTCGTTGTTCGATATTGTTGTATGATTTCGTGGTTCGATTTCGTTGTTCGATTGCGTTGTTCCATTTCGTTGTTCTATTTCGTGGTTCGATTTCGTGGTTTCAGTTTGTTGTTCGATTTCGATTTCGCTGTTCGATTTCGAAGTTGGATTTCGTTGTTCTATTTCGTTGTTCTAATTCGTTGTTCGATTTCGTTGTTCGATTTCGTTGTTCGATTTCGTTGTTCGATTTCGTTGTTCGATTCGTTATTCGATTTCGTTGTTAGATTTCGTTGTTCGATTTCGTTGTTCGATTTCGTTGTTCGATTTCGTTGTTCGATTTCGTTGTTAGATTTCGTTGTTCGTTGTTAGATTTCGTTGTTCGTTGTTAGATTTCGTTATTCGTTGTTAGATTTCGTTGTTCTTTGTTCGATTTCGTGGTTCGAATTCGTTGTTCGATTTCGTTGTTCGATTTCGTTGTTCGATTTTGTTGTTCGATTTCGTTGTTCGATTTCGTTGTTCGATTTCGAAGTTCGATTTCGTTGTTCGATTTCGTTGTTCGATTTCGTTATTCGATTTCGTTGTTCGATTTCGTTGTTCGATTTCGTTGTTCGATTTCGTTGTTCGATTTCGTTGTTCGATTTCGTTGTTCGATTTCGTTGTTCGATTTCGTTGTTCGATTTCGTTGTTCGATTTCGTTGATCGATTTCGATGTTCGATTTCGTTGTTCAATTTCGTTGTTTGATTCGTTATTCGCTTTCGTTGTGCGATTTCGTTGTTCGAATTCGTTGTTCGATTTCGTTGTTAGATTTCGTTGTTCGATTTCGTTGTTAGATTTCGTTGTTCTTTGTTCGATTTCGTGGTTCGAATTCGTTGTTCGAATTCGTTTTTCGATTCGTTATTCGATTTCGTTGTTCGATTTCTTGTTCGATTTCGTTGTTCCATTTCGTTGTTCGATTTCGTTGTTCGATTTCGTTGTTCGATTTCGTTGTTCGATTTCGTTGTTAGATTTCGTTGTTCGATTTCGTTGTTCGATTTCGTTGTTCGATTTTGTTGTTCGATTTCGTTGTCCGATTCCGTTGTTCGATTTCGTTGTTCGTTTTCGTTGTTCGATATTGTTGTATGATTTCGTGGTTCGATTTCGTTGTTCGATTGCGTTGTTCCATTTCGTTGTTCTATTTCGTGGTTCGATTTCGTGGTTTCAGTTTGTTGTTCGATTTCGATTTCGCTGTTCGATTTCGAAGTTGGATTTTGTTGTTCTATTTCGTTGTTCTAATTCGTTGTTCGATTTCGTTGTTCGATTTCGTTGTTCGATTTCGTTGTTCGATTCGTTATTCGATTTCGTTGTTAGATTTCGTTGTTCGATTTCGGTGTTCGATTTCGTTGTTCGATTTCGTTGTTCGATTTCGTTGTTAGATTTCGTTGTTCGTTGTTAGATTTCGTTGTTCGTTGTTAGATTTCGTTATTCGTTGTTAGATTTCATTGTTCTTTGTTCGATTTCGTGGTTCGAATTCGTTGTTCGAATTCGTTGTTCGATTTCGTTGTTCGATTTTGTTGTTCGATTTCGTTGTTCAATTTCGTTGTTCGATTTCGAAGTTCGATTTCGTTGTTCGATTTCGTTGTTCGATTTCGTTATTCGATTTCGTTGTTCGATTTCGTTGTTCGATTTCGTTGTTCGATTTCGTTGTTCGATTTCGTTGTTCGATTTCGTTGTTCGATTTCGTTGTTCGATTTCGTTGTTCGATTTCGTTGTTCGATTTCGTTGTTCGATTTCGTTGTTCGATTTCGTTGTTCGATTTCGTTGTTCGATTTCGTTGTTCGATTTCGATGTTCGATTTCGTTGTTCAATTTCGTTGTTCGATTCGTTATTCGCTTTCGTTGTGCGATTTCGTTGTTCAATTTCGTTGTTCCATTTCGTTGTTCGATTTCGTTGTTCGATTTCATTGTTCGATTTCGTTGTTCGATTCGTTTGTTCGATATCGTTGTTCGATTTCGTGGTTCGAATTCGTTGTTCGAATTCGTTGTTCGATTTCGTTGTTCGATTTCATTGTTCGATTTCGTGGTTCGAATTCGTTGTTCGAATTCGTTGTTCGATTTCGTTGTTCGTTGTTAGATTTCGTTGTTCGTTGTTAGATTTCGTTGTTCTTTGTTCGATTTCGTTGTTCGTTGTTAGATTTCGTTGTTCTTTGTTCAATTTCGTTGTTCGATTCGTTATTCGCTTTCGTTGTGCGATTTCGTTGTTCAATTTCGTTGTTCCATTTCGTTGTTCGATTTCGTTGTTCGATTTCGTTGTTCGATTTCGTTGTTCGATTTCGTTGTTCGATTTCGTTGTTCGATTTCGTTGTTCGATTTCGTTGTTCGATTTCGTTGTTCGATTTCGTTGTTCGATTTCGTTGTTCGATTTCGTTGTTCGATTTCGTTGTTCGATTTCGTTGTTCGATTTCGTTGTTCGATTTCGTTGTTCGATTTCGTTGTTCGATTTCGTTGTTCGATTTCGTTGTTCGTTTTCGTTGTTCGATTTCGTTGTTCGATTTCGTTGTTCGATTTCGTTGTTCGATTTCGTTGTTGGAATTCGTGTTTGATTTCGTTGATCGATTTCGTTGTTCGATTTTCATTGTTCGATTTGATTGTTCGATTTCGTTGATCGATTTCGTTTTTCGATTTCGTTCGATTTCGTTGTTCGATTTCATTGTTCGATTTCGTGGTTCGAATTCGTTGTTCGAATTCGTTGTTCGATTTCGTTGTTCGTTGTTAGATTTCGTTGTTCGTAGTTAGATTTCGTTGTTCTTTGTTCGATTTCGTTGTTCGTTGTTAGATTTCGTTGTTCTTTGTTCGATTTCGTTGTTCGTTGTTCGATTTCGTTGTTCGATTTTCGTTGTTCGATTTCGTTGTTCGATTGCGTTGTTCCATTTCGTTATTCAATTTCGTGGTTCGATTTCGTGGTTTCAGTTTGTTGTTCGAGTTCGTTATTCGATTTCGTTGTTCGATTTCGTTGTTCGATTTCGTTGTTCGTTTTCGTTGTTCGATATTATATGATTTCGTGGTTCGATTTCGTTGTTCGATTGCGTTGTTCCATTTCGTTGTTCTATTTCGTGGTTCGATTTCGTGGTTTCAGTTTGTTGTTCGATTTCGATTTCGTTGTTCGATATCGAAGTTGGATTTCGTTGTTCGATTTCGTTGTTCTATTTCGTTGTTCGATTTCGTTGTTCGAATTCGTTGTTCGAATTCGTTGTTCGATTTCGTTGTTCAATTTCGCTGTTCCATTTCGTTGTTCGATTTCGTTGTTCGATTTCGTTGTTCGATTGCGTTGTTCCATTTCGTTGTTCTATTTCGTGGTTCGATTTCGTGGTTTCAGTTTGTTGTTCGATTTCGATTTCGTTGTTCGTTTTCGAAGTTGGATTTCGTTGTTCGATTTCGTTGTTCAATTTCGATGTTCGATTTCGTTGTTCGATTTCGTTGTTCGAATTCGTTGTTCGATTTCGTTGTTCAATTTCGTTGTTCCATTTCGTTGTTCGATTTCGTTGTTCGATTTCGTTGTTCGATTTCGTTGTTCGATTTCGTTCTTCGATTTCGTTGTCCGATTCCGTTGTTCGATTTCGTTGTTCATTTTCGTTGTTCGATATTGTATGATTTCGTGGTTCGATTTCGTTGTTCGATTGCGTTGTTCCATTTCGTTGTTCTATTTCGTGGTTCAATTTCGTGGTTTCAGTTTGTTGTTCGATTTCGATTTCGTTGTTCGATATCGAAGTTGGATTTCGTTGTTCGATTTCGTTGTTCAATTTCGTTGTTCGATTTCGTTGTTCGATTTCGTTGTTCAATTTCGTTTTTCCATTTCGTTGTTCGATTTCGTTGTTCGATTTCGTTGTTCGATTGCGTTGTTCCATTTCGTTGTTCTATTTCGTGGTTCGAATTCGTTGTTCGAATTCGTTGTTCGAATTCGTTGTTCGATTTCGTTGTTCGATTTCATTGTTCGATTTCGTGGTTCGAATTCGTTGTTCGAATTCGTTGTTCGATTTCGTTGTTCGTTGTTAGATTTCGTTGTTCGTTGTTAGATTTCGTTGTTCTTTGTTCAATTTCGTTGTTCGATTCGTTATTCGCTTTCGTTGTGCGATTTCGTTGTTCAATTTCGTTGTTCCATTTCGTTGTTCGATTTCGTTGTTCGATTTCGTTGTTCGATTTCGTTGTTAGATTTCGTTGTTCGATTTCGTTGTTCGATTTCGTTGTTCGATTTCGTTGTTAGATTTCGTTGTTCTTTGTTCGATTTCGTGGTTCGAATTCGTTGTTCGAATTCGTTGTTCGATTCGTTATTCGATTTCGTTGTTCGATTTCTTGTTCGATTTCGTTGTTCCATTTCGTTGTTCGATTTCGTTGTTCGATTTCGTTGTTCGATTTCGTTGTTCGATTTCGTTGTTAGATTTCGTTGTTCGATTTCGTTGTTCGATTTCGTTGTTCGATTTCGTTGTTCGATTTCGTTGTCCGATTCCGTTGTTCGATTTCGTTGTTCGTTTTCGTTGTTCGATATTGTTGTATGATTTCGTGGTTCGATTTCGTTGTTCGATTGCGTTTTTCCATTTCGTTGTTCTATTTCGTGGTTCGATTTCGTGGTTTCAGTTTGTTGTTCGATTTCGATTTCGCTGTTCGATTTCGAAGTTGGATTTCGTTGTTCTATTTCGTTGTTCTAATTCGTTGTTCGATTTCGTTGTTCGATTTCGTTGTTCGATTTCGTTGTTCGATTTCGTTGTTCGATTCGTTATTCGATTTCGTTGTTAGATTTCGTTGTTCGATTTCGTTGTTCGATTTCGTTGTTCGATTTCGTTGTTCGATTTCGTTGTTAGATTTCGTTGTTCGTTGTTAGATTTCGTTGTTCGTTGTTAGATTTCGTTATTCGTTGTTAGATTTCGTTGTTCTTTGTTCGATTTCGTGGTTCGAATTCGTTGTTCGATTTCGTTGTTCGATTTCGTTGTTCGATTTTGTTGTTCGATTTCGTTGTTCGATTTCGTTGTTCGATTTCGAAGTTCGATTTCGTTGTTCGATTTCGTTGTTCGATTTCGTTATTCGATTTCGTTGTTCGATTTCGTTGTTCGATTTCGTTGTTCGATTTCGTTGTTCGATTTCGTTGTTCGATTTCGTTGTTCGATTTCGTTGTTCGATTTCGTTGTTCGATTTCGTTGTTCGATTTCGTTGTTCGATTTCTTTGATCGATTTCGATGTTCGATTTCGTTGTTCAATTTCGTTGTTCGATTCGTTATTCGCTTTCGTTGTGCGATTTCGTTGTTCAATTTCGTTGTTCCATTTCGTTGTTCGATTTCGTTGTTCGATTTCATTGTTCGATTTCGTTGTTCGATTCGTTTGTTCGATTTCGTTGTTCGATTTCGTGGTTCGAATTCGTTGTTCGAATTCGTTGTTCGATTTCGTTGTTCGATTTCATTGTTCGATTTCGTGGTTCGAATTCGTTGTTCGAATTCGTTGTTCGATTTCGTTGTTCGTTGTTAGATTTCGTTGTTCGTTGTTAGATTTCGTTGTTCTTTGTTCGATTTCGTTGTTCGTTGTTAGATTTCGTTGTTCTTTGTTCAATTTCGTTGTTCGATTCGTTATTCGCTTTCGTTGTGCGATTTCGTTGTTCAATTTCGTTGTTCCATTTCGTTGTTCGATTTCGTTGTTCGATTTCGTTGTTCGATTTCGTTGTTCGATTTCGTTCTTCGATTTCGTTGTTCGATTTCGTTGTTCGATTTCGTTGTCCGATTTTGTTGTTCAATTTCGTTGTTCGATTTCGTTGTTCGATTTCGTTGTTCGATTTCGTTGTTCGATTTCGTTGTTCGATTTCGTTGTTCGATTTCGTTGTTGGAATTCGTGTTCGATTTCGTTGATCGATTTCGTTGTTCGATTTTCATTGTTCGATTTGATTGTTCGATTTCGTTGATCGATTTCGTTGATCGATTTCGTTTTTCGATTTCGTTCGATTTCGTTGTTCGATTTCATTGTTCGATTTCGTGGTTCGAATTCGTTGTTCGAATTCGTTGTTCGATTTCGTTGTTCGTTGTTAGATTTCGTTGTTCGTAGTTAGATTTCGTTGTTCTTTGTTCGATTTCGTTGTTCGTTGTTAGATTTCGTTGTTCTTTGTTCGATTTCGTTGTTCGTTGTTCGATTTCGTTGTTCGATTTTCGTTGTTCGATTTCGTTGTTCGATTGCGTTGTTCCATTTCGTTATTCAATTTCGTGGTTCGATTTCGTGGTTTCAGTTTGTTGTTCGAGTTCGTTATTCGATTTCGTTGTTCGATTTCGTTGTTCGATTTCGTTGTTCGTTTTCGTTGTTCGATATTGTATGATTTCGTGGTTCGATTGCGTTGTTCCATTTCGTTGTTCTATTTCGTGGTTCGATTTCGTGGTTTCAGTTTGTTCGATTTCGATTTCGTTGTTCGATATCGAAGTTGGATTTCGTTGTTCGATTTCGTTGTTCTATTTCGTTGTTCGATTTCGTTGTTCGAATTCGTTGTTCGAATTCGTTGTTCGATTTCGTTGTTCAATTTCGTTGTTCCATTTCGTTGTTCGATTTCGTTGTTCGATTTCGTTGTCCGATTGCGTTGTTCCATTTCGTTGTTCTATTTCGTGGTTCGATTTCGTGGTTTCAGTTTGTTGTTCGATTTCGATTTCGTTGTTCGATTTCGTTGTTCGATTTCGAAGTTGGATTTCGTTGTTCAATTTCGATGTTCGATTTCGTTGTTCGATTTCGTTGTTCGAATTCGTTGTTCGATTTCGTTGTTCAATTTCGTTGTTCCATTTCGTTGTTCGATTTCGTTGTTCGATTTCGTTGTTCGATTTCGTTGTTCGATTTCATTGTTCGATTTCGTTGTCCGATTCCGTTGTTCGATTTCGTTGTTCATTTTCGTTGTTCGATATTGTATGATTTCGTGGTTCGATTTCCTTGTTCGATTGCGTTGTTCCATTTCGTTGTTCTATTTCGTGGTTCAATTTCGTAGTTTCAGTTTGTTGTTCGATTTCGATTTCGTTGTTCGATATCGAAGTTGGATTTCGTTGTTCGATTTCGTTGTTCGATTTCGTTGTTCTATTTCGTTGTTCGATTTCGTTGTTCGATTTCGTTGTTCGATTTCGTTGTTCGATTTCGTTGTTCGATTTCGTTGTTCGATTTCGTTCTTCGATTTCGTTGTCCGATTCCGTTGTTCGATTTCGTTGTTCATTTTCGTTGTTCGATAATGTATGATTTCGTGGTTCGATTTCGTTGTTCGATTGCGTTGTTCCATTTCGTTGTTCTATTTCGTGGTTCAATTTCGTGGTTTCAGTTTGTTGTTCGATTTCGATTTCGTTGTTCGATATCGAAGTTGGATTTCGTTGTTCGATTTCGTTGTTCAATTTCGTTGTTCGATTTCGTTGTTCGATTTCGTTGTTCAATTTCGTTTTTCCATTTCGTTGTTCGATTTCGTTGTTCGATTTCGTTGTTCGATTGCGTTGTTCCATTTCGTTGTTCTATTTCGTGGTTCGAATTCGTTGTTCGAATTCGTTGTTCGAATTCGTTGTTCGATTTCGTTGTTCGATTTCATTGTTCGATTTCGTGGTTCGAATTCGTTGTTCGAATTCGTTGTTCGATTTCGTTGTTCGTTGTTAGATTTCGTTGTTCGTTGTTAGATTTCGTTGTTCTTTGTTCAATTTCGTTGTTCGATTCGTTATTCGCTTTCGTTGTGCGATTTCGTTGTTCAATTTCGTTGTTCCATTTCGTTGTTCGATTTCGTTGTTCGATTTCGTTGTTCGATTTCGTTGTTAGATTTCGTTGTTCGATTTCGTTGTTCGATTTCGTTGTTCGATTTCGTTGTTAGATTTCGTTGTTCTTTGTTCGATTTCGTGGTTCGAATTCGTTGTTCGAATTCGTTGTTCGATTCGTTATTCGATTTCGTTGTTCGATTTCTTGTTCGATTTCGTTGTTCCATTTCGTTGTTCGATTTCGTTGTTCGATTTCGTTGTTCGATTTCGTTGTTCGATTTCGTTGTTAGATTTCGTTGTTCGATTTCGTTGTTCGATTTCGTTGTTCGATTTCGTTGTTCGATTTCGTTGTCCGATTCCGTTGTTCGATTTCGTTGTTCGTTTTCGTTGTTCGATATTGTTGTATGATTTCGTGGTTCGATTTCGTTGTTCGATTGCGTTTTTCCATTTCGTTGTTCTATTTCGTGGTTCGATTTCGTGGTTTCAGTTTGTTGTTCGATTTCGATTTCGCTGTTCGATTTCGAAGTTGGATTTCGTTGTTCTATTTCGTTGTTCTAATTCGTTGTTCGATTTCGTTGTTCGATTTCGTTGTTCGATTTCGTTGTTC
Source organism: Neocrepidodera transversa (assembly GCA_963243735.1). Lineage (NCBI taxonomy): Eukaryota > Metazoa > Arthropoda > Insecta > Coleoptera > Chrysomelidae > Neocrepidodera > Neocrepidodera transversa. The sequence continues at coordinate 39,582,409 of OY725338.1, forward strand.
GATTTCGTTGTTCGATTCGTTATTCGATTTCGTTGTTAGATTTCGTTGTTCGATTTCGTTGTTCGATTTGGTTGTTCGATTTCGTTGTTCGATTTCGTTGTTAGATTTCGTTGTTCGTTGTTAGATTTCGTTGTTCGTTGTTAGATTTCGTTATTCGTTGTTAGATTTCGTTGTTCTTTGTTCGATTTCGTGGTTCGAATTCGTTGTTCGATTTCGTTGTTCGATTTCGTTGTTCGATTTTGTTGTTCGATTTCGTTGTTCGATTTCGTTGTTCGATTTTGAAGTTCGATTTCGTTGTTCGATTTCGTTGTTCGATTTCGTTATTCGATTTCGTTGTTCGATTTCGTTGTTCGATTTCGTTGTTCGATTTCGTTGTTCGATTTCGTTGTTCGATTTCGTTGTTCGATTTCGTTGTTCGATTTCGTTGTTCGATTTCGTTGTTCGATTTCGTTGTTCGATTTCGTTGTTCGATTTCTTTGATCGATTTCGATGTTCGATTTCGTTGTTCAATTTCGTTGTTCGATTCGTTATTCGCTTTCGTTGTGCGATTTCGTTGTTCAATTTCGTTGTTCCATTTCGTTGTTCGATTTCGTTGTTCGATTTCATTGTTCGATTTCGTTGTTCGATTCGTTTGTTCGATTTCGTTGTTCGATTTCGTGGTTCGAATTCGTTGTTCGAATTCGTTGTTCGATTTCGTTGTTCGATTTCATTGTTCGATTTCGTGGTTCGAATTCGTTGTTCGAATTCGTTGTTCGATTTCGTTGTTCGTTGTTAGATTTCGTTGTTCGTTGTTAGATTTCGTTGTTCTTTGTTCGATTTCGTTGTTCGTTGTTAGATTTCCTTGTTCTTTGTTCAATTTCGTTGTTCGATTCGTTATTCGCTTTCGTTGTGCGATTTCGTTGTTCAATTTCGTTGTTCCATTTCGTTGTTCGATTTCGTTGTTCGATTTCGTTGTTCGATTTCGTTGTTCGATTTCGTCGTTCGATTTCGTTGTTCGATTTCGTTGTTCGATTTCGTTGTTCGATTTTGTTGTTCAATTTCGTTGTTCGATTTCGTTGTTCGATTTCGTTGTTCGATTTCGTTGTTCGATTTCGTTGTTCGATTTCGTTGTTGGAATTCGTGTTCGATTTCGTTGATCGATTTCGTTGTTCGATTTTCATTGTTCGATTTGATTGTTCGATTTCGTTGATCGATTTCGTTGATCGATTTCGTTTTTCGATTTCGTTCGATTTCGTTGTTCGATTTCATTGTTCGATTTCGTGGTTCGAATTCGTTGTTCGAATTCGTTGTTCGATTTCGTTGTTCGTTGTTAGATTTCGTTGTTCGTAGTTAGATTTCGTTGTTCTTTGTTCGATTTCGTTGTTCGTTGTTAGATTTCGTTGTTCTTTGTTCGATTTCGTTGTTCGTTGTTCGATTTCGTTGTTCGATTTTCGTTGTTCGATTTCGTTGTTCGATTGCGTTGTTCCATTTCGTTATTCAATTTCGTGGTTCGATTTCGTGGTTTCAGTTTGTTGTTCGAGTTCGTTATTCGATTTCGTTGTTCGATTTCGTTGTTCGTTTTCGTTGTTCGTTTTCGTTGTTCGATATTGTATGATTTCGAGGTTCGATTGCGTTGTTCCATTTCGTTGTTCTATTTCGTGGTTCGATTTCGTGGTTTCAGTTTGTTCGATTTCGATTTCGTTGTTCGATTTCGTTGTTCGAATTCGTTGTTCGATTTCGTTGTTCAATTTCGTTGTTCCATTTCGTTGTTCGATTTCGTTGTTCGATTTCGTTGTTCGATTTCGTTGTTCGATTTCGTTGTTCGATTTCGTTGTCCGATTCCGTTGTTCGATTTCGTTGTTCATTTTCGTTGTTCGATATTGTATGATTTCGTGGTTCGATTTCCTTGTTCGATTGCGTTGTTCCATTTCGTTGTTCTATTTCGTGGTTCAATTTCGTAGTTTCAGTTTGTTGTTCGATTTCGATTTCGTTGTTCGATATCGAAGTTGGATTTCGTTGTTCGATTTCGTTGTTCGATTTCGTTGTTCTATTTCGTTGTTCGATTTCGTTGTTCGATTTCGTTGTTCGATTTCGTTGTTCGATTTCGATGTTCGATTTCGTTGTTCAATTTCGTTGTTCGATTCGTTATTCGCTTTCGTTGTGCGATTTCGTTGTTCAATTTCGTTGTTCCATTTCGTTGTTCGATTTCGTTGTTCGATTTCATTGTTCGATTTCGTTGTTCGATTCGTTTGTTCGATTTCGTTGTTCGATTTCGTGGTTCGAATTCGTTGTTCGAATTCGTTGTTCGATTTCGTTGTTCTATTTCGTTGTTCAATTTCGTTGTTCCATTTCGTTGTTCGATTTCGTTGTTCGATTTCGTTGTTCGATTTCGTTGTTCGATTTCGTTGTTCGATTTCGTTGTTCGATTTCGTTGTTCGATTTCGTTGTTCGATTTCGTTGTTCGATTCCGTTGTTCGATTTCGTTGTTCGATTTCGTTGTTCGATTTCGTTGTTCGATTTAGTTGTTCGATTTCGTTGTTCGATTTCGTTGTTCGATTTCGTTGTTCGATTTCGTTGTTCGATTTCGTTGTTCGATTTCGTTGTTCGATTTCGTTGTTCGATTTCGTTGTTCGATTTCGTTGTTCGATTTCGTTGTTGGAATTCGTGTTCGATTTCGTTGATCGATTTCGTTGTTCGATTTTCATTGTTCGATTTGATTGTTCGATTTCGTTGATCGATTTCGTTTTTCGATTTCGTTCGATTTCGTTGTTCGATTTCATTGTTCGATTTCGTTGTTCGTTGTTAGATTTCGTTGTTCGTAGTTAGATTTCGTTGTTCGTTGTTAGATTTCGTTGTTCGTAGTTAGATTTCGTTGTTCTTTGTTCGATTTCGTTGTTCGTTGTTAGATTTCGTTGTTCTTTGTTCGATTTCGTTGTTCGTTGTTCGATTTCGTTGTTCGATTTTCGTTGTTCGATTTCGTTGTTCGATTGCGTTGTTCCATTTCGTTATTCAATTTCGTGGTTCGATTTCGTGGTTTCAGTTTGTTGTTCGAGTTCGTTATTCGATTTCGTTGTTCGATTTCGTTGTTCGATTTCGTTGTTCGTTTTCGTTGTTCGATATTATATGATTTCGTGGTTCGATTTCGTTGTTCGATTGCGTTGTTCCATTTCGTTGTTCTATTTCGTGGTTCGATTTCGTGGTTTCAGTTTGTTGTTCGATTTCTATTTCGTTGTTCGATATCGAAGTTGGATTTCGTTGTTCGATTTCGTTGTTCAATTTCGTTGTTCCATTTCGTTGTTCGATTTCGTTGTTCGAATTCGTTGTTCGAATTCGTTGTTCGATTTCGTTGTTCAATTTCGTTGTTCCATTTCGTTGTTCGATTTCGTTGTTAATTTCGTTGTTCGATTGCGTTGTTCCATTTCGTTGTTCTATTTCGTGGTTCGATTTCGTGGTTTCAGTTTGTTGTTCGATTTCGATTTCGTTGTTCGATTGCGTTGTTCCATTTCGTTGTTCTATTTCGTGGTTCGATTTCGTGGTTTCAGTTTGTTGTTCGATTTCTATTTCGTTGTTCGATATCGAAGTTGGATTTCGTTGTTCGATTTCGTTGTTCAATTTCGTTGTTCCATTTCGTTGTTCGATTTCGTTATTCGATTTCGTTGTTCGATTTCGTTGTTCGATTTCGTTGTTCGTTTTCGTTGTTCGATATTATATGATTTCGTGGTTCGATTTCGTTGTTCGATTGCGTTGTTCCATTTCGTTGTTCTATTTCGTGGTTCGATTTCGTGGTTTCAGTTTGTTGTTCGATTTCTATTTCGTTGTTCGATATCGAAGTTGGATTTCGTTGTTCGATTTCGTTGTTCGAATTCGTTGTTCGATTTCGTTGTTCAATTTCGTTGTTCCATTTCGTTGTTCGATTTCGTTGTTCGATTTCGTTGTTCGATTTCGTTGTTCGATTTCGTTGTTCGATTTCGTTGTCCGATTCCGTTGTTCGATTTCGTTGTTCATTTTCGTTGTTCGATATTGTATGATTTCGTGGTTCGATTTCGTTGTTCGATTGCGTTGTTCCATTTCGTTGTTCTATTTCGTGGTTCAATTTCGTGGTTTCAGTTTGTTGTTCGATTTCAATTTCGTTGTTCGATATCGAAGTTGGATTTCGTTGTTCGATTTCGTTGTTCAATTTCGTTGTTCGATTTCTTTGTTCGATTTCGTTGTTCAATTTCGTTTTTCCATTTCGTTGTTCGATTTCGTTGTTCGATTTCGTTGTTCGATTGCGTTGTTCCATTTCGTTGTTCTATTTCGTGGTTCGAATTCGTTGTTCGAATTCGTTGTTCGAATTCGTTGTTCGATTTCGTTGTTCGATTTCATTGTTCGATTTCGTGGTTTGAATTCGTTGTTCGAATTCGTTGTTCGATTTCGTTGTTCGTTGTTAGATTTCGTTGTTCGTTGTTAGATTTCGTTTTTCTTTGTTCAATTTCGTTGTTCGATTCGTTATTCGCTTTCGTTGTGCGATTTCGTTGTTCAATTTCGTTGTTCCATTTCGTTGTTCGATTTCGTTGTTCGATTTCGTTGTTCGATTTCGTTGTTAGATTTCGTTGTTCGATTTCGTTGTTCGATTTCGTTGTTCGATTTCGTTGTTAGATTTCGTTGTTCTTTGTTCGATTTCGTGGTTCGAATTCGTTGTTCGAATTCGTTGTTCGATTCGTTATTCGATTTCGTTGTTCGATTTCTTGTTCGATTTCGTTGTTCCATTTCGTTGTTCGATTTCGTTGTTCGATTTCGTTGTTCGATTTCGTTGTTCGATTGCGTTGTTCCATTTCGTTGTTCTATTTCGTGGTTCGATTTCGTGGTTTCAGTTTGTTGTTCGATTTCGATTTCGCTGTTCGATTTCGAAGTTGGATTTCGTTGTTCTATTTCGTTGTTCTAATTCGTTGTTCGATTTCGTTGTTCGATTTCGTTGTTCGATTTCGTTGTTCGATTCGTTATTCGATTTCGTTGTTAGATTTCGTTGTTCGATTTCGTTGTTCGATTTCGTTGTTCGATTTCGTTGTTCGATTTCGTTGTTAGATTTCGTTGTTCGTTGTTAGATTTCGTTGTTCGTTGTTAGATTTCGTTATTCGTTGTTAGATTTCGTTGTTCTTTGTTCGATTTCGTGGTTCGAATTCGTTGTTCGAATTCGTTGTTCGATTTCGTTGTTCGATTTCGTTGTTCGATTTTGTTGTTCGATTTCGTTGTTCGATTTCGTTGTTCGATTTCGAAGTTCGATTTCGTTGTTCGATTTCGTTGTTCGATTTCGTTATTCGATTTCGTTGTTCGATTTCGTTGTTCGATTTCGTTGTTCGATTTCGTTGTTCGATTTCGTTGTTCGATTTCGTTGTTCGATTTCGTTGTTCGATTTCGTTGTTCGATTTCGTTGTTCGATTTCGTTGTTCGATTTCGTTGTTCGATTTCTTTGATCGATTTCGATGTTCGATTTCGTTATTCAATTTCGTTGTTCGATTCGTTATTTGCTTTCGTTGTGCGATTTCGTTGTTCAATTTCGTTGTTCCATTTCGTTGTTCGATTTCGTTGTTCGATTTCATTGTTCGATTTCGTTGTTCGATTCGTTTGTTCGATTTCGTTGTTCGATTTCGTGGTTCGAATTCGTTGTTCGAATTCGTTGTTCGATTTCGTTGTTCGATTTCATTGTTCGATTTCGTGGTTCGAATTCGTTGTTCGAATTCGTTGTTCGATTTCGTTGTTCGTTGTTAGATTTCGTTGTTCGTTGTTAGATTTCGTTGTTCTTTGTTCGATTTCGTTGTTCGTTGTTAGATTTCGTTGTTCTTTGTTCAATTTCGTTGTTCGATTCGTTATTCGCTTTCGTTGTGCGATTTCGTTGTTCAATTTCGTTGTTCCATTTCGTTGTTCGATTTCGTTGTTCGATTTCGTTGTTCGATTTCGTTGTTCGATTTCGTTGTTCGATTTCGTTGTTCGATTTCGTTGTTCGATTTCGTTGTTCGATTTTGTTGTTCAATTTCGTTGTTCGATTTCGTTGTTCGATTTCGTTGTTCGATTTCGTTGTTCGATTTCGTTGTTCGATTTCGTTGTTGGAATTCGTGTTCGATTTCGTTGATCGATTTCGTTGTTCGATTTTCATTGTTCGATTTGATTGTTCGATTTCGTTGATCGATTTCGTTGATCGATTTCGTTTTTCGATTTCGTTCGATTTCGTTGTTCGATTTCATTGTTCGATTTCGTGGTTCGAATTCGTTGTTCGAATTCGTTGTTCGATTTCGTTGTTCGTTGTTAGATTTCGTTGTTCGTAGTTAGATTTCGTTGTTCTTTGTTCGATTTCGTTGTTCGTTGTTAGATTTCGTTGTTCTTTGTTCGATTTCGTTGTTCGTTGTTCGATTTCGTTGTTCGATTTTCGTTGTTCGATTTCGTTGTTCGATTGCGTTGTTCCATTTCGTTATTCAATTTCGTGGTTCGATTTCGTGGTTTCAGTTTGTTGTTCGAGTTCGTTATTCGATTTCGTTGTTCGATTTCGTTGTTCGATATTGTATGATTTCGTGGTTCGATTGCGTTGTTCCATTTCGTTGTTCTATTTCGTGGTTCGATTTCGTGGTTTCAGTTTGTTCGATTTCGATTTCGTTGTTCGATATCGAAGTTGGATTTCGTTGTTCGATTTCGTTGTTCTATTTCGTTGTTCGATTTCGTTGTTCGAATTCGTTGTTCGAATTCGTTGTTCGATTTCGTTGTTCAATTTCGTTGTTCCATTTCGTTGTTCGATTTCGTTGTTCGATTTCGTTGTCCGATTGCGTTGTTCCATTTCGTTGTTCTATTTCGTGGTTCGATTTCGTGGTTTCAGTTTGTTGTTCGATTTCGATTTCGTTGTTCGATTTCGAAGTTGGATTTCGTTGTTCGATTTCGTTGTTCAATTTCGATGTTCGATTTCGTTGTTCGATTTCGTTGTTCGAATTCGTTGTTCGATTTCGTTGTTCAATTTCGTTGTTCCATTTCGTTGTTCGATTTCGTTGTTCGATTTCGTTGTTCGATTTCGTTGTTCGATTTCGTTGTTCGATTTCGTTGTCCGATTCCGTTGTTCGATTTCGTTGTTCATTTTCGTTGTTCGATATTGTATGATTTCGTGGTTCGATTTCCTTGTTCGATTGCGTTGTTCCATTTCGTTGTTCTATTTCGTGGTTCAATTTCGTAGTTTCAGTTTGTTGTTCGATTTCGATTTCGTTGTTCGATATCGAAGTTGGATTTCGTTGTTCGATTTCGTTGTTCGATTTCGTTGTTCTATTTCGTTGTTCGATTTCGTTGTTCGATTTCGTTGTTCGATTTCGTTGTTCGATTTCGTTGTTCGATTTCGTTGTTCGATTTCGTTCTTCGATTTCGTTGTCCGATTCCGTTGTTCGATTTCGTTGTTCATTTTCGTTGTTCGATATTGTATGATTTCGTGGTTCGATTTCGTTGTTCGATTGCGTTGTTCCATTTCGTTGTTCTATTTCGTGGTTCAATTTCGTGGTTTCAGTTTGTTGTTCGATTTCGATTTCGTTGTTCGATATCGAAGTTGGATTTCGTTGTTCGATTTCGTTGTTCAATTTCGTTGTTCGATTTCGTGGTTCGAATTCGTTGTTCGAATTCGTTGTTCGATTTCGTTGTTCGTTGTTAGATTTCGTTGTTCGTTGTTAGATTTCGTTGTTCTTTGTTCAATTTCGTTGTTCGATTCGTTATTCGCTTTCGTTGTGCGATTTCGTTGTTCAATTTCGTTGTTCCATTTCGTTGTTCGATTTCGTTGTTCGATTTCGTTGTTCGATTTCGTTGTTAGATTTCGTTGTTCGATTTCGTTGTTCGATTTCGTTGTTCGATTTCGTTGTTAGATTTCGTTGTTCTTTGTTCGATTTCGTGGTTCGAATTCGTTGTTCGAATTCGTTGTTCGATTCGTTATTCGATTTCGTTGTTCGATTTCTTGTTCGATTTCGTTGTTCCATTTCGTTGTTCGATTTCGTTGTTCGATTTCGTTGTTCGATTTCGTTGTTCGATTCGTTATTCGATTTCGTTGTTAGATTTCGTTGTTCGATTTCGTTGTTCGATTTCGTTGTTCGATTTCGTTGTTCGATTTCGTTGTTAGATTTCGTTGTTCGTTGTTAGATTTCGTTGTTCGTTGTTAGATTTCGTTATTCGTTGTTAGATTTCGTTGTTCTTTGTTCGATTTCGTGGTTCGAATTCGTTGTTCGATTTCGTTGTTCGATTTCGTTGTTCGATTTTGTTGTTCGATTTCGTTGTTCGATTTCGTTGTTCGATTTTGAAGTTCGATTTCGTTGTTCGATTTCGTTGTTCGATTTCGTTATTCGATTTCGTTGTTCGATTTCGTTGTTCAATTTCGTTGTTCGATTTCGTTGTTCGATTTCGTTGTTCGATTTCGTTGTTCGATTTCGTTGTTCGATTTCGTTGTTCGATTTCGTTGTTCGATTTCGTTGTTCGATTTCTTTGATCGATTTCGATGTTCGATTTCGTTGTTCAATTTTGTTGTTCGATTCGTTATTCGCTTTCGTTGTGCGATTTCGTTGTTCAATTTCGTTGTTCCATTTCGTTGTTCGATTTCGTTGTTCGATTTCATTGTTCGATTTCGTTGTTCGATTCGTTTGTTCGATTTCGTTGTTCGATTTCGTGGTTCGAATTCGTTGTTCGAATTCGTTGTTCGATTTCGTTGTTCGATTTCATTGTTCGATTTCGTGGTTCGAATTCGTTGTTCGAATTCGTTGTTCGATTTCGTTGTTCGTTGTTAGATTTCGTTGTTCGTTGTTAGATTTCGTTGTTCTTTGTTCGATTTCGTTGTTCGTTGTTAGATTTCGTTGTTCTTTGTTCAATTTCGTTGTTCGATTCGTTATTCGCTTTCGTTGTGCGATTTCGTTGTTCAATTTCGTTGTTCCATTTCGTTGTTCGATTTCGTTGTTCGATTTCGTTGTTCGATTTCGTTGTTCGATTTCGTTGTTCGATTTCGTTGTTCGATTTCGTTGTTCGATTTCGTTGTTCGATTTTGTTGTTCAATTTCGTTGTTCGATTTCGTTGTTCGATTTCGTTGTTCGATTTCGTTGTTCGATTTCGTTGTTCGATTTCGTTGTTGGAATTCGTGTTCGATTTCGTTGATCGATTTCGTTGTTCGATTTTCATTGTTCGATTTGATTGTTCGATTTCGTTGATCGATTTCGTTGATCGATTTCGTTTTTCGATTTCGTTCGATTTCGTTGTTCGATTTCATTGTTCGATTTCGTGGTTCGAATTCGTTGTTCGAATTCGTTGTTCGATTTCGTTGTTCGTTGTTAGATTTCGTTGTTCGTAGTTAGATTTCGTTGTTCTTTGTTCGATTTCGTTGTTCGTTGTTAGATTTCGTTGTTCTTTGTTCGATTTCGTTGTTCGTTGTTCGATTTCGTTGTTCGATTTTCGTTGTTCGATTTCGTTGTTCGATTGCGTTGTTCCATTTCGTTATTCAATTTCGTGGTTCGATTTCGTGGTTTCAGTTTGTTGTTCGAGTTCGTTATTCGATTTCGTTGTTCGATTTCGTTGTTCGATTTCGTTGTTCGTTTTCGTTGTTCGATATTGTATGATTTCGAGGGTCGATTGCGTTGTTCCATTTCGTTGTTCTATTTCGTGGTTCGATTTCGTGGTTTCAGTTTGTTCGATTTCGATTTCGTTGTTCGATATCGAAGTTGGATTTCGTTGTTCGATTTCGTTGTTCTATTTCGTTGTTCTATTTCGTTGTTCGATTTCGTTGTTCGAATTCGTTGTTCGATTTCGTTGTTCAATTTCGTTGTTCCATTTCGTTGTTCGATTTCGTTGTTCGATTTCGTTGTCCGATTGCGTTGTTCCATTTCGTTGTTCTATTTCGTGGTTCGATTTCGTGGTTTCAGTTTGTTGTTCGATTTCGATTTCGTTGTTCGATTTCGAAGTTGGATTTCGTTGTTCGATTTCGTTGTTCAATTTCGATGTTCGATTTCGTTGTTCGATTTCGTTGTTCGAATTCGTTGTTCGATTTCGTTGTTCAATTTCGTTGTTCCATTTCGTTGTTCGATTTCGTTGTTCGATTTCGTTGTTCGATTTCGTTGTTCGATTTCGTTGTTCGATTTCGTTGTCCGATTCCGTTGTTCGATTTCGTTGTTCATTTTCGTTGTTCGATATTGTATGATTTCGTGGTTCGATTTCCTTGTTCGATTGCGTTGTTCCATTTCGTTGTTCTATTTCGTGGTTCAATTTCGTAGTTTCAGTTTGTTGTTCGATTTCGATTTCGTTGTTCGATATCGAAGTTGGATTTCGTTGTTCGATTTCGTTGTTCGATTTCGTTGTTCTATTTCGTTGTTCGATTTCGTTGTTCGATTTCGTTGTTCGATTTCGTTGTTCGATTTCGATGTTCGATTTCGTTGTTCAATTTCGTTGTTCGATTCGTTATTCGCTTTCGTTGTGCGATTTCGTTGTTCAATTTCGTTGTTCCATTTCGTTGTTCGATTTCGTTGTTCGATTTCATTGTTCGATTTCGTTGTTCGATTCGTTTGTTCGATTTCGTTGTTCGATTTCGTGGTTCGAATTCGTTGTTCGAATTCGTTGTTCGATTTCGTTGTTCTATTTCGTTGTTCAATTTCGTTGTTCCATTTCGTTGTTCGATTTCGTTGTTCGATTTCGTTGTTCGATTTCGTTGTTCGATTTCGTTGTTCGATTTCGTTGTTCGATTTCGTTGTTCGATTTCGTTGTTCGATTTCGTTGTTCGATTCCGTTGTTCGATTTCGTTGTTCGATTTCGTTGTTCGATTTCGTTGTTCGATTTAGTTGTTCGATTTCGTTGTTCGATTTCGTTGTTCGATTTCGTTGTTCGATTTCGTTGTTCGATTTCGTTGTTCGATTTCGTTGTTCGATTTCGTTGTTCGATTTCGTTGTTCGATTTCGTTGTTCGATTTCGTTGTTGGAATTCGTGTTCGATTTCGTTGATCGATTTCGTTGTTCGATTTTCATTGTTCGATTTGATTGTTCGATTTCGTTGATCGATTTCGTTTTTCGATTTCGTTCGATTTCGTTGTTCGATTTCATTGTTCGATTTCGTTGTTCGTTGTTAGATTTCGTTGTTCGTAGTTAGATTTCGTTGTTCGTTGTTAGATTTCGTTGTTCGTAGTTAGATTTCGTTGTTCTTTGTTCGATTTCGTTGTTCGTTGTTAGATTTCGTTGTTCTTTGTTCGATTTCGTTGTTCGTTGTTCGATTTCGTTGTTCGATTTTCGTTGTTCGATTTCGTTGTTCGATTGCGTTGTTCCATTTCGTTATTCAATTTCGTGGTTCGATTTCGTGGTTTCAGTTTGTTGTTCGAGTTCGTTATTCGATTTCGTTGTTCGATTTCGTTGTTCGATTTCGTTGTTCGTTTTCGTTGTTCGATATTATATGATTTCGTGGTTCGATTTCGTTGTTCGATTGCGTTGTTCCATTTCGTTGTTCTATTTCGTGGTTCGATTTCGTGGTTTCAGTTTGTTGTTCGATTTCTATTTCGTTGTTCGATATCGAAGTTGGATTTCGTTGTTCGATTTCGTTGTTCAATTTCGTTGTTCCATTTCGTTGTTCGATTTCGTTGTTCGAATTCGTTGTTCGAATTCGTTGTTCGATTTCGTTGTTCAATTTCGTTGTTCCATTTCGTTGTTCGATTTCGTTGTTAATTTCGTTGTTCGATTGCGTTGTTCCATTTCGTTGTTCTATTTCGTGGTTCGATTTCGTGGTTTCAGTTTGTTGTTAGATTTCGATTTCGTTGTTCGATTGCGTTGTTCCATTTCGTTGTTCTATTTCGTGGTTCGATTTCGTGGTTTCAGTTTGTTGTTCGATTTTTATTTCGTTGTTCGATATCGAAGTTGGATTTCGTTGTTCGATTTCGTTGTTCAATTTCGTTGTTCCATTTCGTTGTTCGATTTCGTTATTCGATTTCGTTGTTCGATTTCGTTGTTCGATTTCGTTGTTCGTTTTCGTTGTTCGATATTATATGATTTCGTGGTTCGATTTCGTTGTTCGATTGCGTTGTTCCATTTCGTTGTTCTATTTCGTGGTTCGATTTCGTGGTTTCAGTTTGTTGTTCGATTTCTATTTCGTTGTTCGATATCGAAGTTGGATTTCGTTGTTCGATTTCGTTGTTCGAATTCGTTGTTCGATTTCGTTGTTCAATTTCGTTGTTCCATTTCGTTGTTCGATTTCGTTGTTCGATTTCGTTGTTCGATTTCGTTGTTCGATTTCGTTGTTCGATTTCGTTGTCCGATTCCGTTGTTCGATTTCGTTGTTCATTTTCGTTGTTCGATATTGTATGATTTCGTGGTTCGATTTCGTTGTTCGATTGCGTTGTTCCATTTCGTTGTTCTATTTCGTGGTTCAATTTCGTGGTTTCAGTTTGTTGTTCGATTTCAATTTCGTTGTTCGATATCGAAGTTGGATTTCGTTGTTCGATTTCGTTGTTCAATTTCGTTGTTCGATTTCGTTGTTCGATTTCGTTGTTCAATTTCGTTTTTCCATTTCGTTGTTCGATTTCGTTGTTCGATTTCGTTGTTCGATTGCGTTGTTCCATTTCGTTGTTCTATTTCGTGGTTCGAATTCGTTGTTCGAATTCGTTGTTCGAATTCGTTGTTCGATTTCGTTGTTCGATTTCATTGTTCGATTTCGTGGTTTGAATTCGTTGTTCGATTTCGTTGTTCGTTGTTAGATTTCGTTGTTCGTTGTTAGATTTCGTTTTTCTTTGTTCAATTTCGTTGTTCGATTCGTTATTCGCTTTCGTTGTGCGATTTCGTTGTTCAATTTCGTTGTTCCATTTCGTTGTTCGATTTCGTTGTTCGATTTCGTTGTTCGATTTCGTTGTTAGATTTCGTTGTTCTATTTCGTTGTTCGATTTCGTTGTTCGAATTCGTTGTTCGATTTCGTTGTTCAATTTCGTTGTTCCATTTCGTTGTTCGATTTCGTTGTTCGATTTCGTTGTCCGATTGCGTTGTTCCATTTCGTTGTTCTATTTCGTGGTTCGATTTCGTGGTTTCAGTTTGTTGTTCGATTTCGATTTCGTTGTTCGATTTCGAAGTTGGATTTCGTTGTTCGATTTCGTTGTTCAATTTCGATGTTCGATTTCGTTGTTCGATTTCGTTGTTCGAATTCGTTGTTCGATTTCGTTGTTCAATTTCGTTGTTCCATTTCGTTGTTCGATTTCGTTGTTCGATTTCGTTGTTCGATTTCGTTGTTCGATTTCGTTGTTCGATTTCGTTGTCCGATTCCGTTGTTCGATTTCGTTGTTCATTTTCGTTGTTCGATATTGTATGATTTCGTGGTTCGATTTCCTTGTTCGATTGCGTTGTTCCATTTCGTTGTTCTATTTCGTGGTTCAATTTCGTAGTTTCAGTTTGTTGTTCGATTTCGATTTCGTTGTTCGATATCGAAGTTGGATTTCGTTGTTCGATTTCGTTGTTCGATTTCGTTGTTCTATTTCGTTGTTCGATTTCGTTGTTCGATTTCGTTGTTCGATTTCGTTGTTCGATTTCGATGTTCGATTTCGTTGTTCAATTTCGTTGTTCGATTCGTTATTCGCTTTCGTTGTGCGATTTCGTTGTTCAATTTCGTTGTTCCATTTCGTTGTTCGATTTCGTTGTTCGATTTCATTGTTCGATTTCGTTGTTCGATTCGTTTGTTCGATTTCGTTGTTCGATTTCGTGGTTCGAATTCGTTGTTCGAATTCGTTGTTCGATTTCGTTGTTCTATTTCGTTGTTCAATTTCGTTGTTCCATTTCGTTGTTCGATTTCGTTGTTCGATTTCGTTGTTCGATTTCGTTGTTCGATTTCGTTGTTCGATTTCGTTGTTCGATTTCGTTGTTCGATTTCGTTGTTCGATTTCGTTGTTCGATTCCGTTGTTCGATTTCGTTGTTCGATTTCGTTGTTCGATTTCGTTGTTCGATTTAGTTGTTCGATTTCGTTGTTCGATTTCGTTGTTCGATTTCGTTGTTCGATTTCGTTGTTCGATTTCGTTGTTCGATTTCGTTGTTCGATTTCGTTGTTCGATTTCGTTGTTCGATTTCGTTGTTCGATTTCGTTGTTGGAATTCGTGTTCGATTTCGTTGATCGATTTCGTTGTTCGATTTTCATTGTTCGATTTGATTGTTCGATTTCGTTGATCGATTTCGTTTTTCGATTTCGTTCGATTTCGTTGTTCGATTTCATTGTTCGATTTCGTTGTTCGTTGTTAGATTTCGTTGTTCGTAGTTAGATTTCGTTGTTCGTTGTTAGATTTCGTTGTTCGTAGTTAGATTTCGTTGTTCTTTGTTCGATTTCGTTGTTCGTTGTTAGATTTCGTTGTTCTTTGTTCGATTTCGTTGTTCGTTGTTCGATTTCGTTGTTCGATTTTCGTTGTTCGATTTCGTTGTTCGATTGCGTTGTTCCATTTCGTTATTCAATTTCGTGGTTCGATTTCGTGGTTTCAGTTTGTTGTTCGAGTTCGTTATTCGATTTCGTTGTTCGATTTCGTTGTTCGATTTCGTTGTTCGTTTTCGTTGTTCGATATTATATGATTTCGTGGTTCGATTTCGTTGTTCGATTGCGTTGTTCCATTTCGTTGTTCTATTTCGTGGTTCGATTTCGTGGTTTCAGTTTGTTGTTCGATTTCTATTTCGTTGTTCGATATCGAAGTTGGATTTCGTTGTTCGATTTCGTTGTTCAATTTCGTTGTTCCATTTCGTTGTTCGATTTCGTTGTTCGAATTCGTTGTTCGAATTCGTTGTTCGATTTCGTTGTTCAATTTCGTTGTTCCATTTCGTTGTTCGATTTCGTTGTTAATTTCGTTGTTCGATTGCGTTGTTCCATTTCGTTGTTCTATTTCGTGGTTCGATTTCGTGGTTTCAGTTTGTTGTTAGATTTCGATTTCGTTGTTCGATTGCGTTGTTCCATTTCGTTGTTCTATTTCGTGGTTCGATTTCGTGGTTTCAGTTTGTTGTTCGATTTTTATTTCGTTGTTCGATATCGAAGTTGGATTTCGTTGTTCGATTTCGTTGTTCAATTTCGTTGTTCCATTTCGTTGTTCGATTTCGTTATTCGATTTCGTTGTTCGATTTCGTTGTTCGATTTCGTTGTTCGTTTTCGTTGTTCGATATTATATGATTTCGTGGTTCGATTTCGTTGTTCGATTGCGTTGTTCCATTTCGTTGTTCTATTTCGTGGTTCGATTTCGTGGTTTCAGTTTGTTGTTCGATTTCTATTTCGTTGTTCGATATCGAAGTTGGATTTCGTTGTTCGATTTCGTTGTTCGAATTCGTTGTTCGATTTCGTTGTTCAATTTCGTTGTTCCATTTCGTTGTTCGATTTCGTTGTTCGATTTCGTTGTTCGATTTCGTTGTTCGATTTCGTTGTTCGATTTCGTTGTCCGATTCCGTTGTTCGATTTCGTTGTTCATTTTCGTTGTTCGATATTGTATGATTTCGTGGTTCGATTTCGTTGTTCGATTGCGTTGTTCCATTTCGTTGTTCTATTTCGTGGTTCAATTTCGTGGTTTCAGTTTGTTGTTCGATTTCAATTTCGTTGTTCGATATCGAAGTTGGATTTCGTTGTTCGATTTCGTTGTTCAATTTCGTTGTTCGATTTCGTTGTTCGATTTCGTTGTTCAATTTCGTTTTTCCATTTCGTTGTTCGATTTCGTTGTTCGATTTCGTTGTTCGATTGCGTTGTTCCATTTCGTTGTTCTATTTCGTGGTTCGAATTCGTTGTTCGAATTCGTTGTTCGAATTCGTTGTTCGATTTCGTTGTTCGATTTCATTGTTCGATTTCGTGGTTTGAATTCGTTGTTCGATTTCGTTGTTCGTTGTTAGATTTCGTTGTTCGTTGTTAGATTTCGTTTTTCTTTGTTCAATTTCGTTGTTCGATTCGTTATTCGCTTTCGTTGTGCGATTTCGTTGTTCAATTTCGTTGTTCCATTTCGTTGTTCGATTTCGTTGTTCGATTTCGTTGTTCGATTTCGTTGTTAGATTTCGTTGTTCGATTTCGTTGTTCGATTTCGTTGTTCGATTTCGTTGTTAGATTTCGTTGTTCTTTGTTCGATTTCGTGGTTCGAATTCGTTGTTCGAATTCGTTGTTCGATTCGTTATTCGATTTCGTTGTTCGATTTCTTGTTCGATTTCGTTGTTCCATTTCGTTGTTCGATTTCGTTGTTCGATTTCGTTGTTCGATTTCGTTGTTCGATTTCGTTGTTAGATTTCGTTGTTCGATTTCGTTGTTCGATTTCGTTGTTCGATTTCGTTGTTCGATTTCGTTGTCCGATTCCGTTGTTCGATTTCGTTGTTCGTTTTCGTTGTTCGATATTGTTGTATGATTTCGTGGTTCGATTTCGTTGTTCGATTGCGTTGTTCCATTTCGTTGTTCTATTTCGTGGTTCGATTTCGTGGTTTCAGTTTGTTGTTCGATTTCGATTTCGCTGTTCGATTTCGAAGTTGGATTTCGTTGTTCTATTTCGTTGTTCTAATTCGTTGTTCGATTTCGTTGTTCGATTTCGTTGTTCGATTTCGTTGTTCGATTCGTTATTCGATTTCGTTGTTAGATTTCGTTGTTCGATTTCGTTGTTCGATTTCGTTGTTCGATTTCGTTGTTCGATTTCGTTGTTAGATTTCGTTGTTCGTTGTTAGATTTCGTTGTTCGTTGTTAGATTTCGTTATTCGTTGTTAGATTTCGTTGTTCTTTGTTCGATTTCGTGGTTCGAATTCGTTGTTCGAATTCGTTGTTCGATTTCGTTGTTCGATTTCGTTGTTCGATTTTGTTGTTCGATTTCGTTGTTCGATTTCGTTGTTCGATTTCGAAGTTCGATTTCGTTGTTCGATTTCGTTGTTCGATTTCGTTATTCGATTTCGTTGTTCGATTTCGTTGTTCGATTTCGTTGTTCGATTTCGTTGTTCGATTTCGTTGTTCGATTTCGTTGTTCGATTTCGTTGTTCGATTTCGTCGTTCGATTTCGTTGTTCGATTTCGTTGTTCGATTTCGTTGTTCGATTTCGTTGTTCGATTTCGATGTTCGATTTCGTTGTTCAATTTCGTTGTTCGATTCGTTATTCGCTTTCGTTGTGCGATTTCGTTGTTCAATTTCGTTGTTCCATTTCGTTGTTCGATTTCGTTGTTCGATTTCATTGTTCGATTTCGTTGTTCGATTCGTTTGTTCGATTTCGTTGTTCGATTTCGTGGTTCTAATTCGTTGTTCGAATTCGTTGTTCGATTTCGTTGTTCGATTTCATTGTTCGATTTCGTGGTTCGAATTCGTTGTTCGAATTCGTTGTTCGATTTCGTTGTTCGTTGTTAGATTTCGTTGTTCGTTGTTAGATTTCGTTGTTCTTTGTTCGATTTCGTTGTTCGTTGTTAGATTTCGTTGTTCTTTGTTCAATTTCGTTGTTCGATTCGTTATTCGCTTTCGTTGTTGCGATTTCGTTGTTCAATTTCGTTGTTCCATTTCGTTGTTCGATTTCGTTGTTCGATTTCGTTGTTCGATTTCGTTGTTCGATTTCGTTGTTCGATTTCGTTGTTCGATTTCGTTGTTCGATTTCGTTGTTCGATTTCGTTGTTCAATTTCGTTGTTCGATTTCGTTGTTCGATTTCGTTGTTCGATTTCGTTGTTCGATTTCGTTGTTCGATTTCGTTGTTCGATTTCGTTGTTGGAATTCGTGTTCGATTTCGTTGATCGATTTCGTTGTTCGATTTTCATTGTTCGATTTGATTGTTCGATTTGGTTGATCGATTTCGTTGATCGATTTCGTTTTTCGATTTCGTTCGATTTCGTTGTTCGATTTCATTGTTCGATTTCGTGGTTCGAATTCGTTGTTCGAATTCGTTGTTCGATTTCGTTGTTCGTTGTTAGATTTCGTTGTTCGTAGTTAGATTTCGTTGTTCTTTGTTCGATTTCGTTGTTCGTTGTTAGATTTCGTTGTTCTTTGTTCGATTTCGTTGTTCGTTGTTCGATTTCGTTGTTCGATTTTCGTTGTTCGATTTCGTTGTTCGATTGCGTTGTTCCATTTCGTTATTCAATTTCGTGGTTCGATTTCGTGGTTTCAGTTTGTTGTTCGAGTTCGTTATTCGATTTCGTTGTTCGATTTCGTTGTTCGATTTCGTTGTTCGTTTTCGTTGTTCGATATTGTATGATTTCGTGGTTCGATTTCGTTGTTCGATTGCGTTGTTCCATTTCGTTGTTCTATTTCGTGGTTCGATTTCGTGGTTTCAGTTTGTTGTTCGATTTCGATTTCGTTGTTCGATATCGAAGTTGGATTTCGTTGTTCGATTTCGTTGTTCTATTTCGTTGTTCGATTTCGTAGTTCGAATTCGTTGTTCGAATTCGTTGTTCGATTTCGTTGTTCAATTTCGTTGTTCCATTTCGTTGTTCGATTTCGTTGTTCGATTTCGTTGTTCGATTGCGTTGTTCCATTTCGTTGTTCTATTTCGTGGTTCGATTTCGTGGATTCAGTTTGTTGTTCGATTTCGATTTCGTTGTTCGATTTCGAAGTTGGATTTCGTTGTTCGATTTCGTTGTTCAATTTCGATGTTCGATTTCGTTGTTCGATTTCGTTGTTCGAATTCGTTGTTCGATTTCGTTGTTCAATTTCGTTGTTCCATTTCGTTGTTCGATTTCGTTGTTCGATTTCGTTGTTCGATTTCGTTGTTCGATTTCGTTGTTCGATTTCGTTGTCCGATTCCGTTGTTCGATTTCGTTGTTCATTTTCGTTGTTCGATATTGTATGATTTCGTGGTTCGATTTCGTTGTTCGATTGCGTTGTTCCATTTCGTTGTTCTATTTCGTGGTTCAATTTCGTGGTTTCAGTTTGTTGTTCGATTTCGATTTCGTTGTTCGATATCGAAGTTGGATTTCGTTGTTCGATTTCGTTGTTCTATTTCGTTGTTCGATTTCGTTGTTCGATTTCGTTGTTCAATTTCGTTGTTCCATTTCGTTGTTCGATTTCGTTGTTCGATTTCGTTGTTCGATTGCGTTGTTCCATTTCGTTGTTCTATTTCGTGGTTCGAATTCGTTGTTCGAATTCGTTGTTCGAATTCGTTGTTCGATTTCGTTGTTCGATTTCATTGTTCGATTTCGTGGTTCGAATTCGTTGTTCGAATTCGTTGTTCGATTTCGTTGTTCGTTGTTAGATTTCGTTGTTCGTTGTTAGATTTCGTTGTTCTTTGTTCAATTTCGTTGTTCGATTCGTTGTTCGATTTCGTTGTTCGATTTCGTTGTTCGATTTCGTTGTTCGATTTCGTTGTTCGATTTCGTTGTTCGATTTCGTTGTTCGATTTCGTTGTTCGATTTCGTTGTTCGATTTCGTTGTTCGATTTCGTTATTCGATTTTGTTATTCGATTTCGTTGTTGTACGTGAAAGTGAATTTATAATAAATATATGTCTCATTATCATTTTAGTAAATTTACGTCTCACCATTATACCGAACCACAATCAAAATACCAAAAACAAATAAAAATAAAATCTTTCCGTACCCTAGAACGGAAGACTCTGATATTACTTGGCGCTTCCTAATAACTTTACCTATTGTTAGTTGGCGCTACTAATCAACGGTGATAAAATACACTTTTTATTTTACTTCCCTGAGGTTTATTTATCATCATTTAAAAATGAAAAATTTACCAAAGTTTATAAAAAAAATACTTCAGTTTCGGTAAATTTAATTCTAGACCATATTGATATGTTGATATTGATATGTTGTTCATAATAAAAGCAAAAAAATACTTTCCCGGAAAATAAATTTATTTCTAAATCAGCTAAAAAAAATTATGAAAATCGGACGTAAGACATGGAAACAGGAGATAAAATCATTTCAAATGAGTATGGAGCCCCTCTTAATAAAAAAAAATTATATCTTATAGAAATATTTGCGACACTGCTGGATAAATATCTGAAAAAAATCTTAGGCCTTTTATTTCTAATAAATCGCAAAAAAAATTCAAATTTACAGTTTGAAAATGAAAATATATCTTTTATTTCAATCAAAAGACATCAGATAACTAAAACATTTGTTACATTTAGGTTAGTACTTACTCATAATTCAAAATAATCTTGATGGTGTAAGTTGACTTACCTGTAACAAAAAAAAATCTTTAACCAATCAATTAAAAAATTTAGATTAGATTTAACAAAAAAAAATCTTTAACCAATCAATTAAAAAATTTAGATTAGATTTCAGAAGAATTTAAACATTGATGAAAACCAAAACTTTGATAAAAATTAGAAACCAAAAAAAAATGAATAGTCTGTATAATTTATAGTTTATCATTAACTCCGTACGTAGAGTGTTTTAACAAGTTTAGTTTTGGTTAGTGGTGACGATGTTCTTCAACATTGTATACTTTATAATCAATTTTTTTTATATGAAGGCAACAATATTATCATTTATTTAGGGCGCCAACCAATTATCTTTTTCTTTGATAGTGAAGAATAAAAAAGTAATAATTTAAAACAGAAATATTATCAACATAAAATTAGAATAAGAATATAAAATAACAATACGAGTACAACAATTTTGGTTGATGTTGATGTACAAAATAAGAGTTAAACCATTTTCCTACTCAAAAATTTCACTCGAATCTCATTAAAATAGTCATTAAATGTTTGTATAGAAATTTGCTTCTATTTGTTGTAAAACTCTATTTTATTCCGAGATGCAAGAAACAAGAATAATTAAAATTAAATTTGTCGCCTCTTGTTAGACAACGAAAAATTAATCATTAATCAACGAAACAATAAGAACTCTGTGTAAGTGGATTTGCAAAAATTAATTATACTGCATATTACCTTTTTGCAGCATTCACACTGCGAAAATGAATTTTCAAAAACAAATAAAAATAAATAATGGAGGTAGTATTCCATATAAATTAAATTAATTAGATAATACCGAGTGTCTAAAATTTATATTTATACAGTGTGTCCGTAAAGTATGGAACAAATTCATTTTTAGTTAAACAGGCCATTTTAAGAAATAATCCTGAAACACGTCGATTTTTGATTTTAATATACCGTATTTTAAAATAATAATCTCATATACAGGGTGAATTACTTTCGAGTAATGAAGTCACCGTCATTTTTTTTAAATGGAACACCCCCATTTTGTTTTAATTTTCGGATTACACTAGCTAAGCTGATTCCAAAATGTATCACATGTTAATTCCAATTGGTACAGGGTGGACAAAAATACAATAGTTTTGAGTGTGCTCATAAAGTAACGCGTGTAACGAGAAATTATTTCTTATCAATTAAAAAAAAAAAACATAGTCGTCTAGTTTTTTGTGAAATGTCATTATTTGTTTGGTAATTTATTGATGTTCAGTGACAGTTTAGTACTGCAATATTTTTGGTATTCGTGGATGTTTTAATTATTGCTTAGATTTAATTTGAAGTAGAAATGGAGTTAAGTGTAAAACAAAAAATTGAAATACTTATGATGATTGGGTGTGGAGACAGATCGCGAACTCAGATGGAAGTGAGCAATTTGTTTAATGATAAATATCCAGAAAGACCTATAACGCCGTTCAACAGTCAGTAAGATAGAAAAGAAATTTCGAGAAACTGGTACGGTTGAAAATGCACGCAAATCAGGTCGTCCGTCTGCAAATGCTGATACAGCATTAGATGTTTTACTTAGTTTTGAAGAATATGCGCACAATTATGTGCGTAAAGTTAGTCGCTATATCGGTGTTAGCAAAACAACGGTACACAAACTATTAAAGCTTGAAAAATGGCATCCTTATAAAATCAAACTTGTGCAGGAATTAAACGAAGATGATCCCGATAGAAGAAAATCCAATTTTGCGAAGAAATGATGGATAAATGTCACAGAGACCCTCTCTAATTTAAACGGGGCAAAGTACCTTGAGTTTTTAAGGGGGTATCTCATGCCTACTTTACGTAATTTGTTTTGCAGCAGACGTAATCCTGGAGATTTTGATGAAAGCTTATGGTTTCAACAGGATGCTGTAGATGTTAGAAGGTACCTAGATGAAATTTTTCCGAACAGGTGGATTGTCAGACGTGGATCTATTGAATGGCCAGTGAGGTCACCACATTTCAATCCTTTGGATTATTTTATGTGGGGCCATCTGAAGAATGTTGTGTATCAAACGAAACCAGCAAATATTCAAGAATTAGAAGAGAGAATTCGGACAGCAACAAACAATATTTCTCAAGACACAATAAAAAAGGTTCAACAAGAATTTGTACACCGTTTGGGTTACTGTCAAATACAGCAAGGGCTGCAGTACGAACATTTATAAAGTCATGTATTTCATCATATTCTGTCCGCTAGACAATAATTATTTTTGATAATATTGTTAATTTAACTAATGAAGAATGTTACGCGTTACTTTATGAGCACACACAAAACTAATGTATTTTTGTCCACCCTGTACCTATTGGAATCAACATGTGATACATTTTTGGAATCAGCTCAGCTAGAGTAATCCGAAAATTGAAACCAAATGGGGGTGTTCCATTAAAAAAAAAATTACGGTGACTTCATTACTCGAAAGTAATCCACCCTGTATATTAGATTATTATTTTAAAATACGGTAAATTAAAATCAAAGATCGACGTGTTTCAGGAATATTTCTTAAAATGGCTTGTTTAGCTAAAAATGAATTTGTTCCATACTTTACGGACACACTGTATATCATGAAGGGTTTTTTTTAGCCTAATATGGAGTGCGAGATTTCACCTGCACTGACTGAGGCTCTAGGCGTATTGTACCCCGCCAGTTTTCACATCAGACTAGTACTTTTGACAAAGTCTAGAATAGTTCTGATGTTAACTTTCGGTATCTCTTTGGGTTCAGGATACTATACCCCAAAGTGCCATTCCATTTCCCTTTTCAGGTCCCAGCAACAGCAGAGGAAGAGGAGTTCCGTCTTCTTCTAGGACACCTAGTGTAGTTTTAAGTTACCATCTATTTAGGCGTCCTAGCAGATTGTCTCTGCTCTTGGGTGGACCTTTTTGACTGTCTTAGTCCCGAAAGTTCCATCTAGATGAGAGCATAGGTGCTGGATTCTATCATATGAACTCAGGAAGAACTTGCATTCTAAATCTGGGATCTATGGATATGATCTTTCAAGCGAAACTGAATGAGGTAAATGCTTGAATAAATGTGATGACGCGCGAGGTTCATAGAAATAACAGAATCCGAATACTCACAAAAAGTCAAGTATCCCTTAAAGCAATGAAAATAATGGAAATCCTGACTGATAACTTTTGAATAGGTGCCTGGGCATGAGGGCAGAGAACGAAATAAAGAGAAGACCGGGCTGATAAGGAAGCCGAAAAACAATTAATTATACAGCAACCTACGTGTGGTATTTTCTACTAACATGTAAAGAGTATGCTGGAGAAACAATTAAAAGGCACGGAATAATGTTCTGGATTCGTCTATATATCCGACTGATTGACTGACCTCACTTTTTTTGTCACTCTCAGGTATGTTCATAAAATTGGAGCCGACATGCATTCTGTCTGATAGCATAGTTAGTAGCGGATTTTCTCTTAGTTTTTCTGCGATCATGAAATAGTATCCTTTCCTTGGAAGTTTTCATCCCATACCGTTTATACCAAGCCTGTGGGTTACTGCCAGTATCTCTTTTTCCACTACTAGGTGTAACGGAGGGAGCCCCATCAGAACTTCCATAACCGCAGTTGGTGTTGTTCTAAATGCATCTGTAATCAGAAGACATGCTACTCACTGGGTCTCACAACATTGGTATAGAGCCAATGCGATATTCCCGGGTTAACTCCCCATTCCGAGCATGGTGGACGACGTACGTGTGTGTTCGAAATGCTCTGAGAATTTTGTTGTTTCTAAAAAGTGTATACAATGTAAAAAATGTGAAGAATACTATCATTCCGTTTGTGTTGGTGTAAAGGAGGCGGTGTATAAATTTCTAACAGATTCTAATAATCTATTCTGGTTTTGTGAAGATAGCAACGAAACATGGAATGAAAGTAAGTCAATGAATAATAGTAATACTTGCGGGGATATTCAAACTGTACAAAAAGAAATGCAGTGTTTTAAAAGGGAATTAATTTTGTACAAAAAATTATTAGATCAGCATCAAAATTCAAACAGACTACAAAAAGTTAAAATATTAACATATGAAAATGAATTAAACTATTTAAGGAATCCTACTGATAGACCGTTTTTATTTAAAAATTCTGACTCTTTAAATTCAGCAGTACTGCTAATTAAATCTGATAACACTTGTACCGATAATAATGAAATTATGAAAAGTGTTATGCATGCTGTCAAGCCTAGTAAAATAAATGCGTGTATAAATGCAACTCAGAAAATTAAAAATGGTGTTGTTATTTACTGTGGGAATGATCAATCTCTAAATAAATTAAAGGAGACTTTGCAGGATAATTTGGGAAATAAATATAACATTGATAAGGCTAAAGCTAGACTTCCAAGAATGCTTTGAAAAATATTGATCTTGACAGTACTTCTGAACTGAATAAAGAAGGAATTGCTGATGATATTCTGTCTCAAAATGATTTGGTCAGGTTTGATAGCAATAATCTAAAAATTATTACGGTATTCAAAAGATTTGAAAAAAATAAAATGGTCATTGAAGTGGAACCTGATTTAAGAAATTTGCTGCTTGCTCGAGGCTTCATATGGTTCGGTTGGAAAAAATCATTTATCTCCAATCAACTTAACATAGTGCAGTGTTATAAGTGTGCTAAGTTTGGTCATCGTGAAAAAGAGTGTAGGAGTTCTAGAAGCTGTTTCAATTGTTCAGGAAACCATTCTATTAAATCTTGTAGTTGAGATCTTGTTACTTTTAAAAATGTTGAAAATTTTAATGGTAGATATAAAAATAGGTGTACAAATCAACAAACAGATAATGAGCAATGTCCTACTTACAAAAAATTTGTTTCTAATCTTCTAAGTAAAATAAACTATGGCTAGAGTTTTTTCATCAAAAAGAAAAAAATGCATGTTCAAACACTTTAAAAATTTTACACGTTAATATACGATCTTTATTACTTTGTTGATTTAGAGCCATTTGCACCGATCGACATCTAAACTTGGTTTTTTAAAACTCGCTTAAATATTTAAGTGAAGTTTATTTTCCAAATCATTGCACCGCACATTTTTAAAGCGAGCTTTCTTAAGCGAGTACAAGCGAACTATTGATGGTAATTTTGTTTATTTATAGTTGTGACCACCTTTGTGACTAACTTCATAACAAAAATTCTAACCTGACAAAAATTCAAAAACGGTGTAGTGGCTGTGAAAATATAATATATTTTATGTCGCATGCCTTATTTCTGTAATCTACATGTGTCAAAATGATTGAAAAACGTCAGCGAAGCACTAATTTTTCAAATGAAGAGAAAACAACTATATTAAATATAATAACCAAATATGGAAAGTTAGTTCACTTAGCTCTTCGTAAGGATTATTTCGGATATAAATTTGTCTTGGAAAACCGAAATTAATTATTTGAAGAACATCCAAATCGCCTTCAAAAATATCATCGAAATTCATTTTGTATTTTTAATACAAAAGATGTAGTATAAAAAAAGTACTAAAGATTATAAGAATGTCACACAAACATCAAGCAGTAACAACACTATAGAAAATTTGTTATTTGGATCAAATGGCTGGAAACCATAAAAGTTTGGTTATGAAATAAGGCTTTGTAAATTAAACCCTCAATTCTGACGGTTTAACTTAAACTTTGCTTAGACCACTTTAAACCAAGTTTGTCTGGCTGTACAAATGAATTTTTATTTAAAGCGAGGCTTACTCTAAAGCTGGGTTTAAATTTAGTCGGTGCAAATGGCCCTTAGAATCATTAATTATTGAAAAAAATCTCGACATCATTGCGGTTTCAGAAACGTGGTTATCTGAAACTATAAATAACTCGAATGTTAGCATTTCTGGCTTCACATTCTTTCGTAGTGATAGAAACCGTCATGGAGGAGGTGTTGGTATTTATATTCGTTCTTGTTTTCAATGCCAAGTTCTTAACTTTGATCAGTCACGTTATGACCCTTCTCTAGAACACTTATGTATTCAATTTAAAATCGCTACCCTGTCATTTTGTGTAGGAGTATTATACAGACCGCCAAATTAAAATATTAATCAAGCAATCCAACTTGTAGACAATATTTTGCCCGATATCATAACTGGCCATGATGGTAATCTTATATTGGCTGACATAAATGTTGATTTAAGTAATAATAATAATAATCCGGTTAGAAATCTTTTTGATAATTTTGATCTTTCGCAGATTATTGATGAACCTACGCATTTCACAAGCCATTCAGCTACTTTAATTGATCCTGTATTTTTGAATACTACCGATAAATAATGACTTAATTCCGGAACTATCAATGCAGACCAATTTATCAACCACAAAATGATGTTTTGTGATATACTTGTCGATCGTTATAAAAAACAAAAATTTGTTACCTGCAGAGATTTAAAGAATGTAGATCAATTGTCTTTGAATCGGGATTTGTCTTGCATATTCTGGGACAATACATTGGAATTTACTGATATTGATAGTAAAGTTAGATATCTAACTAGCTCAATTATTTCCCTCTTTAATCGTTATTGTCCGGTTCAAACTGTTAAGAGTCAGTAAGCGACAAGCTTCCTGGTTAACATATCCTCTTAAATAATTTTTAAAGAGCGTAATAAAGCCTTAAATAAATATAAATAATGTAAAACTAACGGTAACTGGATAAGATATAAAGAACTTCGAAACCTTGCACTAGCCTTCGGCAAGAAGAGAAAAAGCAGCGTATCTGCAATTTTTAAGTAGACAGTCAAAGTCCTCTAAATTTTTTAATTCCTTAAAGTCCATGAAAATTCAGAGTTCCAAATCCGAAAGCATACCTTCCGCTTTAACTAACCCCCATAGAATAAATGACTATTTTACTTCTTTATTTCAAGATAGTGATAGTAGTTATTGGAATTCAATATTTAATTATCGCAGCAGGAAAAAAGACCAAGCAATCAATTTTAACTTTAGTTTAATTAGTATAGAAGCCTTATATGATATTATCAGGAATAAAAAATCCAATGCTGCAGGTTTGGATGGCATTAACTTAAGAATGCTGGAGATTTGCTTATCAACAATTATTCTTCCTATAATGTCCAAAATATTATAGATAATAATATAATTCCTTTGCAACAGTCTTTCTTTCGAAAAGGTTACAGTACAACAACTGCGCTAGCTAATTTAACTGATAATGTTATTCATAGTATGGTTCATAGAAAAGCAAGAGCTTTAGTGTTATTAGATTTAAGAAAAGCGTTTGATACCATAAACCACCGATTGCTAATTGCTAAATGTTCTTTGCTTGGCTTTGCTTTGCGTGCATTAAATTTTATTAAATCATTTATGACTACTATTAAATCAGGAGTACCTCAAGGTTCGGCACTTGGCTCGTTACAATTTTAATTACATACGTCCGACGTACAAGACCATATTCATAATGGTGCAGCTCAATTTTTTGCTAACGATGCGCAAATATTTCATGAGTTTGGTACTAAATCAAAGTATATTTTATTTTGCAATAATGATCCGTCTAGGCAACTTTTGAAATTTTACTTTCACTTAAAAATCTGTAATAGAACAATACCTAATGCAGAACAAACAAAAATCCAAAGATTGATATTTGATGAAAACTTAAGATTTAATAAACATCTTAACCACTTATTAAAATTAAGTTGTGGGGCTTTAAGATTACTTAAATAAGCATATTCTGCATAACAAATTTATTCATGCAAATTTGTATGAAAGTCTAGTTATTTCCAAATAAGTATATGCCATTCCAGTTTACTATCTTTGTCTAACTGCTAAAAGTTGAAGACGTCTGCAAATAATGCAAAATTCATGTTGTAGATTTGTTAATAATTTCTCCTTACATTTTGTCAGATCGCGACGGATAAATATATATAATCTATTTAAATACCTGCTGCTGACCTTATTACATAAAATAGTCAATAATGAATTTTCCCCTTACCTCAGCAATAAACTAATATATAGAACAATGCTTCAAAACAGCACTATAAGAATTACAAAGACGTTAACGTTACCTATTCATCGTACGGCACTCTTCTCACGAAGCTTCACTTTCAATGCGGTAAATCTGTGCAATGCTCTACCAACAGAATTAAAGAATATTCAGTCTTCAAGTATGTTTAAAAAACAATTAAAACTTAAACTTTTGGAAAGCCAGTGATTCTTTTATGTTATAATCATATGTAATTGTTCCTATAAATGTTTGTCTTATTCTTAAATTTATATCAACGGGTTAGATGTAAGAGTAGCCATAGGCTAAATGTCGCCCTTAAAAATACACGTTGTAAGAAGTGTAAATAAAGGCATTTATTATTATTATTATTCTTATTATTATTACTTAGACCCCATAATCCTCTTGCAGGCCCAAAGGACTCTTAGAGCTTTTTCCATTACCCTGCTTATATGGCTACAGAACGTTACTTTGTTATCTAGGATACCTCCGAAATATTTAACCTCTGTTGAAAATGATTTCTCATGCCTTGTGGAGGCAACAACTGTTGTTTTCGTCGGATTTGTTGATAATCCCTCCTTCCGGCCTGTTGCATCCTATTTTTAATTTATACGTGATCAGAAAATGCTTGTGCGTAAATATTTTCTCTCTCTCTAGCTCGCTAAGAAGATCATCAACTACCAGGATCAATGAAAAGAGTACACGTAACCGAGGGCACCATTTATGGCAACAACTTTTGTTCTTATGTTGTAAACAGTGCTATAAACATTCCTATGCTGAAGCATGAAGTCCTGACAGTCCAATGCTTGTTCCGCCTTGAGCGCGTGAATCGCAGCGTTACAGGACTTTCCAGATTGATATGTGAGTTAGTTTCGGTGTATACCAATACCTCATCGTTCCTCAATCATCTTTTCTCATTTTTTTTTTAAATAATGATGCCATACTGATAAGTCTATAAGATTTGACTTCTGCGTAGTACGCTTTACCTGTTTTGGGTATAAAGACAACTCTTATAGACCTGCATTTTGTTGGTAGAGTTTGTTTAACCATCCTTTGCCGTTACGTCATTATCGGTGACGTATTCTGCTGTTTTACGTTTGTCGTATATTATTTGAATGTCATTTTACACATAACCTCAAAATTAAAATATAACTACTGACATATGTTAAGGATTGTTTTCAATGACCCATGTTAAGGTGTGTTTGAATTAATAAATTGGTAATGCCGAAAATTGCATTTTGCTTTATGGGTTGCGTACATTTTTACATAATTTAGTAATTTTTTTTAACTTGAAGCCTCCTTTTTTTAACTGATTTGGTTCAAATTTCTAGTTTGGGGATATAACTATTCATATTTTTACAAATTGTATAGTAATTATTGTCTGTGTGATTGTGAGAAATACTTTCGTAAGTATTTTTAAAAAATGAAAATAAAAACACATGTATTGGAGAAAACAGGCAATAGATAAATTTATTTCTGAAAAAACTCCCAATACAAATAGGAAAAAGCAACGAAAAAACGGATAAGAAACGTAAACTAAAATAGCATGTAATGAAATAAAATGCAAAATCTAAGCTTCATCATTGACAAAATCATCTTCATCATCACTCTGGGAGTCCGATTCACTCAGATCTATGATAACAGGAAGAAAATGAGATGCATCAATGTATTTTTCTTTTTCATAGTCATTATTGATTAATTGATTTGTGTGCCTGAAATAGTGCTTCCATGAAACATCTCCAGCATGAACTTTGATTTTGTAGTCTTTATCTGTTTCTATTCCACTAGTAACTGTTTTTTGAATGGTTCTAATAGATATGTCTAGAGCATCAGCAACATGCTATAAAATTTAATAAAATCAAATCAATAAATGCTTACATTTTGCATAATACAGCTAGATATTTACGTTGTAGACTGCATTTAACGGTAGAAGGGGTTTTCCAGCATATCTTTCTCTTGAAAAGTAATTAATCAACTTAAAGTTTGCTCTTTCTCATTATACAGGGAACGCATTTTGACAATGAACAATTAATTGTAAAAGGCGAAAATAATCAAAAATACTCAATACAAATCAAAATATGACAACTTAACTGTCAAAAGTAATAAATAATCTGAATTAGTTAAGAAATACGCAATGACGTCTTAAATCCGTCTCATCCATTTCATGATGGAGAGATCGAGATGGATAATGTATGACGCAACGGCAAAGGATGGTTAAATAAACTCTACATACCCCAAGGCCAGGCTGGTAAGGAGAAGCAGAGCTGGGAATATTCCATCCGGTCCAGCTGTCTTGAATGACTGAAAACATCTCAGAGCCCATGCAAGTTTGTTCTATTTACAACTTTGTTTTCTTCACTCCAGTTCTGCTTCATGGCCTTTGCTATAAGGGCCACCTCAGTCCAATCCTCTTGACTTTAATTAAATATGCAACCTGGGAAGTGTAAATTTAGTAACAACTCTAAAGTCTCCTCAGTGCTGGCAGTCTTCTCATTTTTACTTTTAAAAATGAAAACTCCTAATAATTTCCACCAACGGAACATATCCTTTTTATTAAATTATTTAATTAAAATAATTTTCTGAAGTTTATCATATACGATGAGCGAAGAAATTCCCATCAAAGCATAATTCGAAAAATTAATATTATCCAGAAAGTTCAATAATTACTTCGAAACTTTGTTAAAGTGTTATATTTTCGTAATTAACACAAACATTTTTAAGTGCTTTTTTTAAGATATTTAATTTGTTCTTTTTTTTTAAACTTTAGTGTATTTCATAAAAGAATTTCTTTTTATTTTCATTCCACGTATAGTCGTTGTCTGATTAAAGAATAGTCTTTAAACCTGATGAGTAAAACAAAGAAGTAAAAAAAAGAGATGGACCATATCGTTATGTAGCTTGTAACTTTTCGGCAGGTTATTTTTTTCATTCTTTTAGATGGCTCTGTAGCAATTGCAATTTTTTGGTACATGCTTTATTTAATTTTTATTACAATAAATTGTATAATTGGATATTGTATTGAGTAAAACAAAGAAGTAAAAAAAAGAGATGGACCATATCGTTATGTAGCTTGTAACTTTTCGGCAGGTTATTTTTTTCATTCTTTTAGATGGCTCTGTAGCAATTGCAATTTTTTGGTACATGCTTTATTTAATTTTTATTACAATAAATTGTATAATTGGATATTGTATATTTTTTCAAACGCGTGGTTTTTTAATTTCAACCTAGCCTAGATTATGTACTGGGTGTTGTTTTCTTATTACTTAATAGACAAATATATTACTTATTTAGGGTTTATTTATGTATAAATTTTATTTTTAATCATTTCGTTGGTTTCGCTGGTTCTTTATACCATTTTAGACTTATATGTCTTTTTCCACCAACTTTTATCTTACTTGACTTAATTATGTGGTACAATTTTTTAGATGGTGACTTTTTATCTTAGAAATAAATCGAAAATAAAATATATACCGGTTTAAAATAGCAAAAATAAAAATCAACTGAAAAATAAAAAAATCAGGGCAAAAACAAGAAAATCAAAAAAATCAACAAAAATTATAATATTCTGAAATAATGTAAAAAAAAATCAGGAAAACATAAGGAAAAAAATTATAAATCTTATTATTAAAATCAAAAATTTTAAAAAACATCAGGAAGAAAACTTAAAAATGATCAAATAAAAAACGGGAATAATTAGAAAAACTATAAAATCAGAAATAAATTTAAAAAAATCTGAAAAATAAAAAAACATCATCGAGAAAATCAAAAAAAATCGTAGAAAACAGGAAAAATTATGATACTAAAAAATCAGAGATATCAGAAAAAGAGAAGAAAAAACAGAAAATCAGAACAAATAAAAAAAAACAAAAAGTAAAAAACATGACGTAGAAAATCAAAAAAAAAAATCTGAAGAAACAGAAATAATCAGAAAAAAGTAATAAATTATTAGAAAATCAGACATATTTTAAAAAAATCAGGAAGAATAAAAATAGAAAATTAGAAGAAAAATTAGCAAAAACAGGAAAAATCTAAAAAAATTTTAATAATACGAAAAAATCAGAAAACAAACAAGGAAAAATATAAAGGAAAGGTAGAAAATCAACAAAAAAATTGGAGAAAAACAGGAAAAAACAGAAAAAAATTTAAAAATCTCAAAAAATACAAAAAAAAAACAGGAACACATCAGATAAATATCAAAAAAAACATCTGAAAAAATTATAAAAATTATATAATCAGAAAAAAATGAAAAAACAAGAAAAAAACCAAAAATAAAAGAAAATTAAAAAAACAAAGTTAAGTATGAAATCCAAAAAAAAAATCAGAAGAAAACGGAAAAAATTAGAAAAACATCAGCAAAAATTTGAATTATAAAATCAGAAAAAAACGAAACATTAAAAAAACAACAGGTAGAAAATAAAAAAAAAAACAGGAAAAACGAAAAATCAAAAGAAATTGTGATAGTCCGGGAAAATTTGAAAAAATCTAAAAAAGAGAAAAAATTGAAAAATTTAGAAAAAAAATAATTAAAAAGTAAAAACCAACATAAAAAATCAAAAAAACAGGAAAAATCAGAAAACCGAAAGAAAAAATTGGAAAATTAAAAAAATCAGATTTGAATTTTAAAAAAATTAGGAAAAATAAAAAACGGAAAAATATGAAAAAATTATAATGATACGAAAAAATCAAAAAAAAAAAACAAGAAAACATACAAAAGAAACAACGTTATGGAAAAAATGAAACAAAATTTAGTGAAAAAAACAGGAAAAAGCAGAAAAAATTTTAAAAATCTGAAAAAATACTAAAAAAACCGAAATACATCAGATAAACTTCAGAAAAGCACCAGAAAAAAATTATAAAATCAGAAAAATTAAAAAAAAATAAGGAAAACAAAAAAATAAAAAATTAAAAAACAAAGTCAAGTATTAAATCAAAAAAAAAATCAGAAGAAAAATCAGCAAAAATTAGAAAAATTATAAAATCAGAAAAAAATGAAACAATAAAAAAACAACATGTAGAAAATAAAAAACAATAAGAGAAAAAACAGGAAAACTCGAAAAATCAAAAGAAAAATTTGAAAATATCTCATAAACAGAAAAAATAGAAAAATTTAGAAAATCAGAAAAAATTAAATAAAAAAACAAGTAAAAAGTAAAGAACATAACGTAGAAAATCAAACAAAAAAATCAAAAAAATACATGAAAATCGGAAAAACGAAAGAAAAAATTAGAAAATTTACAAAATCAGATATGAATTTTAAAAAAAATTAGGAAAAGCAAAAAATAAACAAAATCAGGACAAATCTGAAAAAATTACAATATTACGAAAAAATCAGAAAAACAACACAAAAACATCAAAAGAAATTATAAAATCAGGAGAAAATAAAGAAAAATTAGAAAAACGCAGAAAACAGAAAATCAGAAATAAATAAAAAAAAAAATAAAAAAGTAAAAAAATAGTATAAGCTAGAAAATCAAAAGAAAAAATCATAGCAAAAACAGATAAGTTTGAAAAACCTGAAAAAATTAAAAATCTGAAGAAATTATAATAGTCTGAAAAAATCTAAAAAACAAAAATTAAAAAATCACGAAAATTATTTATAGGGTATCATTTAAAAATTACCTAATTTTAGCGGAATTTTCGCAAACTGGGATTTTTTATATTTTGGCAACCTAACCAACATTTTCCTTGAGTAATTCTTTAACCGGTAAACACAAAAGTCATGTGGTGTGTGGGCCTCTTAGCTTTCGTAAATTTCAACGAAAAGTAGGTGCGGAACAAGTTATCTAAATATTTAGTCCAAAACAAGACAACGATGTAATATATAAGAGATAACAATAAAGCGATATATAATTAAAATTATTTAATTAAATTTAAGCAAATCTGAAATTCAAATTTGCTAGGAAAATATTTGAGTAGTTTTATTGAAA
Source organism: Neocrepidodera transversa (assembly GCA_963243735.1). Taxonomy (NCBI): domain Eukaryota; kingdom Metazoa; phylum Arthropoda; class Insecta; order Coleoptera; family Chrysomelidae; genus Neocrepidodera; species Neocrepidodera transversa. Next base: position 39,616,340 of record OY725338.1, read on the forward strand.
CTTGAATCTGCACTTTAAGTTAAGATTCATTTATTTAATATGACATACAACATTTACTGGTTCATCAACTAATCAGTCAAATAATCTAAAAAATCATAAACCGGGCCAACAAACTTCTGTATCCCCAATAAACAGCGCATAATCCATTATTTGCAAAACTTTCTGAATAATTAATTATACCTATTCACTGAAATTACGAAGTTACAAAATATCGACGTAGATCATTAATAGCTATTTGTGTATTAAGAGCGGAAAGTGATACTTTGCTGCTTGAGGCAGAGAGTTGCCCGCGCGACGCGTAGCGCAGCGCGGGCAATCTGCCGAAAGCGGCAAAGCACTTTCTGCTCGAATTGCACACAAGATTTTTTCTACGATCACATTATTTTTAGACAAATAATTAAAAAAATACATGAAAATACACTTCATAACCTAAAAATGAAATAATGACGTTTCATTAATTTCATAGTCTACTATTTGCACAAAACAGTAAGTAGATACTTAAATATGCAATCACTATTTCATATAGGTGTACCTAGGTGTATCTAGGTGTACCTTCTGACTGTTATATTTTTACTAGATAAATTTTATAAAATAAAGTTTAATTTCGTTCGAAATATCTTCAAATATTAATATTTCAACTAAAATATTCAGACTGCCCTACATTTTGTTTTAAGATACCTGTTGTTTACTAACTTTCTTTAGTTTATTGTAAATGAAAACAGGCGAGCGGAAAAGTACGCGCTAGAGCGACAATAATGTCAAATTATTACAGATCACGGAAAACGTCAACTTTGCGGTTAGATTTGAGTGTGCAAAAGCCTACTTTGGGTAGTGATCGTAGGAAAAAATTAATAAACCGCACTTGGCATAATAAGCTAGAATGAATTTAAAGAAGCACACTCTGAAAACCCGAACATTTATTATTCTGGCAGTTGTCCGCAAGTTATAAAACTTTGAAACGATTTTTCATCATTTTTCTGTGCGCCAACTTCAGAATCTGAAATTGAGAGATATGGTAATATCCTCTGTGCCTGTCCATTATACCCACTCCTGTGCTACATCTCACTCTTTCCGATATAAACTTTTCATCCAAGGATACCTCTCCAGGAAAAGTTGCCTTAAATAACTCAAAGGTAATGAAAATAAAATACAGATGTTAAAATTGATAGGGAGTGAGAAATCTTTTTCCATGAAAAAAATGAGTTATAAAAAATTTCTATATGATTTTTGGATGAATTTTAACAGAATTCTAGGGATGCTCGAACGGTTCTGCATTACATACATGATGCTAGAATCCTTCATTGGGTAGTGTGAATAAAAATTTGGTAAAAGCTTTATCTTACGTTTTCTAAGCAAATATTTAACTTTGCAGTGAATAAAAATGAGTATTAGCTTTAAGTAAAAATATAATTACTAAAAGCGAGAGTTTTTAACATTTTCTTTAAATTGTGTGAATAAAAGTAAGCAATTCCTAATTATATGAAGGAAAACTTACATTTTTGTAAGCATGGTCAACCCTGGTTTAAAAATTTTAGTGGTGTTTCAAAAATTGGCAGAAATGGCTGCATTTATGAATATAAGGTCTGTGAAATTTTATCCCGAAAGAAAACAAAGTCGTGCCGAAGATACCACAATCTGTATAGAGTGAAGAAAATGTCGAGTGGATAACTAACCATTAGAGCTTCACACGAGAATGATACTTTTCTCGTCTCGTCTCGACTTGTCTCGTCTCGTTAAACCCAGACAATAGCAAGACGAGACGTTTTTAAAATTTATTTAGGCGATACCAAGACCACATGCGGAGAGTCTCGTTTCTGGTCTCGTTCATATTGTTTCAGAATTTTTTTCTGAATTTCTGAGAACAATAAACTAACAAGGAGTATAAACATTTAATTTTTTTATAATAAAAAAAAGGTCTGCATAGGTTACGATACGTGTACGAAATCTAAAATCTGGTAACCATCTGTTACTCGAGTACTTAGACGAATAAAATGAAGTGATAAAACTATTAAAATGAAAATTAATGTTTATACAGTGTGTCCGTAAAGTATGGAACAAATTCATTTTTAGCTAAACAGGCCAATTTAAGAAATAATCCTAAAACACGTCGATTTTTGATTTTAATTTACCGTATTTTAAAATAATAATCTAATATAAAGGGTGAATTACTTTCGAGTAATGAAGTCACCGTCATTTTTTTTAAATGGAACACCCTATATTTTTTATATTTTTAGACTCATCCCGTGAAGCTGATTTCAAAAACCTATTACACTTATGTTCTAAAGTAAATAGTTTTGAAGTTATAGACAAATGAAAATTGCATTTTTTCAAATTTAAGTGATTGCTCCGGCCAAACGACATAAAATCGGATAAAACGGCTTACGTGTCCCTATCTTAACTCTTTGAGTTCTACTTGATGGCGTAAGAACAAAATGTATACAGGGTGATCAAAATTTGCGTACTTTTGATCACCCCATATACGTTTTGTTCTTATGCCATCAATTAGAACTCAAAAACTTAAGATAGGGACATGTAAGCCGTTTTATCTGATTTCATGTCGTTTGGCCGGAGCAATCACTTAAATTTGAAAAAATGCGATTTTCAATTGTCTATAACTTCAAAACTATTTACTTTATAATATAAGTGTAAAAGGTTTTTGAAATAAGCTTCACGGAACGAGTCTAAAAATATAAAAAAATATAGGGTGTTCCATTTAAAAAAAATGACGGTTACTTCATTACTCGAAAGTAATTCACCCTGTATATTAGATTATTATTTTAAAATACGGTAAATTAAAATCAAAAATCGACGTGTTTCAGGATTATTTCTTAAAATGGCCTGTTTAGCTAAAAATGAATTTGTTCCATACTTTACGGACACACTGTATAACGAATGCGATTAGATATTTTTGATTAGAAATCAAATAAAAAATCTGAATGTTTGGATAACATGCATTTGTATTCGTATTTTCCATTTAGTGGAATAAACATAATGAAAATAATTCTATAAAATAATAAAAAATAAGTTTGGTTCTTATTGTAAAACTTATAACACAAAACCCTTACACCATCTTGAAAAGAGCTTTTAATTTTATTTTTCTACCTACTAGTACCAACAAATCGATAAACTTTAAAATATGTACAAAACAAATGGACCTACAAAAAAGAGAATCTATTTTATTGCTTTATGGCATGGTCATGATTTATTTTTTATATTATTTTATTTAGTAGAGCTTAATAATTTTTATTTGACTTGGATTGGGATTTGATTTCTGACTTTTTCGCTTTCCGGAGTTTTCGGCAACTAGGCAACAATTATTTCTTCTACGTTTTTTTTCCAATAATAAAACATAGCGCAGTTAAATCACATGTATGAGATTTTTTTAATAAATCTCAAAGTGGTGCTTAAGAAGCAGTTTGTAGTTATGAAAATGATAGATACTCACGACATCTATCGTAGGTTGATGGGTACCAATCCGAAAGCCGCTAAATAGGATGAAATATTGGCAGGGAGCGCGACGAAAACGCCATCTGATGGTTGCATAAGATTATGCTCGACAATTGTGAGACGTATGTAAATTGTGTATAAAAAATAAAAATTCATTATAAAAAAAATCTCATTAGAATTTATAAGCATATAAATGAAAAATGTGATTATATTTTTGAAAGAAAAAATTCAGTAAAACGTGTTGTGATGAACAAAGTAAGTATAAAACATATAAATAAATATCAAAACTATTATTCTTAGATTAGGTTAATCAGTGACATCCAAACAAATAATACATGACAGCTCGAATAATAAACATTTTTGAATATCTGCTAGATTTTCAGTCACAATAATTTATTATACTTTTTTTTTTAATAATTTTTAGGCGATGATGAATGTAATTATTCAATCAAACCGGATTTGAGTCTATTTAGTCAAACCGGATTTGAGTCAATTACTCATCAAATATCATTTCAACCCTAAACGATGGACAAAGTTAAGCAACTTGTCGCGTCCGGTCACGTTAGATATGTGAAAAAATTGAGACATAATGGTAAAAGTTATTTAATCACATCGAATAATTGTTGAGTAAAATACACATTCGTCTAAATAAAAATGCTACAGAGGTAGGTTACTTTTTCTCCTAACTGAATTTATCCATTTCATTCTTTTCTCTAATTTCCAACTAGCTCTTGAAAATGTGTAAAATTTGCACTTGCCATTTATCTCTCTATTTGTGCAATTAACAACACAACAACTTTTATGAACCATTTTTATATTTAATTTTGACGTATTTATTTATGACAAGAGCACGATTTCACCAAATTTTGACCGCTACGAGCTCTGGCATCATTTCAGTTGTCCCCACCATGCACTCTGCACCCAGCGAATACTAGCGTCTAGCGGTTATAATATTGCAGAAGAGCACAACCAATTAAAAATGGGTGGACGTGGATGAGTTGGCACGAAGGTTTAGATTTAAATAGTTGGCGCAAATGTTCCTGTGAGGCAAGAGGCCAGAACAGTGAACTGGGAGAAAACAGAAAACTGAATATAAACTGTGGTTAAGTAGAAAAATTTGGCGGTTTTTGATAAGGATAATTTATAGTGTATAGAGAAGTTTATATTGTAGTGCAACACATAGAGAAACTACCATTTTTCTGGTGCAATATGAATTCCAAATGTAAGGAGTGCAAGAAATCTTTCACAACGAAATCAAATTTACGTAGACATATAAAGACATTTCATGAGACAAAACTTGAAGAGTTGCTGCCATATAAATGTAAATATGTAGAAAAAAAGTTTAAGTGCAAAGTCTGCAGCAGAAATTATAATGGAGAAAGCAATTTTTGGTTTCATCTTAAAAGCCATGGTAGCATTAACGCGGCGGCAAATGCAATATTTCAAGATAATAATTCAGGCCCAAGCATAAAGCTAATAAAATTCCCGCTATGCACATTCCAGGCAAGGCTGACCAAAAATTTAAAAGGATATTTTAAACAAGATCATAACATACATCTTGAGTTAGAGACATATGAATTTTCCGATAAAGAATCATTTAAAAAATGGAAGAGTCTTGTAGAAAGAGATACAAATCTTGTAAGGTCATGAAATATTGTTATTTTATAAATCCAGGGAATGAAACACCTAAAAACAATAGGTAATTTATTTATTTTTATTTTTTATTTACTTACTTAATTGTATACTTATTGGAAAACAGAGGTGGAAGTCTGTAAGGGTATTGAATTTGTTCGTTAACGATTTATTCATTTATTAGTTTTCCGTCAGTGACGAATAATCCGTAGTCTAACTCATACAGATAAATGTAGCGCGTTTGGCGTTTTTCTAATTTAAACATAATACTCATAATATTTTAATTTATTACAATGTTAATTGTTTTGGGCAACTAACTCTTATTATTTAAGCCCAAAACTAAACTATTTACGAGTCTCACGTGAAATTAACATTTCCTCAATTTTCAGATATTGACAGTCTGTAAACTCTGCCTAACATACGTCAGTAATTTTCATTTTGAATGAAAACAAAGTAAGTTATGAAACTCGGTAGTGACGCATTTTTGCTGACGAATTTATTCGGTAGCTCCAACTCAACCGATCATTTTTATGTTAGCTTACGAATTTTAACCTTTAAATCCAAATGTCAAAAATGCGTATCGGTGGATAAGTGTTTTATAAATTATTTTAATAATTGAGTTGAATATACGTAAGATTATAATTAGAAAGAATTATTAATTTTAAAAATAATTTTTTATATAATAAAGTATGTATAATTCAATTCAATATAATTGATTAGGGCAAATTTAAATGTACGACTTAAAGGTTTTTCATAAATATATACCTACTTTGGAAATTCAAATAACAAATAGTAGTTCCAGTTTAATATACAAGGTTGTAACAAAGTTACTTTTTTCCGTATTATTTAAAATATATAAATTAAATCGCGCACGGCACTGGATTAAAATTAACTTAAAATTGTGAATAAAAGGCCAGTCTTACCAGTTCAACCGTCGCCAGGCAGATGGAGACACTCTCGTCTCTGCTTCTTAGACGCTTAAGTTCGTATCGAGTAGGGCAATTCATACCGTTGTCGGCAGCTGCAGAGGCAGCGAGAAGCCAGACTTGCTGTGGCCGTCCCAATTGGAACAGCAGTGCAGTCCGTCGACCTTTAGAGATAGGTCAAGCTGAAGCCAAGTTCAAGTTTGTACCGGAGTCCAGAACCGTCAGTCCGACTACACCACGCCGCCAAGCCAATCGTCCGTTACACACCTTTTCTCCGCCGGATTTTGGGTAATAAATAAAAGTTTTATTTATTAATATTTGTTTTGAGATTTAACATCCCAGCAGCTAATACCCAGGTACTTAACCCAGTAGGGCAAGTAAAGTCCGCCCTTCTGGCCGCCAGTGATTTTGGTCGATACCATAACGACCCCTGGAGTATTTCTTTCTCCACTGACGCTGCCCGTGCAATGGCCTTCACACTCTAAACGGAAGGTGGCGCCCGAGGCAATCCGAAACCTGGACTAAGGCGCCAAAGTGACCCGCAACATAATAACTTTTTTGACCCGTATACGAGATGAGTTAAATGACATAAATTTGGCTCAAGAGTACAGCACGCTTATTTTAAAAAATATAAAAAAATGTTATTTAGAAAACTTGTTTAAATACAATATTTACCTAGAAATCTCAAATCACTTCCTCCTATCTGAAAACAAGATTTTTTCTAATTTTTTCTTGTAGCAACGTTTGAAGTGAATTGATCCATATAAAATTAGTCCACACATTATTGAACCTATTTATTGGCTATTATTTGAAATAATGATTTTACCTGGTTTAATATGCCATTACAGAGTAAAATACTAATTTTGCATAAAGAAAACACATAGTTGTTTATCTTTTTAAAGTATTTTTAAAAAATGAGCATATTAAACTAGATCAAATTTATTATTTTAACTTAAGACCAATAAATGAGATTAAAATATTTTGTGGAAACTAATTTTATATCTCAGTTCACTTCGAATTTTGCTACAAGAAAACCATCAGAAAAAATATGGTTTGGAGATGGGAGGCTATGATTTTATATTTGGAGGTAAATATTGTTTTTAAAGAAGTTTAACAATTATCATTTTTCTGTATTTTTTTAAGTAATCGTACTTTTACATTTTAGTAAAATTTATAATTTTTGGCGCACCCCGTATACGACTTGCAGAACTTTTTACGAAAAATAATTTTTTTTTCTTAAAACTAATAATAAAAAAGTTTTCCATAGGTTGCGAACTTGGATGGACACATTGTATATAATATAAAATGTGAAATAGCTAAGAGAGACTACAGAGAAGCTTAAAAACTGTCCGAGATATTCTTTACGTTTGTTTAACATGAAAATACATACTATACACAGGCAAGATTGGATAAACAATGGCGTTAATTTAATTAAATCTATCCTATCAGCGATCAAGACAGGATCTACATATGTATTCTACATTTGTCTAAAGATGGCAATCAAACAGATTTAATACATCTGTTTTTAGTAACAATACGTATCTGAAGACAGCATCTACAACTACTCTCTAGACTTGTTTAAAGACAGCAATCTAACACATTTATTCCTTTTTTAAGCATTTTACTTCTTTGCTTTTTTTCCAGACATATTTTTTACGTGTTTTCTTTTTGTTCTTTTTTTAGTAACTACCTCAATGAATTCCTTTTTTCTCAATTTTTTTTTTAAATTCCGTTTTTTAGAATTTCTTTATAAATTACCACTTCAAAAATTACTTTTCATCCCAACCAACTGACACAATAATAAAAAACCCGTAGTTGTACCGCAATCATATAATTAAGAATCTTAATCTATATTATACTTATTTAAACAATTTCTATAAGTAACTAGTAAACTATGTTTTTTTTGCGTTTCTTTAATGTAACTTTTTGTATTATGGGCCTGATGATGGCCATTGAATGGCCGAAACATGTTACCTCACGTTTAAGATTCTTAATTATGATTGTGGTACGACTACGAGTTTTTTTATAATTTTTTGAATAATTTTTTCCAAATTTGAGTATGGATAATCTTCTGTTTTTGACACAGATTAGCTTAATATCAATATTCCGGGAAAAAAGGCAAATTTTTCTATTAAAAAGTATCAAACAATTGCAAAAATGAAAAAACGAATTTTAGAAAATATAAAAAAAGTATGTTTGTATTGGGGAACGAACCTTGGACCTATCGCTTCCAAATTCCTTACCTTAGACCACTAAGCCACTTTGGAGATAAATAAATATGATCTTGAGTTTAATATAAACAACATACCTATTATTATTACATCTTGATATGTGTGTTTTTTAATAATACAAAGTACCATGTCCGTTCTTCCGCTGACCGAAACGGGTGATAGTCCTCTCCCATCTTTTAATTAATTTTGTGTCAAACGCGCTACCTTTATATCAGTGTGTGTTACAGATTATGGAATATACGTCACTGACGGAAACTAACAAATGAATAAGTCGTTAACGATTAAATTCAATACCCTTACAGACTTCCACCTCAGAATTCTATTTTACTTAATTCAATAGACATATTTTATTTTCAGGAAGCAATAAAATTAATGGATATTATCCAGCAAGCCTTGCTATTAAACTTTATTTAAATGGCAACATCTCAGTAGAATTTTTAAAGACACATGTTGGACATCAATGTGACATTGGCCGGTTATATTTAACCGCACCGGAGCGCAAATCTATTGCCGGAAAAATTGAAGCTAAGATTCCATTTTCTGTAATTTTGGATGAAGTTGATTCTATACATAATCAAAAATTAGAAAGAATACACCTTCTTAGTAAAAAGGACCTTTAAAACATAGAAAATGCCTACAGTTCGATACAAAGATGATGCAGTAAGTGTTGAGGAGTATTTAAGGGAAATGGATACTACTGGTAACATATTACTTTATAAAGACCAAGAAACAAATAATGACATGTACCCTTTTTAACATCTAATGAATTTGTATTAATTATTAATACTGATGCACAAGCAGAAATAATGTCAAAATATGGCTCAGATTGTGTGTGTATAGATGGAATACATGGCATGAATGGATATGGTTTTGAACTAAACACAATTTCAGTCCTTGACAGTTTGAGGTAAGGATTTCCATGTTTTTTTGATATCAAATAGGAGTGATCAAGAAGTACTTTCTCTTTTTTTCTTCTGTTAAACAAAAAATAGGAATACTTGCGCCGAAGGTTTTTATGTCAGATCTGGCCGACTCATTCTATAATAGTTGGTTGCAAGTTATGGGTCCCCGGAACATAGGTAAGTTATAGTTCGTACAACGGTTTCTTAAGAGTAATAATTTTTTGTAGATTGTTCTGTACTTGGCACTTGGATCGGGCATGGAGAAATTAAAATTTATTTTGAATGCTAATCATTTTAATTTTATTGGTAGTTAACGATATGTGCCTATTCGTAGGACAAAATTAAAATTACTCGCTAGCTAAAATATCCTCTTTAAAAGCGACAAACCAAGTACAACTTAGTTGCCGGTAGATGGAAACACATCGGGCATCAAAATACCTTATAGGCGGAAGCGGACACCACGCAACTAAATCAAAACCAGAAAAAATCAGTTTTTAAAACTATACACTCCGACCATTACCATACATGTTTCGCCCTTATAGGAATCATCAGTGATAATTAATCGGAATGCACAGTTTCAAAAACTTACTCTAAATAGAATAAATAGAATAACATATCTTCTGTATAAGCTACCAAAGAGTTACTAGCCTTATCTCGTCTCGTGTGAAGCCTTACTAACCATTTTTTGGAGCCAAAGGTAGATACTAGATGGGGTCCAAAACAACAAATACAAATAAGAATTTTTGCGATTTTTAAGTGATCCCGGATTTCAAATACGGATTGGAAAAGAAGGAGTTAATAGAACAACAATATGTAAAACTGTATCTTACGTTTTACCAAACATCATTTAAATGGCAGTTATTTGGATTAAATTTCCTACCGAAAACTTGATGGGCCAATCAATCAATGAATGGACAGGGTTGTATAGATTTCCATGTGTCTTGATTTAACTCATTAATAAAACTATCACTACATGGTGACGAGTTTATTAATAAAAAGGCTAGTATAGTATAAATGTACAAGCAATATGTAATGTAATGCAAAACAGATTTTTGCATCCTTAGATGCTCAATGGCCTGGCTCTGTGCACGACAGTCGTATTTTCAGAAGGCAAATATTTTTGGTAAGATAAATAGACTTCAGCAGAACTACGGACTTCTTTTAGGTGATAAAGGCTACGGGATAATACCATGGCTGCTAACACCATATAGAAACACCTCAAGAAATAGCATATAATAATTTACAGAGCGCAGGATGATAGAACGCTGTTCCGGACAACTAAAACGCCGATTCACTATTTTGCAACAAGAATGCCCTACTGGTGGAATGGAGAGATTCGGGAAGCCAGGAGGAGCTGTACTGCGGCAAGAAGAAAAATGATGAGAGAGAGACAGCAAGATTATACTAACTATACAGAGTACAAGGCAGAAAAAAGGAAGCTACAGAAACAAATAAAGGACTCCAAAAATAAAAATGGAAAGAAGTGCTAGAAGAACTAGAGAGGGACATATGGTGGAAGGGGTACATCGCCGTAATTGGGAAGCTGTGTAACCCCACTCCAGTGGATCTCACAGCTGAACGAAAAAAGGAATTGGCAAGAGCTCTTACACCTCTCTTTAGTCTGAAAGAGATTGAAACCGCGCTCAGCGGGATGAAGACGAACAAAGCCCCTGGGATAGATGGCATCCCGGCGGAGGCGATCAGAGAGACGGGAAAAGTAGCACCAAATCTCTTGCTAGAGATTGCCAACGTACAGCTACAGAGACGGGAGTTCCCTCAAGAATGGAGGATATCCAAACTAGTTCTTGTCCCGAAGGGCAAAAAAAGCCAAGACGACGCGGCGACCTATAGGCCTGTATGTCTGCTTAACACCATTAATAAAATGTACGAAGCTTAGGTTATTAAAAATTACCAAAATTTTCTCATTGATCATAAGTGCTGTTGTTCTGCATAATGCTGCTAAATATTTAAATGACATTTTATCGAACGTCATTGAGAAGCTGATGCTGCCGTTAAAGAAGTTATGGAAAATAATGATGAATTAAATAACATGCTAAAAAAAATGCTTTAAACAGCGAGAAATTATGGTATTAGTAAGGCAGATGGGTAGTATTATGTTGGTTACGTAAAAATTTGGCTACATCTCATTCCTATATTTGTGTCTTTCACTCTAAATGCTTAGCAGATAAAATTACTGTTTTGACAATACCTTTACGAGAAAGTAATATGTTGGCAACGATGATATTTGGGCTCTTTATTCTTGAAACCGAGCTATTATATTTCAATATTTACTTAAATGTAGAAATATTTAGGCCATACTCCTTGAGCCTTACGATGCTATATACTATCATACCATTGGCAGTTCATAAACTGTTATAGATACAAAGTTGGTTTATTGGAAAAAATATGTATTGAAATTAAAATATCAGGATCGGTTTCCAAGATATTTGGTTCAAACCGAAATTGACGATTATCGTTTTATTTAATTAACGCCTTAAATTTTTAAAGATAAAAAAACTTTATAAGGTTCTTTTATGGAAGGTCAATTACCGCTTAAAATATTTTTTTCAAATAACGTTTTGTATTTGAAGGGCCACCTTCAAGTATTTATTTTAATACGGAACTGCACTTTTTATTTCATTTTTGAATTCCTCATTTTTTCTTCTATCCAACCATTTAAAATACTCAATTTTTTTAGTAGGTTTTCACAATGAACTCTACTACTATTTTTAAGTACTGGTCAGAATTTTTTATATTTATCGTTACTTGATCGCACAAAAGTTCAATAATATTTTGGAAACTATTTATAAAATAGGACCATCGGCAACACCGGAAACAGTTCAACCTGAAAACTTATGACGCCACTTCAAGTTGGCTTTATTTGAATGGTTATATATGATATTTAAAACACCAGCACGTATTTATTTGGAAAAACAATTGTCAATCAATATTGAAAATTTTTTTTCTAAATTTATAAATTATTTTCAATTAACTAAAAGTAGCATTAAAAAATAAAGAAAAAAATGTGTTACAAAAAGTTTGTGCCTGCCCAATAGGAAAGACAAAAAAGTTATAGAGGTCTGAAATAATTTTTTTTTAGGTTTAAACTCAAAATTCATTCTATTCATTCGCTTAATTCCAGCTATATAATGATTTTCATTTGACGTATAAATTTTCGGCGTTCAAAATAGATATGATGCAACGTTTAGAAATTGGGTCATTCCCCGATAAAGTTAATGAAAAAAATGTCTTTCAAGTGAGGGAATCCCATCAATAGAGAAACATATCTGGGCTCTTAGTGGAAGTCTAGCCAGACTTCGTGGTAATCTTATCAGCTTAAGATAAGCTCGGCTGAAATATTATAATTAACTTAAAATGAAATGATTTTTAATTTAATATCATACCGGGTATCAACATATTCTTTAGACAGGCTATTGTATCCAAAATTCCAAGTAAAAGTTGTATAATATTTCATAGTCTCCCATCACTTCCGGTTTCACCGGAAACTACACTATCTTGAATTTTCAAATAAAACACTCTATCTAGTTTTACTTTTTTATATTCTAGGAATACTTCTGTGTTACATTTTTGGTGCCACCCTGTAGTTTTATTATTCCTTTACTCAGTCTATCTGATTTCAGCTCGCTTCATATCCATTCTCTAGATCTCCCTCTCTTTTAGGTATTACTATAAAATTTCTTTTCCATGTTATCAACACTCTCTCTCTCTCTCTCTTTGCCTCTTCAGTCAAAACAATTGACTTATATATAGTCTGTGCTATAAATTTAAAATTTTCTTTCTTCCCCTATTTATATAGGGTGAGTTTTAAAATATATTATATTATACAATATATGCACCAAAATCCGCTGCCTTCGTTGTTAATCATTTTGACGCTTTTAACTTTTATTTACTGTTATTTTTAATTCTTTTTAATGCCGATATATATATTTCTTTGTTAAATTTACTCAAAAGTTCATATCTTTCTTATCTCTTATAATAATATAAATTATCTGATGTCTGTGTGTCGTTTTACAAAAAGAGAATCCATTTTTTAATTTGCTTTTACAGATTGTCTTAAAATTCAATTCATTTTAATTAGTTTTATATTTCATATTTTGATCTAAAATTCATGTATTTCATTTTAATATTATCATTGTTTTATATTCTTTTTCAAAAACAGAGACCACGAGATCTGGTGATTTATAAGATTTTTGGCTTATATTTACTTTATGTGAACTTTTAGGGTTTTTTTCCTTGGACTACATTTTTTCCCTTGGACTACATTTTTCCTTTGGGACAACGTTTTTTTTTTGGACCAAGCTTGTATTTCTTGGACTACTAAGATAAGAAAAACCTCAAGAAAAGCTAAGTTTTTTTAAAAAAGAAAAAAGAAAAAATCTCTGAAACTTTCTTTTATCATAAAATAAACAAATATAACGTTTAATTTGAGTTAATTTCATTAATCCACAAAAAAAGAGAAAGGACAGATTTTAAAATATATTATAGTTTTTTTGTCAATTTTTTCTAATAACATCAAAAAATCAATTAGACTGGTGTTCAAATTTTTGAAACGAACCCATAAATAAAAGATTTGAGCTTAAATCGCATTAATTGTTTATTAACAACAAATTATAGTATCGTTTCATCTGAGTACATTCACATAAAAAATTAGAGCAAAATATTATACAGTTTTTTCATAACATTCCTCACACAAAACAAGTCAGAAGCGCCTGCGCGTTAGCAAGCACGTGAAGACTTCTAAACAAAAATTCGATTATCTCATGAAGCGTGAAAGATATCTCAAATCTGTTTTCAAATATCGATTCAGCGTTAAATTTCACGTCGGAATGATATTCCGGTTCCGGTTTGTAAAACCAGTTTTGAAGTCCGAAAAATCTGAAAATCTATTTGGGAGCATGTATGCTGAGTTTATTACCGTTTACCGCTTGTGTCCATCTCTTTTCGTTTTTGAGTTAGAAATGGGGACAGACAGACGAACAGGCAGACAGAGCTGTATTATAAGACTTCTCCTTTAGGGTTTAGAAGTCTAAAATTGTCCATACTATTTTAACTTTTTTAACTGTTTTACCAAAAACCATTAAAGTTTCAATAAAGTTGCTAAAATGGTGACAACCATTTTTATTATCGATTCTTTTAGAATTTCATTCATAGATTCCGAATCTGTAATCAGATTTTCAAAATTCGACATACATAATTCCCGTTTTTACGTAAATAAAAAAAATTAAGAGCGGTCCTTCACTATCTCTTTTAACTGTTTTTTTTTATTACGAAAATTTCAATACAAAAATGCGTATTCGTTGGATACAGAATCTTTTGATTAAAATGCATTTTTCGGCAGTGGCATTCAATTTTCATTTTTTTGACACAATAATTATTTTTAAAGTAGCAAAATTTGTCCCATTTTTTTTATGAAAACAGCATACGCATAATAGGAAATACTTTAAGCCGCGTCAAGAGTAGAGCGTGGATTAAAATGAAGATTCCACTCAATGGGAAACACGGTTTTAATAATGTCACTCCAGAGTGATGACGTTCTCTAGATAAAGGAGATGATAAATTTTTGGTACGGGAAGTTAAAGGTTGAACTTTGTATGGATGAGACTTAGCAGCTCGACAGATTTTCCTTGTACTCCCGACTTCAGGAGGAATCAAGCGGGAAAGGTAATCCAAACAAACACCTTTCATGAAAGTTTCTGTAAAAAGATTAAGATCACCCAATTTTCTTCGATGTGCCAAACTTTCAATATTCCTATTCAGTTATATGTCTCCAATTAGGTAAAATACCCTCTCCAGGGTTTTGGAGCACACAAGGTGGACCAAAGTGGAGCTAAAGGTTTAATGACTTCTAAGGCCAGAACTTTTCATCTATGAAAAATCATAGCTACTGATATCGTTTCGTTCTTGTTGTCATGGATTTTTTCAGTAAATTCTCTCCTACTGTTCCGCTTCGTTCATCTAAAGCACCGCATATTGTCAAAAGTATCGAGCAAGGAGTTTTTCTGCTCTTTGGTGCGCTACGTCTACTTATTTGTGACAATAGAGTTCAATAGACCTCCAAGATGTTCCCCGATTTAATGAGCACCTATCGTGTTGAGGAGAGGTAAAACGCACTTTATCATCGGCAAGCGAATCCATCAGAGCGGCACAATCATACTCTGAAGACCATGTGTCGGACAACCATAAACATTGGGATCGAAGCCTGGCGAAGGAAACTTGTGCAACTAGGCGGCATTTCAAAAATCTACTCATCAGAATCCTTATTTGATAAACTGTGGCAGGAACATGGTATTAAATGGTAGTGATTTTCTTCGGAAAGATAAACTGCGTGAATTAAATGACGACTAGCCTGCCCAGATAAATGTCGAAACTCAACCCAAGGACTTAAAGAAGTTATTTGAGAATGTGAGAAAGAGGCTAGATATGGCTTCCAAGAAGACTGAGAAGGTGTACATTCTTCGCAGGAGGCGAGAGGAGTTTCTTCCTAACCAGGCCGTTCGGCGGCGAAATTTTACATTATCCAACGTTTCGTCAAGCTTAACGAAAAAGTTAGCACCAAGATGGGTAGATCCATTTTTCATAAAGAAGAAGGTCAATCCGTGGATGTATAGTCTGGAAGACGAGCAAGGTAATAACAAAGGTGTATGAAGTATTAAAGATTTAAAATCAGCTAGCGCTGTGCGAGATTCTCTCATGTCATTTTTTTGTGGGCAACGAGTTTGCATCTTGTAGACCGTTGTGTTTTACGTTCCTTGAATTAGGGCCTTTGTTTAGGTTATTTTCCCCTTTTGTTTTTTTTCTAAGGCCTGGGGACACTATTTCACTAACATGCCATGAGTATTAATTTTGGATTGGGTGGGGCTGGGACTACTGTGTCCGTGCGAACATGGCTGCATATGCTGATCTGCGGATTTTGGTTCAGTGTACTGTTCCCGGAGATCTATTAATTTATTATTCCCTTAGTTTGTTGTATGCCCGCTTTATTTTGGCAGGAATATACCTGCTGGGGAGTGACTCGACACTTCCCTGGTCATACAGTAGGTACCATGGTGGTTTTTCCTTCTGGCACGCCTTAAACTTTCTACATTTTCTTTCTACATGTTGGCTTTTTCGAGTATGTGTTTTGGTCGTTATGCAAGACTTTGGTCTTGACATACGCTTTTGTACTTTGGAGGCAAGTATCTGCCTCAGGTAATTTTGTCCAGGTGAATACTATTGTTTAGTTGACCCGTGCCCATTCGGCGCTTTGTCATCTTGAGAGCGCTCTTGAGATGAACCACTCAACAGTCACTAGTCATCTCTCCGTCATACAAATGACAACCCATATACACAGCTGCCAACCGTCGACTAAAATATACAAACCGTACTTCCCAAAAAGGAAAGCGAAAATATATCCACAATAACATTTACTGAAATACCCCAAAATAAGAGTAAAAATTGATACTGGATTGATTAAGAATTTCAAAATTTACTATTAACAAAACTGAAACCTATAAACGCTAAAAATTGGCCTGCGGTATCAAACTGCCCTACCGTCAAATATGGGAGTTCGAACCGCGACAAAAACAAAAGTAGTTCCAGTAAAATTCAAGGTCAATTCTCAGCTGGAATAATAACAAAACACATGAATGTTAACCTTAAAACAAAAATAATTAAAGTCGAAATCAAACAGCTAAATGTGAATGATAAAGAAAAGTTGAAGTGAAATAATATAGAGTGGAATAGAATGTATAAATATATGTCGTTATAGACATTCAAAAGCATAAATAATTGTCACTGAAGACAACTACCTGTACCGTTATTGAAAATACCAAAACCAGGATTTAAAGGAAATCGAATTCATGTAGCTAAAAATTCGATATATAGAGATAAACAAGGTGAGTTGTAGAATTTAACAATATTTTTAGCAAGTGTTTAATATAAGTCTCAAAAATAGCGTGCGGTAAAATTCGACCGTCACAATAATCGAGTAAACGAGTAACCGCAGGGTTTGTTTTTTTTTTCAATCGAGAAACAAAACCTAAACAACATTGAACAAGGTAAAGTGAAACTAAACTCACAAAGGGATAACGCTCTTAAATAAGCCGAACTCACGGTGAAGAAGACCCCAGAAGCGTACAATCAACGCTATGTATACAGTAGTTTAGAAACAAATGTAAAGTCAGTAAAGGAAAGAGCCTCAAAAAAAATAAATCCCGGAAGATTGAAAGGGTTAAAAGTGCTATTTAAACGTGTGACTAACCCCAGTGACATTTAAAGCACCAGAAGTGCACAGAAATATCGCACATTCTTTAAAATCCACTAGTGCAATGAACTAGAGGCAGCACAAATTCACCAAAGCAAAGAAAATACAAAGTAAAGGAATAACTCTTGGGTATTAACCAAACTTAGTTGAGATTAACAAAAGTTCAGAGAAAACTAATATAACGAAACAATGCAAAGAACAAAAAGAAAAAATCTGCAGATCTTCAGCTACTAATTTAAACAAACATGGGAAGGAAGATTCCCAAACTTCGAAATCATGCTGGAGGACATCTATATAATTCAAGAAGATATTATAGAGTCTAAAAGTGTATAATCTAAAACCATTCAAGACAAGCTACGCCACTAGTTTAATATTGGTCGTTTGTATACTGTCTCTGTCGCCTGTCGTGATCGCTCGTCTCTGTCTCGCGCTCCAAATATTCGTCGTCGCAGTGCCAGGCCCGTGACTCCAAACTTCTACATTTATTTTTCAATAAATGTCGAAATAGGAAACCCCATTCCATCCACCCGCTGTCTCATCCGACAGGGCCTCAGTCGAGCGTACGCTAATTTGCGTTTGTCCAACTACCGGTTTGTGAGGCATGTTCTGGTATATGGTCCGTACGGGGCATGCCCCTTGATCCAATCAGAGTCATTCGAGTGCTAACTCTCGCGGTGACGACATTTTTTGGCTGTCCTCGTTTAACAAAATTCGTATCTTCCTTCTGCAGAAAAATTCGAATTTCTGTTAAACGTTGTCTGTATGTTGTCCACATGTCTGATGCTTGTCATTGATATTTATCTGTAAGTCATTCTTGGCTACCTTCTTGCATTTTGCTATCTCTTCCATGAAGTTTTGGAGCATTTGTTGCTGTATTTGCTGGAATTGCAGCATCATCGTCTGAATTTTGGTGTTTTGTACGTTTGGTCCTTTTGTTGCCTTGCTTTAACTAACTCCAGGAGTCGTCAATCTTGATGGTCCTCTTGTGTCCTTTCAGGTGCTCTCGGCACCTTTGGGTATCCCCTGTAGTTATCTGGATGCTCTCCTTGGCAGTTGGCACACGTCGGTTTTTCTGGCTTTGTTCGTTTGCATTCATATGTGCGATGATTACCGCCGCTTATGACCAATTTCGTCGTGCTATAACATGTTGACTTTCCATGATAAAAGCCTTGACACCGATAGCATTGTGTTTGGCTTCTCTGTTGATGTCCACTAGGAATAGTGGTAACATCTCACATTTTTCGTATCTGCTTTTGAGTTGGCTTACCTTAAGAGGTTCCAAGCCAATTTCCATAAGATCGTTCTTTACTTCTTCCTCCGTGAATGTCTAGATTAGGCCTTTGATTATTATCCTAGTTCATTTCTCCTCTTGAAGTCTATAGGAGTGCCATTTAATTTCGGGTTTTGACTCTAAGTACTTTGCTAGCTTTCTGTAGTACATAGAATATGTAGTGTTTATTCTTAGCAAAAGCTGTCTTTTACTGTACTGAGTCGTAAATGTCGATACACGATCTTTGATGTCATGTCTTATTTTAACAAAATTATCCGGTGACTCCAACACTATCGTTGGCGGCTTTGTTCCTTTGTCTTAAAATTCCTCTATGAGGGGTGTACAGGTAGGCCTTTTGGCTGCCGGTTTGGCCGTTTCTTCTGCTTCGGATATCGGATTTCTCAATTTCCATCTCATTTTCCATGCCTGTTTCTTCTTTTTTGTATTTTTCTATCATATTTATTTTGGTTTTGTGTCTTTTTCTTTTAGGCGCTTCTCGGTTGCTTACGGATATTTCCTTAGTATTCTTTATCTGTAGGGCTTGATTTTCCTCCCTTAACTTTTCCAGTTCCGTCAGTATACGGTCTAGTTTTTGCATTAGCTGGTCGTTTTGGGCTCTTACTCTCGCGTTTTTTGTTGTCGGGTCATATCCGTCTATTACAATTTTTGCGCGTTCTATTATCTCTTCAGATTTTTTCATTATCCCTTGTTTCTCGTTATAATCTTTCTCAGCTTGCGGTTTTATTTTCTTGAGAGTTTCTGTGTCGTCTTCTAGGTTAGTTTCTTTCTCTGGGGTAGCGAACATGCCCTGCTCGACTATCATCTTCTCTTTTTCTTTCTTTCTTGGCATCCTGTAGGGGTAAATAAATGTTTTTTATTTTTATCAGTATTTAGTACTGAAAAGTACTGACAAGGGATTTTTTGCGCTTGTTTTTGTTCTTCTGTAGCGTGGTATCTTCGCTTCCACTGTCACCGCTGAACTAACCTTAAATATTCTTTATACAATTACATACAAAGCAAACATACCGCGATCTCTTGTCTACTATTGCGTTTCACGTACCTTAAAATCCACCATAATCTAGAAGATAGATCTATCATGATTTAAAAATGTGAACCCAATAAGAATTGGTTCTAGGACCTGTCCTAATTAATGTATCAAACTTGAACATGACCATGTCCTAGCATTAATCATTACCGCTAGAAATATAAAACAGCTAAATTGGGAGAAAGCTGGTGCTGTCATTTTTAAAAGACAAAAATTGAACAAAAATAACGTTAATATGTAGAAGAGTAGAAATACCTCTAAAAAAAGCTGATATATAGAAATGAATAAAAAATCGGTGTGTAGTATTTTCCTTTATACAGAGCTCCAATGTGGTATGAATGTCTAACGGTAAAATAAATATAAAGACATTTAAAAAAGAAATCAGCGTAGAATACGCCTTAGAGCAATTAGTAAATATTGTACAGTATTAGCTAGAGTAATTCTAGTGGTTTCTGGAACAATTGTGTTACTTGTTGGGACGAAATAAAATATAGGGATTAATAGACAAAACTTTTTATACCAAGGTCAATAAAGTGGATAAGGTACAATCACATGCCTTTAGATTACTTCCTCTTACATGTGCTAATGTTAAAGTTCATATAAAGTCAGTTAAGTCCCAAAAATGATCTCTACTTAAAGGATTTATGCATACATAAGAAACTGTTAAGAAAAGGGGATATATTACCGCCTCATCGATCTAATTCATTTATTAAATAAATTTATAATAAAAAATTATTTGTATTTAAATCTATTACTTAATATAAGAAATTAGTCAACAATGAATCAGTATAAATTTCCAGAGTAGACAGAACTGATAGTGTAGCTAATAGGAGAAATTAGGAAAGCACACGGCTTCTATTGCTTTTACCATCTGTATTGAATTAAATTAAACTTTATTGTGATGAAGTATTTTGATTAACTCCAGACTGAATGTTGTTCTTTACCCCTTTTAGCATAGTTTTGCGCTCAACGTTCCTGCCTTTAATTTTGCTGATAATGGAGAATAACAATTCGGGAATGTTCGGTGTCTTGGCACAGTGAATTATAACCGTTTTAATTTCGTTTCTGTAGTTGCTTGATACCTGGATAATTTACTATAGTTATTACCTATTCTAAAATAGTTTACTAAAGTCAAGTCTTTATGAAACTAATTCTACGACATTTGTTTCTCCAGAAATAGATAAAGTTAATCAAAATTAAAATAAGAAGTGTAAAGCACTAATAGACAACGACCGAGCAAGTTGAACAATATTATGACAAAAACATGATAACCGATCTTTGCCATTTCAATGTTGGTAACTATTGGTCACGCTTAAAAATCGATAATAAAAAAATGCTATTTAAATTTATGGTATACTTTGACTCCCCACATCTCACTATTCACTGGGTGCTCGTAGTGGTCAAAGTGGTCAAAATTTCGTGAAATTATGCTCTTGTCATAAATAAACACGTCAAAGGAGGGTTTTTGCGACCCCGTACGAAATTTTTCTCACTAAAAGATATTAAAAAAAATAATAGATTTCCCAAAATTTTTTTCTTTAAAACCTCCTCGAACATACTTTTTTTTAATTTTGAAATCTTTTTTTCGACAAAATCACAAGGACTGACAATGAGGATTTGGCAACATGGCGGCCGGCTGTCATTTTTCATAATAGTATATTAAAGTATAAGTGGATAGAACACGCACGATTTTTCTCGAAATAGATCAAGTGTTTTAAAGACCAATTATCCACGAATAATTTCTGCAATTTGTTTTATTGGTACACTTTAAAATCATAAATACTGGTATTATTACTACCAAAAATAGAAATAAAGAAACAGTAATGTAAAATGTTTGAATTAGTGATGATATCAGTTGTCACCGAAATGACAAATACAAAAATTAATTTTCAATCTGCCACATAAGATTTATTATTGTCACCACAGTTGTAAATTGCTTAAAAATAAGTTCTAACCTTGATACCTTAAATAATAAAGCAGAATCGCGGTTCATTTAGCAAAAATCAGTAGACACTTAAAAAAAAGAATGTGAAAAGTTCATCAAATGGATGGAAGAACAAAAGATATTAATTTGAATACCATTTCTTCTGATTTAAAATATCGAAGTTTTAATATTTTAAACAATACTAACTGTACTTTTTACGTTAATTTAAAAAATTAAGATTGTTAAATATTTGAATAAAACATTTAAAAAATGTGTTAGTAATATTTTATTTGACGTTATAAGGTACTCCTGTCAGATCAATAATAAAAAGTTTAACATTTAAACTTCTTACACGAATTAAGGGCGAGCCAGAAAACATCTTAAAACAGTCCTAGTTCTGTCACAGTATAAGGCTTATAGAGGAGGCGATAACTAGATAAAAATTCCGTCGTCTGCGCATGTGTTCAAACATATTATCCGCGAAACAATTTTAACTTCTCTAAGCTAACCGACCCTATACTTAACTACGAAGGTCTATGAGGGCCAATATATTTCAGTTTATTTTTCAATTATTGTCACTTTCAAACTGACAATTGTCACTTTTAAACTGACAATTGTCACTTTCAAACTGACAATTGTCTCTTCCAAACGGACAATTGTCACTTTTAAATTTACATTTGTCTTTCATTTAATTTTCGCTTTTCATTTAATTTTCGCTGTGACATCGGAGCAGGAATTTATTTTGTACATCGGTCGACCTTGTGCGACTAGCGCATGTGCTAGTTATTGTAAGTTAACTTGAAAGTTTGATTATTTATCATTGTGATACGGATTGTGGTCACTATTGGTAGAGTGTATGCTTTACATATAAACGTTCTTTGATACGTTTTTACAAGATATCATATGACGCATTTGTTGTTCACACCTCAATCCGACATTTTGACATTTACAGTGCCATCTCGCGATATATGATTTTCTCCTACTCTACCACACTGATTAGATCTGAAAGTATGACAGATGCAACATAAGGCGCGTTCGGCAATTATATCTAGATTCAGACCGATTTTTGATCATGTGACTACAGATGAGAACGAGCAATTGGCAATAAACGAACGGAATGGATATAAATATATAACCTAACTTTTTTGATTACATTTTACCTATTATTTGTGTTTTTGTCTTATTATTTAAAATATGAATTTCTCTCAAACTGTTGAGAAAGCTATATTGGCAGTTGTTGATCAGGAATAGCAGATGATATATGATGATCGTGATGGTTAAGGAATTATTAGTTTAGAAAAAATTGATAATTTTGCCGAAGAAACTGTACCTCGGTTTGGAAAGGGGGTTTGTAAAAGGGCTTTTAGACAATTGTTCTTGTGCATTTTGTAAAAGGATTGCAGCTACAAAATTTTCGTTTTCCTTTTCTCTTTGTAAAAAAGTTGTAGCCAAAACTAAATCTAAAATGTCATATGCTACTTACATGCAGTTTGCTTATATGAGAAGTAGCGTGTTATTTAAATAAAATATAAAATGCATTATTGTTTACTCCTGTTGCCTATAAATTTCATATTATTCGTCGTCTGAAATGTTAAAATTATAATAAATTTGCTTTTCAGAATCAAAAATTTGAACTTTCTTCATATTTAACAGTTTTAACACAAAAAACGAACTCTATATTTTTTTTTAAATCTTAGAACATAACCCTACAATTTCAGATTAATCTCTTTCGTCCAGCGAATGGGTTCGAGCGAATCGAGCTTGATCTTAGGCATCTAGATTTAATTAACAAACGAAGATTTTTACCTCCCCTACATCTAGATCTAATAAACAAACGATACGGATTGATCTGATCGCTCCAGATATAATTTCCGAACGCGCCTATAATCCATTCTTTACGATCTTAAACTCAGAATCGTCAGTTTAAAAGTTACAGTTGTCAGTTTAAAAGTGACAATTGTCAGTTTGAAAGTGACAATAATTGAAAATAAACTGAAACATTGGCCTTACTACGCCTTCGTGGATTACTGCACATTCCGTATTGTTTTATTTTTTCATCGAATTTAGTCAAGTATAGGGTCGGTTAGCTTTAATAAGTTAAAATTGTCTCGAGGACATGTTTGTTAAATATTCGGGCCTTTTCAGACAGACGTAATAGTTTTAAAAATATTAGTGATTTATTCTACGTATTTTTTTTTTCATTTCACAGAGATTTCTTGCATTAAATATGTTTTATTTATCAATAATTTTAGCCATCTGTAAACACCCCAAATATCAGATAATTTAGAATTTCACACAATGGAAATTCATTTTATGCTTATAGTTTTGATATAAAAACAAATTTTCGATTTCCTCTCTTAGATTTTCAAGTTTTTGAAACATAAAAACTTTTTTTAAAACGATACCCTCCTTTAAATATAAAAATGGTTCATAATAGTTGTGTCGTTAATTGCAAAAAACAGGAAGAAATAGCAAGTGTAAGTTTTTTACATTTTCAAGAGCTAGTTGGAAATTAGGGAAAAGAAAGAACTGGATAAATTCAGTTAGGAGAAAAAAGTAAGCAACGTATAACCTATTTCTGTAACAAGCTTACTTACAGATGAATATTTGTTTTATTCTACAATTATTATATTTTCATTAACCTACAACTTGACATTTGTTTGGCTTGACATTTATTATTATTCGTCGATAATTGTGTTGATTGGTGTTGTTTTTGGTGTTTGATGTTTTCGTGATAAACATTATAATTAACTTTAAATTTTTTTCAGGGTTTCCCAAATAAGAGTCATCGATTTTAAATGTACATGCGTAGCTAATTAATTGCTAAAGAATTCGGGTTTTCACTAATTGTTTGAATTTACCCAAAAGTATTTTATGAAGTTTGTTTACATTTTATCCCGTTAATACCAGGTGATCTACTAATTTTGGTCAAAATAAATGGAAAAAAATTGTATTAATTTAAATGGAATACGCTGTATATTTTGACGGCATTCAAAAGAGCGATTAATCTAATACTTTCTGCTTTTCCAACAACAAAGGTATTCGAGTGTTTAAGAATCACTGCATTTTTCCTTATGGAATAACTGACATTAAATAATAATTAACAAATCTGACAAAGAATTTATTCAGAGATATACAAGGCATTCTATTTAAAATAATACATGTTTTTTTCATTTTTTTTAACCAAAATTAATAAATTACCCTGTATTGATGGGATAAATATAAATAAACTTCATAAAAAACTTTTGGGTAAATAAAAATATTTACTGAAAACCCGTATTCTTTAGGGCAATTAATAGCTGTGCAGTTACATTTAAGACCGATCACTTTTATTTGGGAAACCCTGTATAATAAAACAGTAATTTTGAGGTGGGTACATTTGAAAATATACTACTAAGTATTTTGAAATAAATGCTTCCTAATAAAAGTAGTCGAGAAGAATTCACAAACGTACAAAATGCGTTCGCAGAACACAAAAACAATAATCGATCACAATCAGTTTTAATTCCCGCATGCGCATTATATAAGAATCACCAACCATTGGAAACTGTCTCTATGAACAAATCTTATAATTTTGAAAAAACTGTTTTTTGGATCCGACAACGTTAAAATCTAGAGATCGGTTTATAATTTTATTACAATTGTGGAATATAAAGAATCTTATTCTTATTTTTGGCACATCTTTATTATTATTACGAAAATAAAAGTTTGGAAATGAAATTAAAAGAAAATTTAAGCAATTAGGTAAAGGGCAAGATTGAAAGAATTTTTTTTATAAATCAAGTAAGAGAAATTTTTATTTTTTGGAAAAAACAGATAAAAAAAGAATAATAAACAGAAATGTTACAAATTTTTTAAAAAGAGAGAAAAGTCACAAGAATTTATTGAAAGTTGTTAATTATAAGAAAAAGAATTGTAAATGGTGTACCAGTGGGAATAAGGAAAAATTTGTGAATAAGGAAAAAAGTTTGAAAAATAAAAAAAATTCAAATGTATTAATAGATTTTTTTTTGAAAAATTAGATAAGGCTGATTGGTAAGTTGAAGATGATTTAAAATCTAGTAGTGTTAGGGGAAGCAATTTAAGAAGAATTTTGAAGAGTGTTTTAAGATTTGAAGGTGGATTTGTCTGAGATGTCTAAAAAAGAGGAGGTGGACAAGATTTAAGATTTATTGTTATGGGTGATTTTTTTATGTAAAGTTTATTATTTTTTTTATACAACCCATACCAAAATAAGATTGGTTTATTAGTATTTCAGTACAATATGTAGCGAGAAAGTAGTAAATCCGTTCCCATTTTTGCATGAATTCTCCTTATACTGACCATCAAAATAAATTTTAGTTTCCCCACCTGGACACTTGTCCGGCTTCGAATAAACATCATTTTCCTTGGTGTTAATTCGGTCGTAATTCCTAATGGGCCAGCAAATGGAGGGAAAACAGAGATGTCTGTTACTTCGGTATAGAAACGCTCCATTGGGAAACTCAAATGAGCAAACAACCACGGCTATCTGATTGATAGCGATCTACGAAGTAAATTACGAGTAACAAACACAGAAAGACATTGTAATTTCAAATAAGCCTTAGTCGTGTTGGATACTATCGTTCGTAACAGGGTGTATCAATAAAGAATGTTTTAAATAGAAAAAAGACTGCGGTATTTTTAGAAACTAAAACAATAAAAAAGTAAGTAATTATGATATGCCGTAATGAAGTCCATTACTTTTAATACATATTTTCATGTATTTTGTTAACCTTTCTGCTGATGAAAAATTAATATTCGTAGATGTTTTTGATAGGTAACGGTGTTTCCTTATTTATCACCTATCCTAAACAAATAGAAAAGAAGGGAACATGTATGAATGTGCATAATAAAGATTCAGCTTGTTTTTTTTTGGACAATTGTATGCACTCTTAATCCGGAGAAAAAAATTCTAGAATTTAGAATTAACCGAAAGTGGCATATTTTACACATAGTACTTACTATACTAATTTAAAATTAGATGCACATGTTAATTTAGAATTAATTCAAAATTATTGATTATGAATCTCCACATAGTATTAACAAACCAATGTAGTGATTTAATTTTAACAAATAATCTCAAAATGGGGTGGGTTCTATAAAATATAAAAAACAAATAATAAGCACAATCAATAACAAATTCTAGATATATCCTGACCACTCTTCTTTCCGCTTCTGATTATCACTGTAATAGTGCCTTATTCAGGGAGGTCCTAGTAACTTATATTAGACATAAAGGAAGTAATAAATTGTCAAGCACTTCAGAAAAATAGACTATTTCGTTAGAATTCAATACATTATAGAACACCTTAGAAATATTACCAGGATATATAACACAATAGGATAAAGGCTGTCCTCCTCAGAAGGACCTGCAAAAGAAAAAGCCAACGGGCTTACAGCATATGTAGTACATAAAACTTTCTGACACGATATTAAATTACCCGTTCAAAAATAGAAAACAACGTTTTTAGTTTAGTCAAAATATGTTATTAGATAAGAAATTAGAAGACAGGACATGGCTTTGGATGATGGTTTTTTGGCGGGTTTTTCCATCCCTGAAAAGTCCAAAGTTCATGATTTATAACTTTACCTTTACCTGTCTCGAGAGATCAGACTAAATATTATATTGCGCGGATTCTAATTATATAGCTAGTAGCTGATATATGCATAATTAAATTCAATTAAACTCTTTCAAAGAAGTATGCCCGTATCTGGTGCTTCCATGTTAATTTAAAATCATGGAATGTGTCCGGTGACCCTAAGGTCATTTATGACCGTTTCCTACCTCAAAATTAGGTTTTTATTTTTTTAAAGAAACTATGTAGTGAAAATCTTCCGGTTTTTTTGCTTAACTGATAGTGCTAGTCAACTGGATTATAATATAAAATCATGGATAGTGTCCGGTGACCCTAAGGTCATCTATGACCTTTTCCTACATCAAAATTAGGTTTTTATTTTTTAAAAGAAACTATGTAGTGAAAATCTTCCGGTGTTTTTCGATTAACTGGTAGTACTAGTCCACTAGTTTATAATATAAAATCATGGATAGTGTCCAGTGACCCTAAGGTCATCTATAAACTTTTCATATTAAAATTACGTATTTACTTTTTAAAGGAAAGAATGTAGTGAAAATCTTCCGGCTTTTTTTTGCTTAACTAGTAATATAAAATCATGGATAGTGTCCGGTGACCCTAAGGTCATCGGTTGACCTTTTCATACCTCCGAATTACGTTTTATTTTTTAAAGGAGTGTGGAGCAACTTGTGGTCATGCATATAGGTATCTCTTGCCAATAAAATTAATTAGTATTTATATCGTGTTTCAATGAATGAAAATAATTATACTCCTGTAACCTAAAATATGTGAAAAATAGTGGTTACGATCTCCTTCACCATGACTACGAGTTGAAGATTATTCGTCAGAAAAAGGTAGGTGCAAGATTTTTTATATTAGATATAGAAATTCTCTGTACTCGCGACGTTGAATTACTTCTGTCTCGCGATGTCATTTTACAGAATCCACGTGTGCCTCGCTCGACCTATAGTCAATTAGGGGTGTTTTAGAAAATCACTTTAAAATAAATAATATATACTACATAACAAATAGCGAATAAAATAGAATCTCCCGATATGTCACATCACCATACAAATTAGATTTTCCAACTTGATTTTCTTCTTCTCTAAATTTCCTCTCAACCAGTTATAGCCTCTATATACAATTTTCAAAATCCAGTCTTCCTGTGATTAGTAGGCACGTGGATTATGAACACAAGACAGTTTTTGTTTTGATTAAAACTTATCGACTAATTACGGATCAATATTGTTGATGACGCACGGGTAATCATTCGCCGGTCCGACTGTAAAGTATTATAATAAAATAACTCTATTGTTTGTATTCCTTGGACTATTAATTTGAATTGGTTTTTTTTGTGCTCAGATGTGTCTACTGGGCTCCGTTCAGATTTACGTCCAGAGTGCACACCAAACGTCAAATTTCGTTCGGATTTAGAGGGCGTTTTATCCGAGTGTACATACTTTTGCGTTGATATTTATCGTCTAGACGACAACTTTTTATCACAGTGAATACTTGAAGGAAATTCATCTGACATGCGCAGTTTGAGCACAAGTCTGTTTTTCAATGAAATGAACGTCTTTCTAACCACACAAATATCACAAAATTGGCAATTGCCTTATTAAATAAATTAAAATCTGATTAAAATGGACCCAGACTCTACTAAATTTTTATTATCTTGTTAAAAATGATGAAAACAATTTAATAAAAAAGACAAATAATTTGGTATTATTACGAAGGTAAATGAGATTATGTAAATTTGATTTTCAGCAAAGATTTGCGGTCTTTCTACTGTATTGTCATCTTTTGTTAAATATGGAGTAAGAAGTTGTAGCAAATTTTGAAATATTTAGAATCCTGTTTCTCATTATAGATATTTGCAATCTCTTACAATTTCTTCTTCACTAGAACTTGATTCCGAAAATAAATAATAGCTTAAATAATCACGCCCCAGTCGTTCATATTTGCAAGACAATTCCTATAAGACGTCACAACATCCTGGGTATAAAACGCACTTTAAATATGAACGCAGCCCTGTATATGCGCATGACCTGCTTCATAAGTTATTTATTTCATCCTGTCCAGTAAATCTACTTCGCCGGTACTCATTTGCGGTCGGTAAATAGAACATTACAGTATAAGGTTATTTTTTTAAAATTATTTCCTCTTCGAAGCACAGTTTTTTAGTAATATTGCTTATTGCGGCTCTTCTTTTAATATTATTTTTTTATTCACTTAACTTATTGTTCCAAAGACATTAATTATCGCGATACAAGTCAATTAATTAATTCTAGAATTTTTTCATCCGAGAACGCAATGCGTTCAATAGATTTCGCCATTTTATTCTAACCTAAATACGACTGTTATAACAAAGGGTAGAAATATTTCTAGTTATCACAGTAACTGACATAACATTCTGCTTCGATAACTGTCAAATGTCAATGAAAATAAAAACTATCATAGCCGACTATGAAAATGCGTACCGCACTCCGATAAAGTATTTTATTAGAAAATTGTTAACATTTATTGTTATAAACTATACTCTTCAACCAACTTTAGTAAATCAAGAATGTTTTGTTACTATAAAAGGCGTTTTTAGCTACATTTCTAAAAATATTTTGCTTAACTAAAATCAGTAATTTTTATTTTATCTAGAACTATATTGTTGATACCTATTAATAATATCTAGGTAGTTCTTTGGAAAAAGTTGAGCACTTACTAAATACGCCGATTTTCACAAAAAATTTCACAAATCATCTAGAGCATATTAATATCACATTCCAAGAAAAACAAATCGCCGGAACCAACATTTAACACCTTTATTCTTAATTTTAAATTTCCACTTTTTTGATGTTTAAAAGTAAAATTATGACACATTTGACGTTTGGAATTGATTTAAGAGTAAAATTATGACACATTTGATGTTTCGAATTGATTCTGTGTAAACCATTCAAACATAGAATTGTCATTTACACATGCAGTGTTAACTTCACATCATTGTCATAAAAGAACCAAGAAAGCGATGTTGCCATATATATGTAATGGAACTTACATATATATGGAACATAGGAAGTTGTGAATAAAATCTAGTAGTGAATTGATGAATTTACAAACATGATATAAAATTAATGAAAATAAAGCTGAATTTATAAATAATCTCTAAAATTGGGGTATGATACCACAAGGGCAATTTATGTGCCCAGAGTGTAATCGTACTTTAAAATTATCTTTAGATGAAAGATTACAATTTTTTTATATTTAACACTGACCATAAAGTAGTTATTCGATAATTATACAAAGGAGCAGTTCAAATGGGTTCAAAATCACTCTATAAACAAATCTTAATCATAAAATTGTATTTTAGACCCGATAAATATTTTTGAAGATGTCGGGATTTAATAAAAAAAACGTAATAAAAAATTCCAGATACGGATACAAGACGAGTTTAAAGAAGGGAACTTTTTTTACAAATCTAAATCAGATCTAAAATTAGAATTAATGGAATAAAACAACTCGTAATAAAAAATTAATTTATTATAGGTGCATTCATATTGTAATGATGCATTAAAAAAAAGACTAACTCAAAGCTAACCAGTTACAGGACGATCCTAACAAACTAAAACCTATCCAAATCTAACCTAAACCTATACAATTAGGATTAATTAATTTATTTCTTTTTAATATGTCCAACAAGGATTAAGTGTGTTCGATAATTTGTCTAAAGACAGCCTAAATAACACATTTATTATATCTTTTTGTGTTCCTTTTTCACTAACTGGCTTAATGAGCCAATTTTTTATTCAATTTTATTTATAAATTACTCCTTTTTTTCAATTTGATTCAAAAATGACCTCCGCTTCCCGACCAACTGACACAGATCAAAGAATATTATTTCGTTCTCAACAGCTTAATATCAATATCGCTGAGTAATGAAAATCATGCAGTCACTATATTTTGTATCGCACTATGTTTATATTTTGAAGAAGAAAAATTAAAAAAATATTGCAAAATACAAATCAGTAAATATAAACTCAAAAAAACTCTGATTTAAGGATATTTTACACAACTTGGCAACATCATGTAAGTCATTGTGATGTATCCAAACAAAATTAACCTTAAAAATAATATATTTATCAAAATGGAAAAAAGGTCTTTAACAGTGGTTGCGGCAAAAAAATTTTTTTGGAAAGTGATATTTACACTATGTAGATGATTTCTACCAATTTTTATGAAAATCTGAGAGTTTCGTAAATGCTCAACATTTACCAAAAAATTTTAGGATAAATTTCTGGTCAAATATGAATTTACTTCGTAGAGATCTCATTAGTTCCGACCAGATTCTGATTTATGTAAAGAAAATTTTAATTTGTACTTATTTAAAATTTGAAAAACATGCTGACCTACCTTTGACAGCAGTAAATTGCGTTTTTCTTTAGAATTCAGCTTACATTAGTCCACAAATATTTCAAGTCCACAAATTGTTTAGTAAATCCACAAATTTGTCCAAACGAAATTTTTTATAAACATTTTAACCGCGTTACCGTTTCGACTGCTTAAAATCACTAGAACGATTCGTTCAAAAACGTTATTAGGACAATACGTAAAATATTAAAAAAACACATAAGCACAAACTAAATTAGGAATATTACTACATCGTTTAAAACTGACAGAATTCTGTCACTCTCACCTCACTGTCATTAAAAGATGCGAAAATTGATTATGCTCTCAGTTACGCTCAGCTGGCCAATTAGCGCGATGCATATTTTAGACTGACTCATTACATTTGTATTCATACAGGAATGCGCATTTAGCTGCTTACCGAGCTATTTTTACTTTCCAAACCCAACAAAGCTGTATAGAAAGAAGATATTAAATCATAATTTTTTTGGCCATATCCAGATTTTAACGGACCTTTAAGTTTTGAGGTCACCTGAATTAATTTCGTCCATTTTAAGCATGATGTCTGTCTATCTGTATGAACACGATACCGTATAAACGGCTGAACCGATTTAGACGAAATTTTATATACATATTTAGAGTAGCAAGGATATTGGTGTTAATCTGACAAGCGGAAGTCATTGTTATTAAGTGATGACATAATTACTAAATAAGATGGAAATACATTTTAACAAATATATTTTGTAGGCATTATAGTTTAATTTTGTATAATATAAATTTTCAAAACTTTTGCCATTGTTGCCAGATTTATCAGAAAGTTAATTTTTTCATATTTTTTTTTAATTGTAAAAATATGCATTTTTGTGAAAAATTACAAGCTATTAAAGTTGTAGAACAAAAAATTTTCTACACATTTTGCCCGTCCTGTTTTTTTCTACCTCAGCATAGTTTCGTCCCTAGAGGGAGTGAAAGAAATTTGTATAGACATTTGCTCCGTTTTGTAGATTTTGAAAAATTACAAGAGATCAAAATTATAGAGCATAAAATTGTCTACAAATTCTGTCTCTACTTTTTTATCTAATTTCTTATAGTATCGCTGCTAGAATTATGCCTATTTTTATTAAAAAATTTCTGAAGAATAATTGATTAAACAATTATTTTACTAGGAGTATTCGGAAAGTTGGGTGGGATTACCTCCTCTTTATTTCTTTTGATTATCTTTTCTATCATTTTGAATTCTTTTACATATTCTCCTCTTATTGGACTAAACGCACTCGTAAAATTTATATTTGACAACACGTTTCGTGAAATCACTTATGCGATTATCGATAGTTACGATACCACTAGTATTATATATCTGATAATCTTTCATACTATAAAAGTTATGAAGAAGTGCATGAATAAAAAATATTGTGAAAAATCATATTTCTGGTGATTTTAGAGGTTTAATACATCAGGCCTGCAATTATAAGAAGTTTCTTGTACCTTTATTGTCTCAGAACCTCTCCGATTACGATAGTCACTTTATTATTTAAGATCTAGTTCGAAAATGTAGAATACGGTTTCTACCACTAAACAAAGAAAAATGGATTTCCTTTACACAGCATCTTTCAAACACTAGCATTAAATTTGGATTTATTGACTCCTTAAGATTTATGAAAGCATCCCTGGATGAACTTGCATCGGCTTTGAAGATTGGAGAACTACATAATTTAAGATACGGATTTAGATAATCAGAGAAATTCAACTTACTTACTTGAAAGAAGTATTTTGTTATGATTATGTTGATAAAATAGAAAAATTAAAAGATACCTATTATTGATACTTTTTATAGTAAACTGCTGAATGCTTATAATTACTAGGAAGCAAAATTAGCAAAAATTATACAGTTTATACAGTTCCTTCAGAAATGATTGTCTAAGACGTGACCTGGTTGTCGATAAGAAATGTCGAAAATTGACACATGGTGTCAGAAGTGGGATCATAAAAATGACTGAAGAAACATCCACCCACCAGTTTGGCGTTGCAGGAATTCGCCTACCGAAAAATATTGTCTTACACACAGAAAACATGTGTTCCACATGGAAAGACTGGAGTCAACAATTTGAGTGGTATTCGGCAACTTTCCAAAAAGCCACCAGAAGTCCAAGCCACAATATTTATGACAGCCATAGGTCCAGAGGTTATTCAGATCTTCAACAATTTTAGTCTTACTGATGCTCAACAAAAAGATGTTAAAAAAATCAAAGAAGAGTTCAAAAAGTATTTCAACCCAAAAAAGAATATACCGTTCGAGCGCTACACGTTCTTTAAAATAATTCAAAAACAAAATGAAACCTTTGACGAATTTTTAACATTAATCAGCTCACACGCAAAAAAATGCGAATTTGGAAGTTTACTCGATGGCCTAATAAGAGACAAAATAATTTTTGGAATTAATTCCGATAAAATTAGAGAAAAGCTGTTAATAGAAGATGATGTGAAACTAGACAAAGCTATAGCAATATGTAGAGCTAGTGAGTAGGCTACCAGACAATTGAAAGAAGTCCAGAGTTCAGAAGTTAGTCAAGTGAATTTGCTAAAAAATAAACAAAAAAAAGCTGACAAAAAAGGCTCGGAAACTTCGACAGAAACTTTCAATTGCAAAAGGTGTGGCAAAATACATGGACCAAGAAGTTGTCCTGCTTTTAACAAGAAATGTGAATCCTGTAGTAAAAGAGGACACTTATCGCAACAATGCTTCTCAAATAAAAACAGACCAAGAGGTAAAAAGATAAATTCATTGGATGAAGAAGACAGTGAAGAAAGTGAAGAAGAGGTCTTATACATGAAGATGAAGATTGGCACGAAATAATAAAGGCCAATAAGAAAAAGTTTGAAGTCAAGTTAGACACTGGGGCTCAATGCAATGTTTTACCAAAATATATTGCAGAAAATATAGGGTCTCAAATAAGACCGTCCAAAACCAAACGACTAATAAGTTTTAGTGAAAACACAATTCCTGTCGTAGGTGAAACACTAGTCAAATGCAAAATAAAAAATTTGGAGACAATTCTACTCTTTAAAGTCGTTAATGAAGAGGTCCCGTCTATTTTAGGTAGAAAATCTTGTCAAGATCTAGGTTTAGTAGTCAGAGTAGAAGATGTTAGAGAAATACAAAATGATGACATCTTTAAAGGTCTAGGATGCATAAAAAATTATATATACGACATAGACTTGATTGAAAATCCTAAGTTTAACATACAGTCCGCAAGAAGAATACCTCATGCAATAAGAAATGACGTAAAAATGGAGTTAGATAATATGGTCAAGTTAGGGGTGATAAAACCTATAAAAGAACCAGTAGATCACCTAAGCCACTACTACCGCCACTATAGGGAATTCAATGTGTTAGAGAGAGAAGTATAGGAAATTCAGCGTACCAGAAAGAGACGCAGATAAAAATGGCGGCATGTGGCATACTTTAAATATTAGGATAGAAAATGGCTGCGGACTAAAAATATAGTACTCTTCATAACTCTAAGATGTAGTACTGCCGCTAACAAACAGATGGCGCTACTAGCCATCTTTTTGTAGCAATTCTTAAGCCACAATATAATATATCTTCGTAATTAATGGACCGATTTGGGTGAGTCAAACGGCATTATATTTGGAATATAACGTAAAATAATTACATGTCAAAAAATCCTGCGGAGAAGAAACGTCGAAAGGGCTTTAGCTTATATCTCCGTTACTATTGGTCCGATTTAAACGCGGGAAACGGCAGTGTATTTTAAATGTGACGTATAGGGTATACGTAATGAAAAAACATGCGCAGTACAAAAGCCAAAAGGACCTTGGCTTATATCTCCCTTACTATTGGTCCGATTTAAACGCGGGAAACGGAAGTGTATTTTAAATGTGGCGTATAATAAATACCAAAAGAAAGAACATGCGCAGTACGAAAGCCAAAAGGGCCTTAGCTTATATCTCCGTTACTATTGGTCCGATTTAAACGTGGGAAACGGCAGTGTGTTTTAAATGTG
Source organism: Neocrepidodera transversa (assembly GCA_963243735.1). Taxonomy (NCBI): domain Eukaryota; kingdom Metazoa; phylum Arthropoda; class Insecta; order Coleoptera; family Chrysomelidae; genus Neocrepidodera; species Neocrepidodera transversa. The sequence goes on from OY725338.1 coordinate 39,651,994, forward strand.
ACGTATAAAAAATACGTAATGAAAAAACATGCGCAGTACAAAATCCAAAAGGACCTTAGCTTATATCTCCGTTACTATTGGTCCGATTTAAACGCGGGAAACGGAAGTGTATTTTAAATGTGACGTATAATAAATACGTAAAGAAATAACATGCGCAGTACGAAAGCCAAAAGGGCCTTAGCTTATATCTCCGTTTCTATTGGTCCGATTTAAACGCGTAAAACGGCAGTGTATTTAATGTGACGTATAATAAATACGTAAAGAAAAAACATGCGCAGTACGAAAGCCAAAAGGACCGTAGTAAATATCTCCGTTCTATTAGTCTGATTTAAACGTGGGAAACGGCCGTCTATTTGAAATCTACCATATAATTAATACGTATAAAAAAATCCTGCGGAGAAGAAACGCCGAAAGGGCTTTAGCTTATATCTCCGTTACTATTGGTCCGATTTAAACGCGGGAAACGGCATTGGCTCAAAACGTGGTGGGGGAAAAAATGAATGAAATATATCACGTGACACATCATAGATTTAAATTGAGGAACAAATAGTCATAAAATCCCAACTACCCCCTCTAACCCTCAACTACCCAGTATTTACAGGAAAATTGATAAAATAGCTAATACCACAAGGAGTAAGGGACAAATAAGTATCAAATCCCAACTACCCCCTATAAAATCCCAACTACCCCCATCAACCCCAATATGATAGTTTCCCTCTACGCTGAATAGAAGAGTAGATGAACGAAAAATTATCATATACAGGGTGTGTCAAAAAGTAGCATTTACTAAAAAATCAATTGAGACCTTGTCATTTCCACTATAATATATCAGTGTTGATACTTTCGTACAAAAAGGCGTTACCAACTGTCTCTTAGTCTATAATTATTGCCAACATGATAGTTTCCCTCTATTTCACACATTTATCCTGCGCAGAAGAAACACCAAAAGGGCATTCGGGGCTAAGTTCGTTATCAACGGTCGGATTTAAACTCCGGAAATGGCAATGTATTCATACGAGCCCACTCTGGGGAAATTTGTTATACCGATTCATGGCGTGACGTCACAATTTCCCCAGATCTGGGGAAAAGTTTGTGAAGCTACGCGGGAAACGTGGGGACGCGAAGGTGCCAGCATTATCGACTACCGTCACAGCATTTGGAAAAAAATTTAATTCAACAAAAAAAAACGTGCGCAGAAGGAACGTTGACTCTCTATCTCCGTTACTATTGGTCGGATTTAAACGCGAAAAACTGCGCTATATTTGAAATGTGACGTAGAATAATTGCCTATAAAAAAATTCTGCGCAGAAGAAACGCCAAAAGGACCTTAACGTATATCTCCGTTACTATTGGTCGGATTTAAACGCGAAAAACGACGCTATATTTGACATTTGTCGTAGAATATTTTCATATAAAAAAATTCTGCGCAGAAGAAACGCCAAAAGGGCATTAACGTATATCTCCGTTACTATAGGTCCGATTTTAACTCGAAAAACGGCGCTACATTTGAAATGTGGCGTAGAATAATTGCAAATAAAAAAAATCTGCGCAGAAGAAACGCCAAAAGGACCTTAACGTATATCTCCGTTACTATTGGTCGGATTTAAACGCAAAAACGGCGCTATATTTAACATTTGTCGTAGAATATTTTCATATAAAAAAAATTCTGCGCAGAAGAAACGCCAAAAGGGCATTAACGTATATCTCCGTTACTATAGGTCCGATTTTAACGCGAAAAACGGCGCTACATTTGAAATGTGGCGTAGAATAATTGCAAATAAAAAAAATCTGCGCAGAAGAGACGCCAAAAGGACCTTAACGTATATCTCCGTTACTATTGGTCGGATTTAAACGCGAAAAACGGCGCTATATTTGACATTTGTCGTAGAATATTTTCATATAAAAAAAATTCTGCGCAGAAGAAACGCCAAAAGGGCCTTAACGTATATCTCCGCTACTATTGGTCGGATTTGAACTCGAAAAACGGCGCAATATTAGAAATGTGACGTAGAATAATTGTATATAAAAAAATTCTGCGCAGAAGAAACGCGAAAAGGACCTTAACGTCTATCTCCGCCACTTTTGGGCCAATTTTTATGACAAAAAACGGTTTCGATGCGTTACCAATATAGCTCTTTCTGATATGTGACCCATAATTTTTACTTTCTCGCTAGTATATTTTATTAGAACGTAACCAACATAGTACGTTCTCGTCAAATTTCTTTCTTGCTATTATATTTTAATAAAAGGTTACCAACATAGTACTTTATCGTCATATTTCTTTCTCGCTATAATATTTAAGTTTCTGTCATTTAATAATTTACCAACATAGTACTTTCTCGTCAAATTTCTTTCCCATTATAATATTTTAATACAACGTTACCAACATAGTACTTTCTCGGCATATTTCTTTCGCGCTATAATATTTAAATTTCCGGCATTTAATAATTTAATAACATTGCACTTTTTCAAAATATAAAGGAGAACAGTGTTGCCAATATAAATTCATTAGATAGCGTTATCAACATGATACTTTCTCGTCAAATTTCTTTTCTTCTATAATATTTTAATACAACGTTACCAACATAGTACTTTCTCGCTATTATATTTAAATTGCTGTCATTTAATAATTTACCATCATAGTACTTTCTCGCTATTATATTTAAATTTCTGTCATTTAATAATTAACCAACATAATACTTTCTCGTCAAATTTATTTCCCGCTTTAATATTTTAATACAACGTTTCCAACATAGTACTTTCTCACCAGATTTCTTTCTCGCTGTAATATTTAAATTTATATCAATTAATAATTTACCAACTTAGTACTTTTTCAAAATATAAAGGAGAAAAGTGTTGCCAACATAATTTCATCAAACAGCGTTACCAACATGATACTTTCTCGCCAATAATTTACCAACATGATTTCACCAAATAGTGTTACCGACATGATACTCTCCAATTTATGTTTTAAAAGACCAAGGATACTTTCCCGCCATAACTGCCATGTAAAACAACATTTGAACGTTTAGAAGTACCATAATTTTTACTTTCTCTCTATAATATTTAAATGGCGGTATAGCGGTCAACCGTCGCTGGCAGGGGATTGCATGATTTCACTTTACCGCGATAATATTTAACTGGCACGTAAAACAACATTCCAACGTTTAAAAGTACCATAATTTTTACTTTATCGCTATAATAGTTGATGAATAGTTAGGTGCGAAGTTATTGAAATATGGCAGCGAGCGAAAAAAAAAAGAAGGGACTTTTTTTAAGAATTTAATAAAATAAATATTTCAAAGTCCAACAATCGTTTTAAAAATAATATAAGTTAAAAACAGAAAAACACCAAAACAATTTTGTTTTTTTGTAAAAATATTTTTTCACTTTCAAGGTTCCAAAAGTAGAAAAACAGTAATAAATAATCAATGGTATAGTAATAATTCAATAATAAGAACTTCTAAATACCGAGGCAATAAATAAGAGAAAAATAATAATGATAATAATTAACAACAAATAAAAAGAAAAATCTTCAAAATTATAATAATCGGTAAATTATGGCGGTAAATCAAGGAAATTTATAAGCGACCGAATAAAAATGAGAGCAGATGATTGGAAAAGAAGAAGTGACAGAAAATAATTTTAGTGCGAATGAAAATACACCAACAAGAAAATGCAAAGAAAAAGAAACGCACCTTTTTTATTAACCAACACTAAAATCACACACAACACAATTGTCAGTTACTAGCAGGGCTAGTAATTAAATTCAACTTAAACTAACCTCTAATTTCACAAAATCTAGAATGTCACAAAGATGAACAATACCTATTTTTAGAAATACTGTCTAAAGGTTGAACAAAAAATTACCATTCAATCATATAGACAGTACCTCGGGAAATAAGTAGCTTGGTAATATTTGTTAAATTTACATGCAGAAAGTACCTTCTCGCACCCAATACTGACGTAATTCAGAACCGTGATAGAAAATACATCGTAATTCGTTCGACTTCCTAATATAATGAAAACTAAATAAAATAAGCGAATTTTAAAGTTAGAATTATGCGGTTTCACATATCGGTATATACAGGAAGTTGATGGATAAGCTGTTTACATTTTTGAAATAATGTATTCATTCTAGCATACTGAGTGTTTAAAACTTAAGAATAACAAGAGCTTAACTCTGTAATATACAAAGTGTTTAAAATTTATCTACTAATAATAAACTAATGTAGTCTTTCTGCTATAACCCATTTAATAATATTGAAATTCTAATATATAAAGTTTGTTAAAATTTACTGATAATAGGTCATTTTTTATATTCCAATATACTAATTAATAAATAAGGCTTTTATAATTTGTTAAAAAAGAAAATTACTAATATTTTTTTAATGTACAGGATGATTCAAAATTACGGATGAATAAAATTTTTTTAATCAAATTTCAATATTTCAAATGTATTAATAATAAATATTAAACTATATCCAATTTAATAATATTAAAATTGTAATATACAAAGTTTATTAGAATTTACTAAAAATAGAGTCTTTTTACATGTAGTGGCTTATTAAAAGCTAAGAATTTTATAATTTGCTAAAAATTTACTAAAGATTTATAATATACAGGACGATTAAAAGTTAAGCCTTTCAACTATGAACAAAATTTACTAATTAAATTCTAATCTACAAAGCGTTTGAAATTTATTAAGAATAAAATAATGTAGTCCTTCAACTATATCCAATTTTTTTTTTGAAATTCTAATATAAAGTATTAAGCATCGTAATGAAGTTGCACTAAGAGAAAGGAAATGATTTAATCAAAGCTGTTAAATTCATTTTTTTTTGTTTATTAACTCATAATAGACTTATCTCAGCTCTAATTTACATAAAAAATAGTTACCCAAAGAAAAAATTATACTTGTTACCAAATAGTTGGACTAAAAAAAAAATTAAGGCTTAAATTTAATAGAACAACAACAAAATATTAAGCATCGTAATGAAGTTACACTAAGAGAAAGGAAATGATTTAATCATAGCTGTTAATTGCATTTTTTTTTGTTTATTAACTCAGAATAGACTTGTCTATGCTCGAATTTAAATAAAAAAGTTACACTAAGAAAAATTGGACTTGTTACCAAATAATTTAACTAAAAAAAACTTAAGGCCTAAATTTAATAGAACAACAACAAAATAATAGACATCGTTATGAAGTTAGACTATGCAAAAAGTGATTTAACCATAGCTGTTAAATACCACATTTTTTTTTTATTAACTCATAATAGACTAAAATTTACATAAAAAAAGTTACACAAAGAAAAAAATTAGACTTGTTACCAAATAATTTTAGCGATATTACTTTTTATATATCTCTGGGGGGGTATCGTTTTCACGTAAGTTTTTACTCTTATTTTTAATTGTATTAGTATTGCAAATTAACACCTTTTTAGGAAGGCTCTGATGATGGCTTTATTTGCCGAAAGCGCTTGGCCGATTTTTTAATAAATTATTTATTTTACAAACTGACGTACTCTCTTTCACTTTTTACCTGATATTACTTTTACACTTCAATACCTAGTTTATCACTTTCCCCTTAATAAAACTTTGAAATATTTTAAATGAGACTTAAAAGTGATGACATTTAATATAGAAGCTTATAATATTTCTCTCTAACAATATATAATACCATTCTCAAAACAGTGTTGTTAACTTATTAATTTCAACCAATTTAAGGTTGTCAACATATAAGTTCTACCATTAACCAAATTACTTTATCGTTTCCAATATACATGTCAGTATTTTAGCTGCCCATGCTTTTTTTTCATCTCGTGATATAGTACACAAATAAAACGTATTATATTTTCTGGTTCTGATTTTTGCTATAAATAATTGGTCATAATTGAAGCTAAAAGTTAAAATTTTTTCACATCAAAAAAGTAAACGATAAAAAATTCTATTAGCGTTGTTAACCGACGTTTAAAACACAATTTGACGTTCTGTATTTTGGATCGTCAAAACGTACAATATTTCGGTAAGAAAAGATATAATTAAAAAAAGGAATAAGAGTCTTATAAAATTTTTATTAATTGATTACATATTTCCATCTAAATCATTAAGAACTCTAGTTTTATAAAAGTAAATATATTCTCTCAAAGTTATATTTAATAATTCATTTGACGATTGACAAAAAATATGCAAAAGTTCAAGTGGATTTAAAGCACATTCATTATGTACATAGTGATTTTTAATTAATTCAACAATATTATAATAATATGCACAGAAATTTAGTCCTTCCAACATTGAAATTCTGTATGATATCAGGTTACAATCGAGGTCAAGTATATGGATCACATCAGCTTGCTGTAGGAGAAATTCAACATTATGTTTGGTAACTGATAGCATCTTAACGCCTTCATAAACCATTTGACTAACCTCAGCATAGTCTCCACAAGGATAACTTATTGGTTCATATTCATCTGGTAACTGACTTAATGATGCATTAAAAAAATCGTTCATTTTATTTTGTAGAATATCGACAAATGTACTCCACTCAAAGGTACTAAACGATATCTTATCGAACTTGTGTCTTTGATTCAAAATTAGTGCAGGAGTGAAGGCTCTTGCAGGACTTATACCACAGCTGACATCTAATGGATCTAGAGAATATTTAGTTTGAAGTAGATAGTGGTCTTCTAATTTTGTGGCAATCTCGTACATTTTCAACACTTTGTCCAATTCACGATCATAATCTTCGCTGGATACTGGCGTTAGAGTTACTTTAATCTCGCTTTCCGTTTCATATCCGCTATCATCGCCATTATCGTTTGAAATACGTTGACATTTGACAGGTTCATCGTATTGAATCATGTTGGTTACTTCGTTATTGGAAGCTAAATCGTTACGACATTTATTGCCAATTAAGTTCGATCGACGTTGAAAACGACGAAAATCGACGAAAAACAACGAATACGGCAGCGTTCACTGACGCCACAATATTGGCGTCCTAGTGTGTTGTCCAATCAGATCTGTTGTAGTGCACAAAACATGGAAGTCGTATCGAAACTACCGATTTAATATGGAAATCAATGAAAAAAACAAACACATTTCTGCAATTCAGGGGCCTTTTGTGAAAGAGCCCAAAAAATGTTAAGCGTTCAGACCAACGTCCGACCGAAAGATTACTTTATATCTATGCTGTCGACTTTAATCATTCTGTTTCAGTATTTCAATATTAAAAATTGTATTTTAAAATTAGTGAACAATATGACTTTCGTCAGTGTTGACAGAAAACGCGATATGCCAAGTTTAGTTGAAATCATTAACGATTTAGCTTACAATAACGAAGTAACCAACATGATTCAATACGATGAACCTGTCAAATGTCAACGTATTTCAAACGATAATGGCGATGATAGCGGATATGAAACGGAAAGCGAGATTAAAGTAACTATAACGCCAGTATCCAGCGAAGATTATGATCGTGAATTGGACAAAGTGTTGAAAATGTACGAGATTGCCACAAAATTAGAAGACCACTATCTACTTCAAACTAAATATTCTCTAGATCCATTAGATGTCAGCTGTGGTATAAGTCCTGCAAGAGCCTTCACTCCTGCACTAATTTTGAATCAAAGACACAAGTTCGATAAGATATCGTTTAGTACCTTTGAGTGGAGTACATTTGTCGATATTCTACAAAATAAAATGAACGATTTTTTTAATGCATCATTAAGTCAGTTACCAGATGAATATGAACCAATAAGTTATCCTTGTGGAGACTATGCTGAGGTTAGTCAAATGGTTTATGAAGGCGTTAAGATGCTATCAGTTACCAAACATAATGTTGAATTTCTCCTACAGCAAGCTGATGTGATCCATATACTTGACCTCGATTGTAACCTGATATCATACAGAATTTCAATGTTGGAAGGACTAAATTTCTGTGCATATTATTATAATATTGTTGAATTAATTAAAAATCACTATGTACATAATGAATGTGCTTTAAATCCACTTGAACTTTTGCATATTTTTTGTCAATCGTCAAATGAATTATTAAATATAACTTTGAGAGAATATATTTACTTTTATAAAACTAGAGTTCTTAATGATTTAGATGGAAATATGTAATCAATTAATAAAAATTTTATAAGACTCTTATTCCTTTTTTTAATTATATCTTTTCTTACCGAAATATTGTACGTTTTGACGATCCAAAATACAGAACGTCAAATTGTGTTTTAAACGTCGGTTAACAACGCTAATAGAATTTTTTATCGTTTACTTTTTTGATGTGAAAAAATTTTAACTTTTAGCTTCAATTATGACCAATTATTTATAGCAAAAATCAGAACCAGAAAATATAATACGTTTTATTTGTGTACTATATCACGAGATGAAAAAAAAGCATGGGCAGCTAAAATACTGACATGTATATTGGAAACGATAAAGTAATTTGGTTAATGGTAGAACTTATATGTTGACAACCTTAAATTGGTTGAAATTAATAAGTTAACAACACTGTTTTGAGAATGGTATTATATATTGTTAGAGAGAAATATTATAAGCTTCTATATTAAATGTCATCACTTTTAAGTCTCATTTAAAATATTTCAAAGTTTTATTAAGGGGAAAGTGATAAACTAGGTATTGAAGTGTAAAAGTAATATCAGGTAAAAAGTGAAAGAGAGTACGTCAGTTTGTAAAATAAATAATTTATTAAAAAATCGGCCAAGCGCTTTCGGCAAATAAAGCCATCATCAGAGCCTTCCTAAAAAGGTGTTAATTTGCAATACTAATACAATTAAAAATAAGAGTAAAAACTTACGTGAAAACGATACCCCCCCAGAGATATATAAAAAGTAATATCGCTAAAATTATTTGGTAACAAGTCTAATTTTTTTCTTTGTGTAACTTTTTTTATGTAAATTTTAGTCTATTATGAGTTAATAAAAAAAAAATGTGGTATTTAACAGCTATGGTTAAATCACTTTTTGCATAGTCTAACTTCATAACGATGTCTATTATTTTGTTGTTGTTCTATTAAATTTAGGCCTTAAGTTTTTTTTAGTTAAATTATTTGGTAACAAGTCCAATTTTTCTTAGTGTAACTTTTTTATTTAAATTCGAGCATAGACAAGTCTATTCTGAGTTAATAAACAAAAAAAAATGCAATTAACAGCTATGATTAAATCATTTCCTTTCTCTTAGTGTAACTTCATTACGATGCTTAATATTTTGTTGTTGTTCTATTAAATTTAAGCCTTAATTTTTTTTTTAGTCCAACTATTTGGTAACAAGTATAATTTTTTCTTTGGGTAACTATTTTTTATGTAAATTAGAGCTGAGATAAGTCTATTATGAGTTAATAAACAAAAAAAAATGAATTTAACAGCTTTGATTAAATCATTTCCTTTCTCTTAGTGCAACTTCATTACGATGCTTAATACTTTATATTAGAATTTCAAAAAAAAAATTGGATATAGTTGAAGGACTACATTATTTTATTCTTAATAAATTTCAAACGCTTTGTAGATTAGAATTTAATTAGTAAATTTTGTTCATAGTTGAAAGGCTTAACTTTTAATCGTCCTGTATATTATAAATCTTTAGTAAATTTTTAGCAAATTATAAAATTCTTAGCTTTTAATAAGCCACTACATGTAAAAAGACTCTATTTTTAGTAAATTCTAATAAACTTTGTATATTACAATTTTAATATTATTAAATTGGATATAGTTTAATATTTATTATTAATACATTTGAAATATTGAAATTTGATTAAAAAAATTTTATTCATCCGTAATTTTGAATCATCCTGTACATTAAAAAAATATTAGTAATTTTCTTTTTTAACAAATTATAAAAGCCTTATTTATTAATTAGTATATTGGAATATAAAAAATGACCTATTATCAGTAAATTTTAACAAACTTTATATATTAGAATTTCAATATTATTAAATGGGTTATAGCAGAAAGACTACATTAGTTTATTATTAGTAGATAAATTTTAAACACTTTGTATATTACAGAGTTAAGCTCTTGTTATTCTTAAGTTTTAAACACTCAGTATGCTAGAATGAATACATTATTTCAAAAATGTAAACAGCTTATCCATCAACTTCCTGTATATACCGATATGTGAAACCGCATAATTCTAACTTTAAAATTCGCTTATTTTATTTAGTTTTCATTATATTAGGAAGTCGAACGAATTACGATGTATTTTCTATCACGGTTCTGAATTACGTCAGTATTGGGTGCGAGAAGGTACTTTCTGCATGTAAATTTAACAAATATTACCAAGCTACTTATTTCCCGAGGTACTGTCTATATGATTGAATGGTAATTTTTTGTTCAACCTTTAGACAGTATTTCTAAAAATAGGTATTGTTCATCTTTGTGACATTCTAGATTTTGTGAAATTAGAGGTTAGTTTAAGTTGAATTTAATTACTAGCCCTGCTAGTAACTGACAATTGTGTTGTGTGTGATTTTAGTGTTGGTTAATAAAAAAGGTGCGTTTCTTTTTCTTTGCATTTTCTTGTTGGTGTATTTTCATTCGCACTAAAATTATTTTCTGTCACTTCTTCTTTTCCAATCATCTGCTCTCATTTTTATTCGGTCGCTTATAAATTTCCTTGATTTACCGCCATAATTTACCGATTATTATAATTTTGAAGATTTTTCTTTTTATTTGTTGTTAATTATTATCATTATTATTTTTCTCTTATTTATTGCCTCGGTATTTAGAAGTTCTTATTATTGAATTATTACTATACCATTGATTATTTATTACTGTTTTTCTACTTTTGGAACCTTGAAAGTGAAAAAATATTTTTACAAAAAAACAAAATTGTTTTGGTGTTTTTCTGTTTTTAACTTATATTATTTTTAAAACGATTGTTGGACTTTGAAATATTTATTTTATTAAATTCTTAAAAAAAGTCCCTTCTTTTTTTTTCGCTCGCTGCCATATTTCAATAACTTCGCACCTAACTATTCATCAACTATTATAGCGATAAAGTAAAAATTATGGTACTTTTAAACGTTGGAATGTTGTTTTACGTGCCAGTTAAATATTATCGCGGTAAAGTGAAATCATGCAATCCCCTGCCAGCGACGGTTGACCGCTATACCGCCATTTAAATATTATAGAGAGAAAGTAAAAATTATGGTACTTCTAAACGTTCAAATGTTGTTTTACATGGCAGTTATGGCGGGAAAGTATCCTTGGTCTTTTAAAACATAAATTGGAGAGTATCATGTCGGTAACACTATTTGGTGAAATCATGTTGGTAAATTATTGGCGAGAAAGTATCATGTTGGTAACGCTGTTTGATGAAATTATGTTGGCAACACTTTTCTCCTTTATATTTTGAAAAAGTACTAAGTTGGTAAATTATTAATTGATATAAATTTAAATATTACAGCGAGAAAGAAATCTGGTGAGAAAGTACTATGTTGGAAACGTTGTATTAAAATATTAAAGCGGGAAATAAATTTGACGAGAAAGTATTATGTTGGTTAATTATTAAATGACAGAAATTTAAATATAATAGCGAGAAAGTACTATGATGGTAAATTATTAAATGACAGCAATTTAAATATAATAGCGAGAAAGTACTATGTTGGTAACGTTGTATTAAAATATTATAGAAGAAAAGAAATTTGACGAGAAAGTATCATGTTGATAACGCTATCTAATGAATTTATATTGGCAACACTGTTCTCCTTTATATTTTGAAAAAGTGCAATGTTATTAAATTATTAAATGCCGGAAATTTAAATATTATAGCGCGAAAGAAATATGCCGAGAAAGTACTATGTTGGTAACGTTGTATTAAAATATTATAATGGGAAAGAAATTTGACGAGAAAGTACTATGTTGGTAAATTATTAAATGACAGAAACTTAAATATTATAGCGAGAAAGAAATATGACGATAAAGTACTATGTTGGTAACCTTTTATTAAAATATAATAGCAAGAAAGAAATTTGACGAGAACGTACTATGTTGGTTACGTTCTAATAAAATATACTAGCGAGAAAGTAAAAATTATGGGTCACATATCAGAAAGAGCTATATTGGTAACGCATCGAAACCGTTTTTTGTCATAAAAATTGGCCCAAAAGTGGCGGAGATAGACGTTAAGGTCCTTTTCGCGTTTCTTCTGCGCAGAATTTTTTTATATACAATTATTCTACGTCACATTTCTAATATTGCGCCGTTTTTCGAGTTCAAATCCGACCAATAGTAGCGGAGATATACGTTAAGGCCCTTTTGGCGTTTCTTCTGCGCAGAATTTTTTTTATATGAAAATATTCTACGACAAATGTCAAATATAGCGCCGTTTTTCGCGTTTAAATCCGACCAATAGTAACGGAGATATACGTTAAGGTCCTTTTGGCGTCTCTTCTGCGCAGATTTTTTTTATTTGCAATTATTCTACGCCACATTTCAAATGTAGCGCCGTTTTTCGCGTTAAAATCGGACCTATAGTAACGGAGATATACGTTAATGCCCTTTTGGCGTTTCTTCTGCGCAGAATTTTTTTTATATGAAAATATTCTACGACAAATGTTAAATATAGCGCCGTTTTTGCGTTTAAATCCGACCAATAGTAACGGAGATATACGTTAAGGTCCTTTTGGCGTTTCTTCTGCGCAGATTTTTTTTATTTGCAATTATTCTACGCCACATTTCAAATGTAGCGCCGTTTTTCGCGTTAAAATCGGACCTATAGTAACGGAGATATACGTTAATGCCCTTTTGGCGTTTCTTCTGCGCAGAATTTTTTTATATGAAAATATTCTACGACAAATGTCAAATATAGCGTCGTTTTTCGCGTTTAAATCCGACCAATAGTAACGGAGATATACGTTAAGGTCCTTTTGGCGTTTCTTCTGCGCAGAATTTTTTTATAGGCAATTATTCTACGTCACATTTCAAATATAGCGCAGTTTTTCGCGTTTAAATCCGACCAATAGTAACGGAGATAGAGAGTCAACGTTCCTTCTGCGCACGTTTTTTTTTGTTGAATTAAATTTTTTTCCAAATGCTGTGACGGTAGTCGATAATGCTGGCACCTTCGCGTCCCCACGTTTCCCGCGTAGCTTCACAAACTTTTCCCCAGATCTGGGGAAATTGTGACGTCACGCCATGAATCGGTATAACAAATTTCCCCAGAGTGGGCTCGTATGAATACATTGCCATTTCCGGAGTTTAAATCCGACCGTTGATAACGAACTTAGCCCCGAATGCCCTTTTGGTGTTTCTTCTGCGCAGGATAAATGTGTGAAATAGAGGGAAACTATCATGTTGGCAATAATTATAGACTAAGAGACAGTTGGTAACGCCTTTTTGTACGAAAGTATCAACACTGATATATTATAGTGGAAATGACAAGGTCTCAATTGATTTTTTAGTAAATGCTACTTTTTGACACACCCTGTATATGATAATTTTTCGTTCATCTACTCTTCTATTCAGCGTAGAGGGAAACTATCATGTTGGGGTTGATGGGGGTAGTTGGAATTTTATAGGGGGTAGTTGGGATTTGATACTTATTTGTCCCTTACTCCTTGTGGTATTAGCTATTTTATCAATTTTCCTGTAAATACTGGGTAGTTGAGGGTTAGAGGGGGTAGTTGGGATTTTATGACTATTTGTTCCTCAATTTAAATCTATGATGTGTCACGTGATATATTTCATTCATTTTTTCCCCCACCACGTTTTGAGCCAATGCCGTTTCCCGCGTTTAAATCGGACCAATAGTAACGGAGATATAAGCTAAAGCCCTTTCGGCGTTTCTTCTCCGCAGGATTTTTTTATACGTATTAATTATATGGTAGATTTCAAATAGACGGCCGTTTCCCACGTTTAAATCAGACCAATAGAACGGAGATATTTACTACGGTCCTTTTGGCTTTCGTACTGCGCATGTTTTTTCTTTACGTATTTATTATACGTCACATTAAATACACTGCCGTTTTACGCGTTTAAATCGGACCAATAGAAACGGAGATCTAAGCTAAGGCCCTTTTGGCTTTCGTACTGCGCATGTTATTTCTTTACGTATTTATTATACGTCACATTTAAAATACACTTCCGTTTCCCGCGTTTAAATCGGACCAATAGTAACGGAGATATAAGCTAAGGTCCTTTTGGATTTTGTACTGCGCATGTTTTTTCATTACGTATTTTTTATACGTCACATTTAAAACACACTGCCGTTTCCCACGTTTAAATCGGACCAATAGTAACGGAGATATAAGCTAAGGCCCTTTTGGCTTTCGTACTGCGCATGTTCTTTCTTTTGGTATTTATTATACGCCACATTTAAAATACACTTCCGTTTCCCGCGTTTAAATCGGACCAATAGTAAGGGAGATATAAGCCAAGGTCCTTTTGGCTTTTGTACTGCGCATGTTTTTTCATTACGTATACCCTATACGTCACATTTAAAATACACTGCCGTTTCCCGCGTTTAAATCGGACCAATAGTAACGGAGATATAAGCTAAAGCCCTTTCGACGTTTCTTCTCCGCAGGATTTTTTGACATGTAATTATTTTACGTTATATTCCAAATATAATGCCGTTTGACTCACCCAAATCGGTCCATTAATTACGAAGATATATTATATTGTGACTTAAGAATTGCTACAAAAAGATGGCTAGTAGCGCCATCTGTTTGTTAGCGGCAGTACTACATCTTAGAGTTATGAAGATATTTTTAGTCCGCAGCCATTTTCTATCCTAATATTTAAAGTATGCCACATGCCGCCATTTTTATCTGCGTCTCTTTCTGGTACGCTGAATTTCCTATACTTCTCTCTCTAACACATTGAATTCCCTATAGTGGCGGTAGTAGTGGCTTAGGTGATCTACTAGAACCTACACCTGTTGTCAGTCCTATGGTGATAGTACATCAAAAGGGTAAAATTAGGATTTGCCTAGATCCCTCTGATGTCAACAAAAACATCTTAAGGAGACATTACCACTTAAAAACGCTTAGCGAAATTTCGACTCGAGTACATGGAGCTAAATGGTTTTGCCTATTAGATGCAAAAAGAGGTTTCTGGCAAATTAAAGTCACAGAGAGAACACAGAGGTACCTAACATTTGCTACGCCTTGGGGAAGATACAGTTTTATTCGTCTATGCTTTGGTAGCCTCAGCACCAGAAGTATACCAAGAACTTATGTCTTCTCTTTTTGAAAATATTCAAAATACAGAGTGTTCAATGGATGACGTGTTAATATTTGCAGAAACCAAGGAAAAATTGCGCGAAATCACAGCACAGGTGATAAAAAGACTCAAAGAAGCAGGCGTAAAATTGAACAAAGAAAAATGCGTATTTGAAGCCAACCAAGTAAAATTCTTAGGTCATTTACTTTCGGAAAAAGGACTGTCAGTTGATCCTGAAAAAGTTGCTGCCATTAAGAAACTGAAGCAACCAACAAACAAGAAAGAGCTACAGAGGCTTCTGGGAATGGTAACTTATCTTAACCATTTTATAAAAAATATGTCAGAGCCGACAGAACCATTACGAAAATTATTGAAAAAAGACGCAGAATTTGAATGTAGCCATGACCAAGAAGATGCTTTTTCAAGAATAAAATAACAATTAACGACTGCCCCTGTTTTAAAATTCTATGACGTCAACAAAGAAGTGACGTTATCTGTAGATGCTAGTTCGAAGAGTGTTAGAGCTGTACTTATGCAAGAAAATCAGCCAGTAGCATATGAAACCAAGGCACTCTCAAAATCTCAAGAAAATTATCCACAGATAGAAAAAGAAGCTTATGCGATTAAATTTGCGTGCGAAAAGTTTCACCAGTATATTTACGGAAAACTGCTAACTATAGAAACTGACCATAAGCCTCTGGAGGTAATATTTAAAAAACCAATACATTCAGCACCAGCACGACTAAAACGAATCATCTTTGATTTAGCACAGTATTCTCCAAAGGTAATATACAAAAAAGCTGCAGATATACCAATTGCAGATATTCTTAGTCGCGATTGCCTTCAACAACCTGCCATGGATGAGGAAGAACTTTAGGTACAAATAGTGTTGTCTATATCCAGAAATGCTAGAGAAGAAATTGTTTTATCAACTGCACAGGACTCTGAACTTCAAACTTTAATAACTTTTATTCAAAATGGCTTTCCCAAGGAAAAAGAACAACTTCCGACAATCGTTCAACACTATTTTAATTTTCGAGAAGAACTTGCTTTTTATAACGGTATGGTGTTTAAAGGAGAAAAATTAGTTGTCCCAAAGTCACAAGTAAATAAAATGCTCAAAAATATCCATTTAGGCCATTTAGGTATTCAAAAATGCTTGCCTCGAGCTAGAGAACTTCTATACTGGAAAGGACAGGCCAATGACATTATTTCATACGTCCAAAAATGTACCGCTTGTGAAAGAACTCAAGGGGCTAACGCACAACTAACAGTTCTTAATAAAGAAATACCAGAATTACCTTGGCAAATTGTTGCCTTAGATCTGTTTGGGTTTAAAGGACACGAATATCTTTGTATTATAGACAGCTATTCCAGTTATGTGGATTTTAAACTAATAAATGGTTTTACATCAAGACAAGTAATTGAACAGTTCAAAGAGTGGTTTTCAACACATGGGATCCCAGAAAAATTAGAAAGTGACAATGGTCCCTGCTTTGCATCGAAAGAATTCAGAGAATTTAAAAATATATGGGGGTTCGAACATCAAACGATTAGCCCCCACCATAGCAGAGGAAATGGTCTTGCTGAAAAGGGAGTAAGCATAGCGAAAAATATTCTAGATGCCTCATCGATCAAAGTTACATAAAACTAGCACTCTTAAATTACAGAAATACACCAAGAACTAATTTGGGGTCACCTAACCAACGTTTATATAGTAGAATGACCCAATCAACAATTCCTGTATCAAAGGATAACCTTAAACCAAAAATAATAACCGATGTTGCCAGTGAATTAAAAAGACAAAGAGAACTACAAGCAAGATACAGTAATTACCACAAAAAGAATTACAAAAATGAAATTGAAGTAGGTGACAGAATAAGATTGAAAACTGCTCACAGACAATGGGAAGGAGGACAAGTCGAAGCAGAGTTAGAGGAAAATCCAAGATCTGTCATCGTTAAAAGTGATGATGGAACGTTAAATAGGCGAAACGCTGAAGTTTTACATAAAACCGAAGCGAACCTGTCAAAAGACAAAGAAATTGTGATTATACCTAATCAAGAAAGAAATAACACTTCTGAGGTTGCACAGGACTCAGAATTTAACACTGACAGAAAATTGGAAAACATACCGCCACAAGATATACCTAAATTTAAATCACAAGAGAACTACATTACAAGATCAGGAAGAGTGGTAAAACCAGCGAAGAGGTTTAACCTTTAGCAGAAACAAGTTTTAATTGTTAATTATTTTGTTATATTTTATTTGTTTATAGTTTGTGTTCACTTCGAAGGGAGGATGTAACATTAAGACATACCTTAATGGAAACTCACTTGACGTGACCACTTTGTCAGTCAGTTAACAACGAATTTCAGATAAGAAATATACTTGTCGTAAAGCTCAACTTGTAATATTATTTTATAAAAGACTTATCTTTACACTTTCTGCGATTTCTTCAGCTTTCTTAATATATTTCTTTTATCTCCGCACCTAACCTTACAAATTCCATTTTTAATTACAATCCTTTTTTTTACAAAATTTTATATTAATTTTTTATTGACATTTTTTTTTCTCTGACAATCAATAATCATCATTCAATTTTTTTTAACCCAAAAAAAATTTACCTTCTATTTTTTTTGAAAAAACTATAATTTTTTTTTTTTCCCCAACCCGATGACAATTCATTTCACCTGATCGGCAATGTCATCCAACCTGTCACAGGAATTTCAAACTTCAAATAGCTTAAGCCCTATTCATATTACCAAGATTAATTTGTACTTTACATCATTTAGTAAAATTTCATTTTAATTTACATTTTTCTTTTTAATGTTAAAAATAAAGGAATACTGTTAATTTTACTTGCAATTACTATTCATTTTTTTTTAACTCAACCAACCCTTACTTACTATATATAATATTTTATAACAAATCATACAAATTTCCTAACAATTTCCCAAAATTTTCATTTAAAATTTTCTATACAGTGGTAAAATTTTAAATGTAACATTTTCCTAATCTACTACAACATAACTAAAACTAAAAATTAAAATGTTAATATAAACTTTAAGATTCTTCTGTCAGAAATCTATATATTTGATTAATATGAAAATTTCCCCTTATTATATTCGTATATGGATCTTTTAAAATATAACTATTATTACCCTTATCATTGTCGATTAAATACGGACCTTCAAATGGTAATTGCAACTTTGCACATTTATTTTTTTTTTATTTGGAATTTTTAAAGCTCTAACCAGTACTAATTCTCCTTTATTGAATTTCAGCGATTTAATTTTCGTTTTCTTTTTTTTAATATAATTTTCTGCATTTCTTTTTATTCTCTTATTAACTTTTTCCATAATTTCGTCATATGTTTCGTTCTTCTCCTTAATCCAGGGTCGCTTACGCATTTTGTTTTCCATTAACCTAATAGGAATTTCCAGTGTACTTACATTTGGTAATTCATTCATATAAATACTAATTTCTTCCAATTTATTTTCCCAATTCTTAAGTTCATTATGTGTCAACATTCTTAGATCTTTAATTATTTCTCGAATATATCACTCTGTAGGATTTGCAGCTGAATGTCGAATACTAATGTATCTAGGTTCTACATTATTTTTTATAAAATAATTCTTTAATCTATTATTATTAAAATATGTTGCATTATCCAAAATACATTTCCCTGGTCTTCCTTTTTCTTCAAAATAATTTTGTAAATTCTTGATTACTGTCTTTGTATTGGTTTTACTGCATGGATATACAGTAATAAATTTTGAAAAAATATCCACTATCACAAAAATATGTTTATTACCTTGATAACTCTTTATTAAATTTGACATAAAATCAATTGCTATCATATCCAATGGTTTCTCTGCTACTATTGACTTTGAAATCCCTTCATTATGAAAATTTTTACTCTTTACAATTTGACATGTAGAACATTTTCTTATAATGTTTTTTGATAATCCTTTATTGAAATATAATTTTCTCTAAAAATTAACCAGGTCTTCCGCATTCCTTGATGTCCATGTATTTCATGTATTTCTTTTATTATCTTCTCAGTTAGTTTTGTTGAAATTAGATGCATTTCTTCCCCTTCACTTCCTTTATACCATACCTTCTCGATTTCATTATATTTTACCCTTTCTTTTTCTTTCTGTGTTCCTTTTGATCTTCAAAAATCTGCTTTCGTGAAAATACCCCTTCTTGTTCTTTCAACCAATTAATTCCTATTTGAACTTTTTTTTATCACCACTATTTTTATCATCCATTCTTGTGATGGCATCTGCTATTACGTTTAATTTTCCAGATATATGTCGAATTTCAAAATCATATTCTTGCATTAATATGGCCCATCGATGAATTCTACTATTTTCAAATTTATTATTCAATATAAATACTATTCCCATATTATCTGTTTCTATTATAAACTTATTTCCTAGTAGATAGAATCTCAATTTTTTAATACAAAAAATAATACTAGCTAACTCTAATTCTCCAACAGTATAATTTCTTTCATGTTTTTTTGTAGTCCTAGATACAAAACATATAGGAACTTCTCCATTGTTCTGTTCTTGAACCAATACTCCAGCCAATCTTTGTATTGAAGCATCTGTTCTCAAAATAAATTTATTATTATAATCTGGATGGTATATTCTGATCTTTTTTTCAAAACTTTCTTTAATTTGTTGAAATGCTTGTTCCCTTTCTTCTGTCCATTTCCATTTTACTCCTTTTTTTAATAAATCTATTAAAGGAAGTTCCTTCTGTGTAATATCAGGTATTAACCTCTTAAAATAATTTAACATACCTAAAAATCTTCTTAAAGTTCTCAAATTACTTGGTCTTTTATATTCCTTTATAATCTTAATCCTTTCTGGATCCATTTCCACTCCTTCTTGATCTATTTTATATCCAAAATATATTACCTTTTATTTATAGAATTGACATTTATTAATATTCAGTTTCAAACCTGCTTCATCCAATGCCTTCATCACTATTTCCAAATGTTCTTGATGTGCTTCAATAGTTTTAGAAAAAATTAAAATATCATCTATATAATGTAAAACAAATTCTTGTGAAGTGCTCTTACCAATGCTGCACATGCACTTTGCAGTTCAAATGACACGACACAAAATCTATATACTACACCATCTATTGAAAACCCCGTATATTTTCGACAATCTGGGTGTAATGGTATAAGCCAAAAGCTATGTTTTAAATCAAATTTTGTAAAAATTTTTATATGTGTAATTCTACCTAAAATTGCTTCTGTTGACATAGGAGCTTTATATTGGGGTATTGTAACTTTATTAATTGTCCTAGCATCCAAACATAATTTTATTTCCCCATTTTTTTTACCACTACAATAGGATTAATAAATTGTGTATCACTACATTCCATAATACCGTCGTTAATTAATTTATTTATTTTCTGATTTACTTGATTTTTATATTTAAATGGAATTGGAATATGTTTTAATTCTAAAATTATTTTCATCTTTCATTTTTATTTTATGCACATATTCTTTAGCTACCCTTGATTCCTTTGAACTCAACTTTTCATATTTTTTTACCAATTGACTAACAATATTTAAATATTTTTCCTGGCAATCAATAATAATATTATTATTAAATTCATCACTATTATCCTTATTATTAATATTATCATTATTTTCTTTACAGATCATATTCATAGTAATTACATTCTCTTGACTGATATCATTTTCTTCTAAATTTCCCCACTTTAATTCTGTCCAATTTTCATCTATTCTTAATTTCCTAGTTTCATAATTAATGATGGCATTATATTTTTGTAACTGATCACTGCCCAATACTATATCTGGTTCTATATTCTCTACAATTATTAATTCAAATTTTATACTTTTCCTATTTATTTCTAAATCTAAATTTATACCTTTATTAACCTCACATAATTTTTTTCTATTTGTCCCTATCAAAACTAATTTTTCAATTCTAATTATATCATTATGCACTTTAGGCAATTTATCTATTAATTTTTGATTTACAATAGATATTTCTGAACCTGTATCTACAATTATTTTTACTTTTAATTTACTGATTTCAGTTTCAAATATGATTAACCCCAAATTTTTATCCTGCGCTATATAATCATCTAATTTAATAAATTCCCGAGGATGTGCATATGTACAAATATACAGATTCCTGTCTAAAGTGCAATCTAATGAAAAATCTGAGACTGTTCCCCATTTTCAATTAATAGTTCTTTATCTACCTTTGCATTAGTACAACTACTACATGTGGGGTTATTTTGTTCCTCTACTGATACATAATTAATCTGTCTGTTCCTATTTCTTGAATTTGATCTAAGTCTATTGTCTTCTGTATTATTACCTTCCCTATCCTGGTTATTATTTTATAAGACCCTTTATTATTATTGCTTCTATAATTATTATTATTATTCCTGTCATTACTGTAATTATTTCTATAATTATCACTATTAGACTTCTTATTGTTTTCTGCATTATAATAAGTATTATTGTTTCTAAAATTATTAGAATTATCATATCTATTATTATTTCTTCTGCTGTCACTGTTAAAATTCCTAAAATTATTATTATTATCTTCATAATTATTTTGTCTCTGATTTTGTCTATTAATCAAATCTCCATAATAGTTATTTTCCCAATTACTTTGTCTATATCGTGGAGTTCTGTCAAATTTTGTTGAATTTTGTCATGTTAATGTATTAGGATTATAATTGTTACTGTAATGTTTCGTAATTTCTTTTCTTTTCAAATAATTACTCAATTGTTCTATAGTTTTAATATTCTGTAGTGCAATTATCTCTGCTATCTCTATTTTATAATGTCTAGAAATAAACATCACTATTTCTTCTTCTTGCATCTTGGGATGAAGCTATTTAGCTGTGGTATATATTTTAAAATTAAATAGTTATGCATTACTATTTAATTTTTAATTTATTTATTTCGTCACTTATTATTTTTATTTCATTTTTAAATCTTTCTAACTTTTCCCCTATTTTTTTTCAGTGTTTTCCATAATCTTGTCTTCTACCTCCTTTATATTCTGTTCTAGTTGCCCTTCTATTCCGGTAATAGTATTTAACCACTTATTTTCCAAAATTGTTATTCTTTCTGCATTATCTTGTTTCCCTAATTTTACTTTCTCTATTTCTTCTTCTATTTTCTGCAAATTATGCTCTTTTCTTTGAAGTATATTAAATTTTTCATCTTGTAATTTCTCAACTTCTACTATTCTTCCTATCATTTCTATTCTTATTTCTTTTTTTGTTTCTTCTAATTTATTACCAGTATATACTCTCAATTCTACAATTTTCTGTATCATTTCAATTTTATTTTCCTTAATTTCTTGTTTAATATCCTTTTTTATATCTTTTCCCATATCTTGTCTAATTTCCTTCCCATATCTTGGATTTTGGTATCCATTTTCTTATTATTTTCATTCATCTGAAGCATCGTTTGTCTTAATACATCCATAATATTCTCTTGTTCTTCTTTTTTATTTTGTTTTTCTCGTAATTGCTCTTCTTTTGATTCACCTACACTTATTCCATCGTATTCTTCCATAATTTGTTCTGGTATTTCTACAATATCACCTTGTCCTATTTCAACTCTTCCTCTTCTTCCATTTTCCAATGTTCTTTCCACCTCTCAAATCCATACTAGTTCATTCACTATACAACACCTTTTATTTTACTACCAATATCTCACACAGTATATCACTTAATATTCCACTTTGTTATAATATTTTTTTTAGTCGTTATTTATTGTAAAAGTTATTGTCAATGCTGTTACGAATTTTATTTCTAATTTTGTTTTATGACCCCTATTATATTTTGTTTTAAATTTATTCTATCAATCAAAATTAACAGTTCTCCTTTAATAAAGAAAAATATAAATAAAAAAAAATTCTTACCATTTCTCGTTTTAAAATTTGATAAATTTTTGTTACTTCCACCGATCAAACTAAATTGCTCCAAGCTGTTTTTATGAGTGCCCCACGTTGGGCGCCATTTGTAATAAGAAATTCCTGTCTGAATAGTGAATTCAATTTTCTAACCTGTAGAGCGATTCTCAAATGGGTTAGGTTCAAAGGCCTTAAAAAAATGAAATATATAATATTAAAAATAAATTAAACAAATAACAATTTTCTTTTTAATTTCCTTCTTCTTTCTGCTATTTCTTCAGCTTTCTTAATATATTTCTTTTATCTCCTCATTTCACTTCTGCTCTTTACCTCTCTCTATCTCTCCTAATTTTTAAATGTATGCTTTTCTTCTGAAATAGTAGTTCAACTGTATCTATTTGTAGTTCTTCTAAACTCGCCTCCTGTCAGCTTCTTATGATTAAACGTTTTAAATGAAATAAAAGTGCTTACTTTTTTTATAAATTGTTTTATTCCTTCTCTTAGTCAATCAATATCATTCTAGTTATCATGTACCTTACAAATTATATTTTTAATTACAATCCTTCTTTTTTACAAAATTTTATATTAATTTTTTATTGACATTTTTTTTTTCTCTGACAATCAATAATCATCTTTCAATTTTTTTTTAACCCAAAAAAAATTTACCTACTATTTTTATTTAAAAAACTATAATTTTTTTTTGACCCCAACCCAATTCATTTCACCTGATCGGCAATGTCATCCAACCTGTCACAGGAATTTCAAACTTCAAATAGCTTAAGCCCTATTTATATTACCAAGATTAATTTGTACTTTATATCATTTAGTAAAATTTCATTTTAATTTACTTTTTTCTTTTTAATGTTAAAAATAAAGGAATACTGTTAATTTTACTTGCAATTACTATTCATTTTTTTTTAACTCAACCAACCCTTACTTACTATATATAATATTTTATAACAAATCATACAAATTTCCTAACACTTACCCAAAATTACCAGGTATATCAAATTTCATAACAATATATATATTGATATGAAAATTTGATATGAAAATTTAAAATAGCATGATACCAGGTCATTTCAGATGTCATATCTATGATGATCAGTCCTGGTTGACTAACAATCTGGGAATTTAAAAAAAAAATTAATCAAGTGAGAAACAAAAAATGAGGATGACTTTTGTCAATTTTGAAATATTTGATATAATAAAAAATGTTTGAAATTGTCAGAGATGAATTATAAGAAATAAAATTAAACTCAAGGTAATCTTATTATTACACAGAATAACAAAAAACTTAAAGTAAAAGGAATACAAAAATAAATATACAAAAACAGAAATAGAATAAATAAATATAAGGAGATGAAGTCATTTAGATTAAATTATATGAAGAGATAGAAACGAGAAAATTAATTTGAAGATACATATACAAACAAATATAAAGTAGGAGGTAATACACGGACAACGTCAAGAAACAGATAGGAGACACATTAGTGAAAAGGAAAAACTGACAGAAGTTAAAGAAGTACCAGGACATGCACAATTTAAATAAACTGTATTTTTTTTATAATTTTTAAAGTTTATAGTGAATTGAACCCAACCCGGATTGAGAATTATAGATAGGACATCTGAAATACCGGGTAGTCCGTATCAATATATACGGTGTTGTTAGTGAATGTCCAAACTAATATAAGTAGTTTCCGCCTTCTCAAGCAGCTATGTATGCTTAACTTCGCAGATAACTTTCAAATTGCTTTATTAATCGACAATTTTGATAAGCCAAACTAAGGGAAAATTGATATTTCAATTTTTTTGGTTTATTTTAATAAAAATTTTGATACAAAAGAGTACGATAATTTACGCGAATTTTAGGATTTATTTGCGATTTTATTTGTGGAAGAATTTAATTAAAACCCAGCCATTGCAAAGAATTAACCTTTATAAACACATTTTTAATTTAACTTTCAATATACTTGCTATTGTTTGTTTAACCTGTGCGAAGTAAAATTAACATGTTTTAGACTATATTTTACATATGTCATTTCCCGCCTAAAACCCAGCCTTAAATCTATTTACTTATAGCTTCTTTAAAGTAGATTGTAAATTATATATAATAAAAAAGAGAACGTAAACTTCAATTGAGTTTAAAGACGAAAATTATAAACTTATGAATAACGCTGTATTTGGTAAAACTATGGAAAATATAAGGAAATATAGAATAATTGTATCACCTCTGAATGAGAACGGCACAAAATTAGCTCAGACATCTCCTCAGTTGTATAATATAATTATTTTTAATGATAATTGAATGGAAATTGTGTTAAAATTAATCGAAAATAGTATTCAACAAACCACTCTACCCAGGTATGGTGTTTTAAGATATTAAAATAATGTACAGACATAGATACATCATAAAAAAATTGATTTTTTAGACTCAAAGATATCGAATTTTTATCTGAAAACATTACTTTCCCTTTATACATGTTATACATAGCGGAACGAAGACTAGGAATCTCCAGTACCTAGTGTAGATTTTAACAGTGTTTTTAAATACTTTTTCTGAGATCCAATCAATGCAAGGATTTGAATTGTATCTAACTATATTTTCCACAAAATATATGTTTGAAAACGACATGTAAAAAATTACAATCAAAGGTAGGGGAGACCGGGGTTGGTTGAGCGCAGGGGCAGATTGGATCATATGCCATATCTCGGCAATAACTTGAGCTGTTCTCAGGCACATATGTTCTTTACACCATCAAAACAGTGTAGAGTTAACTACTGTGGCCGACGGTTCTGTTTTTTCTCAATTATCCTTGTCTACAGATATTTCATACTGGTGAGTAAATATTTCATGTTGTGATGAATATGTCTTAGCACTTCAGGCATAGAGATATTATAAGTTAGGAAAGTTTTTGGCGAAACTGGTGATATTTTTCATTGAATCAAAGTGATAAAATTATTTCTTGTCTTATCCCCGAAGTGTAAATGAAAATGGAATGTGCTTGAGGCGCTGCTTGAGCCATTTCACGGGGGCTGGTTGAGTCATGATTGAATTAACCTCATCGACTTCATTCAAGCTTTTATTACAAATTATAGATATTTCTAGGTTTGCTGATATTGGTTACAGAAAAAAACAGAATATTGAGTACAAAAATGAGAAACTGTAAAAGAAAGTCTGAGAGATGAACAACTCCCTCAGATCTGATGCTGAGAGCTGCAATCAAAGTGAAAGTGGACAGTATATATTTTGGAAAAGCAGCTAATGATTTCCAGATATCCTATTAGACATTGAGAAAATATTGTAAACATTTCTCAGGAGACGTATATTCGGAAAATGTTATGTCTCCGTGGAATACATACAAAACCGAAAGGTTGCTTAGACATGTTACAATGTTATCAATTTTTTTTTAAATCTTTTCTTTCTGTGGGTATTTAGGAAGAACAGCTGACAAATTATTTGAAAAAGGCTCTGACATTTATTATGGACTTTATCCAAGAGAAGTTAGAAGAATGGCATATTTGTACGCAGTATCCTTAGATATGAGTTACCCAAACCCTTGGAGACACGATGAAATTGCAAGTGCATACTGGTTTTCGGAATTTCTCAAAATGAATGGTAGTTTATCGATCATATACCCGGAGGCAACTAGTTTAGCCAGAGCCACTTAATTAAACAAAACAACAGTTTAGAAATTCTACGACAATTTGAAAAATGTTCTAGATCGACTTAAATGTGGACCCGGCGATATTTGGAATATGGCTGAAACTGGGGTTACTACAATACAGAAGCCAGATCGCAATATTACTCGTCGTGGTGTTAAACAAGTGGAAAGAGTAACATCAGCAGAAAGAGGGACACTGGTCACGACTGCGTTTGCTCTTTCTGCTACCGGAAATACAATTCCACCAATGTTTGTATTTCCGAGGGTGCACTTTAAATCTCACTTTTTGAATGACAGTCCTCCAGGTAGCATATGAGTAGCCAATTCTTCTGGCTGGATGAAAGAGGAGCATTTTATTGATCATGCAAAATATTTTGTATTCAATACAAAGTCTTCAAAGGACAAACCAACTCTCCTTCTATTGGATAACCACGACTCACTTCTTTGAGTGTATGCTCTGGATTATCTAAAGAGTAATGGAGTAACTCTTTTATCATTTCCCCCTCACTCTAGCCATAAGCTACAACCGTTGGATCGGAGTGTATATGGATCATTCAAAAAATACGGTAATGCCGCCTGTGATTCATGGATGACTGAGCATCCAGGGGCCACAATGACTATATATGATGTCCCTGGTATTGGTAGATCTGCATTACCATTAGCCGCCACATTAAATAACAAACTTGCTGGATTCAAGGTGGCAGGTACTTCACCATTTGATAGAGATGTATTTCCAGATGTAGAGTTTATGACAGCGTACGTTACCGATAGGCCAAATTCAGAGAATGAGGTAGAGAAAATGCCTGAGGTAGAGAAAATGCCTGAGGTGGAGAACATGAATGAGGTGGAGCACATAAATGTGGTGGAAAAGGTTATTGATGGAAAGAATATCAATGGGATGGAGAAAACGAATCGGTTAGTGGACGATCCTATTCCACGACATAACATTCATGAATATATTATACCACCCAAAATTTCCCAAATCGAAGGAATACCAAATAACAACCGAAATTTTCTTGCTGAAATGACAAATAATGAAGAACCTTGTTGTAGCAAAAGTGTGAATTAGAAGAGTTGATACCTCTAACAGACGAAAATGAGTTTCTGCCATTCTGACAGACACTCCGGTGAGAGATGCTCTATCAGAAGAAAAATATAAAACTAATGCAGCAAAAAAACAAGTGTTTCCTAAAAGAAATAAAAAGAAAAAGGAAAGAATGGTCGATAGTGGAGATGAAGACGAAGATGAAACTTTCTGTTTCTTTGATTGGAACCATTCTCGAATAGCCTTCCGAATGAAAAATGGTTACGATATGTGGAATGCAAGTTTTGCTTACACAAAGAATGTGCTCAATCAGATCCATTTTACGTCTGCCACAACTGAAGTGATGAATGATATATTTATTATAAAAAATTAAATTCTGTTTGAGTTCACGTTATTATGTTAGAAATAATGTTTCATTTTATATTAAACTTTTTATTTACTTTTTCATTCTAGCAGTATCTTAATTCAGGAAAGATCAACCAACCCCAGCTATTGATTCAACCTGCCCCGCTTATGGGGCAGGTTGACCTCTGTGAGATATAGATGTAAAATCATCTGCAAGTTTTATTACACATACTGTCAGTAGATAGAACGTTCTTTAATTTTAACGGTTCTGTAACTCATGACAATGACGTTTAGATTCTGACAATTGTACAAGAAATCAACTTGTAAAGTTTTATTCTAAACGTCATTGCCTTTACTTACTGAGTCTTTAAAGTTAAAGGACGTTCTATCTACTGACAGATAATATTTTTTGAGAAATAAAAATAGTAGAGTGAAGCTAAAAGAATAGCCTTTCATGCGTTGTCATTAATTTTCAGAAATATGCTTGGAAATTAAAGTAAAAAAATAAAAAGCGAAAATTCGCTCAACCAACCCGGTCTCCCCTAATACCACAAGGACTGAATAAATATTTTTTGTTGTCAATTTTTCGAGTGTGTGGTTTGTCAATTTTACGAGACCAAATTTGCAATTATTAAACTGAATGAAATAATCCATCAAAACTTCAACTTTTTTATATATGTTTTTTCGCCCTCTTAATTTTTATTAAGATATTAAATGTTGATAGATTAAAGTTTTTTAGATCAATGATGTTTTTAGTCCTCATTTTATTAGACAATATCTTCACTATAAAATTCTGTTGTTGAAATGAATAAACGACTAAGTTTATGAAAGTACTGTATTAAAGTAATTAGACTCTTTTACAAAGAAATTTAAAACTTTCTTAATCAAACTTATATAGCACACTTCCATTTTTATGTGAAAAGAACACTTTAAAATCTCGATCGAGTTAACGAGGGAACAAAATCCCTTTCTTTAAATATCCTGCATCTGTGTTTGACTGCCTTCCTTCCTAATATATAATAAATATCGAACTCGGGTAAAACTTTTGCTCCATACTTTAACTTTCTTGACATTTATCCTTTGTTAAACGGACTATAACTTGGACTAGTACACCAATTTATATCCCTCTCAGTTGGGCTTATTTTCCGTAATAAAATAAATTTTTCCCGACTCAGAAAAGTGCAATTTGTGTGCCTTGCAGTCTTAGCTCGCCGAGACTTTTCTAAAATGAATTTTGTTAAGACTCGAAATATATTTAATTAAAATGGTGTTTCAAAGGCTCTTTGGAAAAACTTTTGTAATTGCGATTTTTCCGGGTTTTATTCCTTTAAGAGGTTTTTTGTGTTATTTATGTCGATGGAGTTTCCTGTTCTTTCATCTCTGGGAATTGAACAGTTTTATTTTAAGAATTAAACATTAATTAAAGTGACTTTGTTTTATCAACAACGTCCAATTAGTGTCGTTCTTATAGTCTAAATGATGTTAACAAATATTTTAATGTTCAGGAAATTAAGCGGAAAAATCTATGAGTAAAGTTTGTTTAACACACCAAGTTTAGTTCAATTTATAATCAGTTCTCCAGTATTTTGATTTTTATTTGATTCTTAAAGACAAATATTATTTTCCTGCTAAATTAAGTTCAAAAAACTAATTTACGTAACTGATTGGTTATCCCGTATACTACAAGTAGATAAGCTAAGAGAAACCTGGAACAGTAGACATATTTAAACAGGACAAACGGCATTGTATTATAAATGTGACGTATAATAAATACGTAAACAAAAATCATGCGCAGAAGCAAAGACTAAAAGGCCTTAAGGTCAAACTTCGTTATTATTGGTCCAAATTTAACGCGGAAAACGACGGTATATTTGAAATGTGACGCAGAATATATATTTAGATAAAAATCAAAACTAGAATAAAAGACCAAAGGGCATTAGCCACAAACTTCGTTATTAGTAGACAGATTTAAACAGGACAAACTTCATTGTATTATAAATGTAACGTAGAATTAATACGTAAACAAAAATCATACACAGAAGTAAAGACTAAAGGGCCTTAAGGTCAAACTTTGTTATTGGTTCAAATTTAACGCGGAAAAAGGCGGTATATTTGAAATGTGACGCAGGATATATATTTAAATAAAAATGTTGTCAGACACCAAAGACCAAACGACATTAGCGACAAACTTCGTTATTATTAGTCGGATTTAGGTGAGACAAACGGTATTGTATTTAGGACATCTCATAGCATAAATATAAAAACAAAAATCATAATTAATAGGAATGACAAAAGGACATTAGCGTCAAACTTTGTTATTAGTAGTCGGATTTATTTAGGACACACGGTATTTTAATTGGGACACCTTCTAGATTAAATACGTAAAAAAAAAAAATGAGTGTCATATTTTTGATATTTGAACGCGCGGAAATACTTTTAATTTAGTAAATAAATCAATTTTAAATCTTTAATTATGTTACTAAGAATAATATTATTTTATAGTATAAAAAATTAATTCTTTTTTATTATGAAATTATTTTTAAAGTTAAAAATTACGCAATAAATATTTATCAAGAATATTACCATGTTTTCTTATCTTATTGATAACAACGCCTGCATTTAAACTCGTAATCATCATATTTTATCTTATTTTAATCATTGCGGTTTCCTATTTAAAAGGCGTATTGTTTATTGTTCAAATATCATCGTAAATAAAATGATAACATTATTCCAAGAATTGCGGTGCCAGAAAGCTGAGATAAACTGATTATTGTTTAGACTTGATTTTGAATGCATCAATTGTTCGAATAATATACAAACAAATATTGTTTCTACTTCGGTGTGACGGTTAGCGGTAGGGATACTC
The DNA here is from genome assembly GCA_963243735.1 of Neocrepidodera transversa. Lineage (NCBI taxonomy): Eukaryota > Metazoa > Arthropoda > Insecta > Coleoptera > Chrysomelidae > Neocrepidodera > Neocrepidodera transversa. The sequence continues at coordinate 39,683,039 of OY725338.1, forward strand.
CGCATTCTATAAGACTATGGACAGTCGACAATTTAGTATTCAGCCGGCTTTTGATTGTTAAAGTTCTAGCCTACAGTGATTGTGCTACAGTTCGTAAAATGTAAGTCTCTTTTTTATTTTTGTAAATGGTGTTAACATAAATAGCATACTTATAGAAGCTTTTTATTTATTCTAGTATCATCAATCAGTCCTTGCAGTTATCATCAGAGCTGTAGACCCTCACATTAATTTCTTTCAAGCAAAAGTGAGTTATTTTCAATTTATTTTAAACAAATTTGGCTTGTTTTTATATTTTTTCAATTTTTTTAATTTTTAAATTTAATGTTGTTAGATATATAGCATACTTATATAAGTTTTTATTTGTTCTAGTCACATCAGTCAGTCCTCGCAGTAGTCTTTTCAGAGCTCTAGACCTTCACAGGAATTTTCTTTTAAACAAAAGTGAGTTTTTTTTTATTTAATTTAAACTAAATTGACTAGTTTTGTAAATTTAATTGTGTTGGATATTGTAATAAACTCCGTAGGGCCTTGTGCAGTCACCACGGTGAATGCTTTAGGTCCTTACGTCCTTTATTTTGTTGCGTTTGGCAGCGCGACTGTCACCAGGGCTTGGCAGCCCGAGAAATAAATTATTTCTCAAAAAAAAAAAAATCGAGGAGACCGAGCGGGTGGGTCTGGTGAGGGGTCGCTACCCCTTACCTGGATTCGCCAGGGTTTACTATACCTGGTTGTAGACAGACGAGTTTGATCAGTGTTCTCCAATTTTTATTTTACTTCCCTTTGATCCCTCCCTGAACTAACTCTGTAGTTCGGAAAAATATTATACTCAGCTCTAGGGGTGTAGGTTCTGGGGAAGCTAAATAATAAGACCTGCGATAAATTTTATACCCAATTATATTAAATTAAGACAAGACTGATAATCAAAAATAAAAAAAATAATAATAACAAGACACCAAAACAAAAAAATTAACCCCGTGACACTGACTGAAATTTAATTATGGCACTAACTAACCCTGAACCAAACGTTAATTTTGCCGCTTAGCGACAGCAACTAAATATTATTACGTTACGGTTATGGATTCTATTCCTTGCAGGATTTATAAGTAATAACAAAATTAATGTTTAGTTCGAGTACATAGGACAACGAAACAGACAACATATGTATAAGTGACAACTTTCTAAATGGTCAAGAAGTTCTCGCAAACCAATGAAACTCATATGCCTTACCCAGTTACCTTAATAGACGAAACCCTTCCCTTTTCATAAAGAAACAATATCTCCCTTAAAATAATAGTATCCTTTAACTAACTATTTATATCCCAACCTTGCCTACAATTAAAATATTTATTCCCCTTGTCCGTATGACATTTAAACAAAAAACTACCCCTGGTTAGAAGGAAAAAATCATTTCCCTTAACAATAATAATATTCTTTAACTAAATATATTTATATCCACTAGCGCCCCCCAAATTAAGGTGGAAGTGACCGTAACGTCTGGCACTGACGAAAATGGCTTAAAAAAAATAGGTTTATGTACTGAGACTAAGAAAAAAGGAACTAGTGTTAGTCGAATGGAAAAATTATCCTCACCCTTTCTTGAAGTCGCTGCTATTCTTCTTAGCTTCCGTGTTAGCCGGCAAAACACACCCTGGTTAACCGACACGTTCACAAGAGTGAACAAATTAACCCCCGGTATCAAAAAAATAAAATCGTTACTCCGCCGATGGCGAAAATCACCCTTTCGGATAAATAGAAAAATAAAATTAACCCTTATGGATAAATAAAAAATTAATTAACCGCTAACTGCGTGACGGCCCACAAGTAACCCGTCAAATCTTCGACTGCCGACTACTGACTGCCGACTCTTCGGACCTTCCGCGGTCCCCCAAAAAAAAATGAAACTCCGCAGTTTTTTTTTTAACGGCGTCTTGATGTCGCGTTTAAATATATACAAACATCGCTTTCTTGAGCAATAATCTTTTCCTATCCGTCCTAGATTTAAAAAAAAATGTTTAAACTTTTGAAATGGCTAATTATGCTGATGTAGCGTTTTCAGCCTGCTACTTTGTGTTTAAATTTTGTTATTTCTTTAAGTACAGGGTGATTGTGCTTTAGCCGGTTTTATTTGAATAAAGAGAAAAATTGTTAATTTTTGATTATGATATTTTATGTGCCGTTTATTACATCACTTCCCCCTTTGTAAAAGTATTGGGACTTACAAGTCCAATACCTTTTCCTACCTAAATTTACAATTTTTCATAGAACTTTCCACATATGTTTGGTTGCACCACGAGAGACTACAGTGTCTCGGCAACTTTTTGGTGCGGATTCACTTCGCGCACTTTGTCACATGTTTCACAGTCTTGTGGTTTCCATTTGTAGATGTCAGTACCTATACTTAGACCTTGCAATTTTGAGTTTACTTCGCGTCGCGCACACTGAGGTTGCTCTCGCACAATAGTTCGTTAATGCTTGCTTGCCTATCCGTCCAGTGTTGACCTGTTGCGCCCTGGTTCTCCATCATCAATGGTTGACTCATTTCGGCTTTGGTTTCTGTTTCTGGCTTTTGTATTTCTGGGTCGAGGTTATTCTTCCTCTGCTGGGCGTGGATCACCCAATTGGTTAAGGCGCTCCATCCGCTCGCTAGTATGGTTATTCCGCATCCTATGGTTTGGTATATACGTAGACCATTTAATATTACGCTGATTGCATATTGTATTATTCTCATTACACAGTATATTCATTACAGTCCCTATTTTAGAAAACCATTCCCATAAGTGGTTTAGGGTTGATTCTGCTAATTGTTTGATTTCTGTGGGGTTGAAAATGTTCGCTACGGTATAGCCTTGACTGTTTGCATCCATACCAGCTGCTCTGCGGGTAATGATGTTTTCTACTGCTTTACGCTCTGTTCCGAACGTTAGGGTTCTTTGAGCTTGTGTTATTTCTTCCTGTGTGTAGAGTCCTGTAGCTCCGACTGGCTCTATTGGAGAGAAGTTTAATTGTAGTTCTTGTCCTACTTCTACTTTCTTTGGAGGAGTTGAAATAGTAGGATGAGGAGTTAGTCCTATCCATTGGTCATCGATGAAATATAGGGGAGGAATCATGTGATTGCAATCTACTTCTTCGGCATGATTCTGGATTATTCTTGTTAATGGTGCCATGAATTTTGTTTGGTTTGCTACCTCTATTGGAAGTTCGTGGTAACATTTTTCACTTCTTCTAATGTTTACTGCTGTTGGGGTGCACTTCATTATGTAAAGTACTTCCCCTAGTACTCTTCCTACATATCCTGGATTATGCTGCATTAACTGGCTAACAGCGTTGGGTAGCGTGTGTGCCATTAGTAATCTATTCCTTAAGATTTCTCTTTTTATTAAACATCTTCTATGTACAGTGTCTATGTACAGTTTATCTATATCTCTTTTGTAAGCCTGTTCTATATACAAAAATTTACTATTTACATAGTTCATCAGGTTTACATTTTGTGGCAATATTGGCATTGCGGGCATCATGGCTTTTTCTTCTACTGGTAATGTAATAATTATTCGGGGATGTTCTGTTTGCCAGACTTCCCTTCCGCAAACCATTGTTTTCTTTTGAATGGTTAACGCAAATAGTTTTGTTTCTTCCTTTACGACAATTATTTCTTCTTGTGTGGCTTTGTTAGTTATCTTGGTCGCCTCGCCTTTGAACAATTGGCTGAGATGATCTTCACACGTAGATGGTTCATAACTCGTCCATGTAGATTCTCCTAGTGTTGAGTCCAAACAGTATCCTGTTATGAATTGACAAGTGATTCCCCCTTGTAGGTGTATTTCGTTTGTTTCTAAACTGGTTTCTGCTAAGTAGTCCTTTGCTAAAATTTTGACTGATGCTAATACTACTACATCTGTCCAAACTCGTCCATTTTCTTGGTATGTAGTTCCTTTACATGTTCCTGTGTTATCCAGGTTGCCTTCCATGGTGATTGATGCTGTTGTCGTTCCGTTCATGACTATGTTGTCTATGGTTTGGTGAAACATTTTTAGTGATTGATAGCGATGCATGGCTCGGCATTCTTCGGCTCCTAGTTTATGAATATAACTAGAAAGTCCTCCGTTCACGACCGATGTGTGACTATGCATGCCACAATAAAACATGAAGCGCGTTACTTCGATTAAACAAGTCCATACTTTTTGCACTTTGAGTTCATTTCTCTGAATTACCTGAATGTTTATATTTGCACTCGCGTAAGCCGATTCGGGGGGTGGACATTTTTGAACGTCTTTTAGTGAAATAACCGTAATATTTGTCTTTGGGTTTGAACAATCATATGCGATAAGACTGTTACTTTGTTGAAAGTTACACAACGTTAACGTTACAAGGCTAAGCATAGTACTGGTACTAAGGACTGCCATGTTGACCTTTCTGGTATATGCTCTGGGCTGGATTATGATGGCACTGAACTATGGTTTCGCGCACTTCACAGCTGTTTCTTAGTTACTATAAAATTACAAAAGAAATGTTTATAATTAATATTTGGTTGTTTAATGTATTACATCCCCATTTAAGCTATATTAGTTCCCTATATGAGCCCATTTAAGCTATGTACTCAACTGACCGATCTTTCCAGATTTAGAACCGTCACTTGAGTTTTAATTAGTAATTGTTTTTTTTTCATTAATTATGTATGTATTTATATTTTTTTCTTAACTCATGCATTCTTTCTTGCATACTAACTGCTTCCCTTGGCTGCTGCTTTAGTTGTCTGCTTTAACCTCTACCTCATATTGGCTTTCACTCTTTTATCATTCATACACTCAATCTTACATTTTCCTATATTACTTTTCTTGGATCTGCTATGATCTGCTACACCTTGTTACGACTGCTATACCGTGGACGCCCCACCTTGCTACAAAAGTTTTTGTTGGATTTTTCGTTCCTACGTACGATTCTTTGATTTAAAATTAAATTAGCCCCCAACCCATCTTAAAACTAGATTATATTTTTTTCCATCGGAGATGTTGGTCCCGTTAAGCGCGAACCTGGTAATACTATGACCTAGGGAACCATAGTCCTTGAGCTTATCCCCTATGCCGGGAACCCCGTGTTCCTCGGCGTGCGGAAGCACGCTGCTGTCATTTGTCTTTTATTTAAATTTTGAATCCCGCGATTGGGATAAAAGTGACGCTGAGTGACACTAAAACAACCATTGCTCTGATGCGCCGGTCGAACGTAATACGCGATTATTAGTACCTATGTTTTTGCCAAAGTTAAAAAGACTTAGGGTCAGCGCCTCCCGCCTTTGTGTTTATTTGTTTATTGTCAAATTCTCCAGGTCTCTGTGTGAGGCCTGGGTTTATGTAAGTTGAAGCACCGACATGGTGTCTCCATCCACTCTTCTGTATCCATGAAGACTTCTTCATCATCTGTCTCTCCTATTTCTTCTTGTGAATCTACGAACTTTTCGCGTTCAGTGGGTTCTTTTCTTTCTGCCCTTATGAGCCTATTTGTGTAGCTTGGTGCACTTCCGAGTCTGTTTCTTATTCTTGTTGAACGTCTGAGTACAGGAGGCGGTCTTAGTGTAAATCTGGTATCTTGTCCCGTGCTCTGCCTGCGTTGTTTCTTGATAATTGGCTGTGATTTCTCTACTGGTTTGTTCTCTTCGAACCAGAGGGGTAGTGTTGCGACTTTGGCTGGGTCAACTTCTTGATTTTCTTCCGTTTCTTCATTATTTTCTATTTCTTGCACGTTTTCTGTATGCTCGTTTGGCTCGTCATCCGCTTTACCATAGTATCTTTTTAGTCTATTTATGTGTACTATTTGTGGTTGTTTCCCTCTTGTAGATAGCACTTTATAAGTTACCGGTCCTACTCTGTCTAAAATTTTAAATGGTCCTATCCAGCGATTTTGTAGTTTCTTTGAAATTCCAGCCTTTGTACTAACGTCTAGTAGGTAGGCTAGGTCTCCTACTTCAAAATTCCGTTCTGTTGTTTTCTGGTTATACCTTGTTATCCTTTCTCCTTTTGCTTTTTCTATGTTCTTGTGTACTTTTTCGTACACTTGTTTTAGTCTTGCTTCCAATTCTGACACATAATTGTCGTCTATGTCGTATTTTAACCTCTTTGGTTTTAGAAATTCATCTATGGGGAGTGTTTGCTCTCTACCATGTAATAAAAAGTATGGACTGTGTCCTGTTGATGTATGTACGCTTCCTCTGTAGGCCATAAGTACATATGGTATCCATTTGTCCCAATCTCTTTGATTTGGAGCTATAAAGTGCGAAAGCATGTCTTTTAGTACTCTATGCATTCGTTCAATTTGACCGTTTGTCGTTGGGGCGTAACTTGCTGTATGTATTCTTTTGATATTTAGTATTTTGCATGTTTCTTGCATAAGTTCTGACATGAAATTAGTTCCTCTGTCCGTTAGTAGTTTCTTCGGTGCGCCGTGTCTGCAAATTATGTGTTCAACGAAGGCTCTTGCTACCGTGTCTGCTTTCTGGTCTGGGAGTGGTATTGCTTCACAGTATTTCGTGAAATGGTCTTGGAATGTTAGTAGATATTTATTTCCTTCGTCTGTTTTTACTAGTGGACCTACTATATCCATGGAAGTTATTTCCCATGGCGCTGTTACTGAAGTGAACCTCTGTAGTGGAGCTTTCTTAAAGTGTGGTGAAGTCTTCCTTCGGTTACATGCATCGCATTTTGTGCAGTAATTTATTACGTCTGTCCTCATTGTTGGCCAGAAGCATCTCCTTTTTATTGCTAACAGCGTTTTTTGCTGACCTTGGTGGCAGTAGAGCGGTGTGTCGTGGAAATCTTCTATTACTTTTTGTATAAGTTTGGTTGGAATTACTAGTTGGTCTATTTTTTCTTCCTTGTCCTGTCTATATAATATGCCTTCTTTGTCCAAGAAGTATCTATCCTTTGTTTCTGCGTCGCTTCCTAGTAGTTGTTTGATATTCTTGCAGAATTCATCTTTTTCTTGCGTTTTCCTTAAATTTTCCTTATCCCATACGGGTTCCCACATATTTTCTTCGTCTACCGTATTTATTGTATTTGTTTGACTCTTCGCTTTTTTTTCTACTACTATTTCTATTTCGGTTTTTGTTCCGTAAAATATGAATTGGATTATTTTTCCGACTTCTTCCCACTGTAATCCTGGTAGCTGATCCTTTGACGCTATGAACGTGATTTTTGGTTCGTTATTTTGTTCGCATAGTTCTCTGAGTTGTTTTATAATTTGCCATGTTATTTCGTATGAGGTTTCTTCCTTTGCTTTTCCTCTATTTATTGCGTAGTAGATTCGTCTGTCTGCTGTGTTCCATTCTACTATTGTTTCGACAGATTCCTTAGAGAGGTTTGGTATTCCATATGTTTTGCTTATTGTTTTTATTGTTTCCGCGTTGGTTGTGCCCTGTTTTGATACGAATAGTGCTATTTTGCTCTCCTCAGGTATAGTTTGTAGATCTGCTTCTTTTACTGTAGTTCCTGGTAGTTCGTTGGTACTCTTGTATTGTAGATAATCTTCGTATGTTGGTTCCACATAGTTAGTTTCTGGATCATACATTCTGCTTAAGGCATCGGCATTTCCATGTTTTCTTCCTGCTCTGTGTATGACTTCGAAATCATATTCCGCTAGTGTTAATGCCCAGCGAGTTAGCCTAGAATTTGGGTCTTTTAGTGATAGTACCCATTTAAGTGCCCTGTGATCTGTTATGATGGTGAATTTTTTTCCATACACATAACATCTAAATGTTTTTATTCCAAATATTACTCCTAACAGTTCTTTTTCTGTTGTTGAATAGTTGGTTTCTGCTTTGTTTAGCGTTCTGCTTGCGTATGCTATCGGTCTTTCTCTACCGTCTCTTATCTGGCTTAATATAGCTCCTATTCCTATATTTGATGCGTCTGTAGATAGTATGAATGGCTTTGAAAAGTCCGGGAATATCAGTACTTTGTCTGATGTTAGTGAAGATTTTAGTTTGTCCATTGCGTCTATCACTTCTTCTGTGATTTTAAACTTAGTGTCCTTCTTTGTGAGGTGTACTAAGAATGCAGCAATCTCTGTAATGTTAGGTATAAAACGTCTGTACCAATTTACTAGTCCTAAAAAGCCTCTTACGCCTTTTACGTTTTTTGGTAAGGGGTATTTCTGTACAGCTTCTAGCTTTTGTGGGTCCGGTGAGACACCGTCCTGGGAAATAATATGACCTAAATATTTGACCTTTGGTAACATAAAATTACATTTTTTTGGTTTGAGTTTAATATTTGCTGCTGATAACCTTTTAAATACTTCTTCTAATTTCTCTAAGTGGTCCTCTTCACCTGTGTAGTTGAAGACAATTATATCGTCCAAGTATACCATACAATACAATCCTGTGAGCCCTGCTAACGTCGCGTTCATAAACCTTTGAAATGTTGCTGGAGCATTGACGAGTCCAAATGGCATTTTGGTGTATTCGTAATGTCCTTGGTAAGTGCTGAATCCTGTTAGTGGTACGTCTTCTGTGTTCATGTCCACCTGGTGGTATGCTTCTGCTACGTCGATTACTGAAAATAATGTTTTTCCTCCTGATTCATAACCTTGCAGTAGATCTGATATATTTGGTAAAGGGTAATATTCTTTTTTTGTTATAGCGTTTAGACCTCTGTAGTCTATGCACATTCTTACTTTATCTTCTCCTTCTGGAGTTTTCTTTACTACTAGGACTACTGGTGCTGACCATGGGCTTGATGATGGTCTAATTACTTTTGCTGTCAGTAGTCTGTCTATCTCGTTTTGTAGTGTTTCTCTTTGTTGATAAGGTATCCTATAGGGTGCTTTACATACTGGTTGGCTTCCTGGCTCTAGGATAATATGGTGCTTGACCTTCGTCGTGCTGGTGAGAATTTCATCGTCATCCGTGAATAGATGATGATAGTTTCCTATGAGTTTAATTAATTTTTTTTTGTTTCACTCTCTATGTGATCCAGGTTAAATCCTTTGTGAATCCATTCGTCATTTGACGTATCAAATTTTTGGATTGTCTCCGTTCTTTTTTCTTTTGGATTCTTTTCCTCTTCGCATTGATATGCTGTTCCTACTTTTGTCCCTTTTGTGACTTGTACCTCTTGAAGTGATGTGTTCACTAATCTTATTGGTATGTTTTTACTATTCTTTGTTATGCTATTTGCCAATCGTACTGAATGTGGTCCTTGTTCTTGTGTTTCGCAGGCTATTATGTCACCTGTTAACGGGTGCTTGATTTTTCCCATTGTGTGCACCTCTGTTAGTGCTGGTATTACCAAGTCTTCTCCTATGCTTATGTCTGTTCTATATATCTGTGAATTATTTTCTTCTTTCTGGTTTTCCTGATTATTACCTTTTGTGGTCTTTTCCTCTTTCTTTGAAGTGCTTCCTTCCTTCTGCTTGTCCTGAGCAGGTTCTGATGCGAATTCATTCTCCTTCCGTTTTTGTGCAGGGTATATTGAGGTAGGTTCCTCTTTCTGCCGTTGTACAGGTTCTCTTTGACTTTTTGAATTATCCTTTGATTCCTTCTCTTTGGGCTTCCTTCTCATAACTATTTCTACTTTTTCTGTCCATTTCCACCATCTTTCGTTTCTTCCGTGGTTTATATGTTCCACGTATCTTCGCTTTTGCTTATTTTCGGTTCCCGCTGTATGTCTAGGATGCTCTTTATCCTGTATGCTTCTTACTTTGATTAGTGCCATTGTTACCTCGCTAGCTTTTAGTAGCGGAATTTGTTGTCCCCATATCTTCAAGGTTGGTTCCTGTTCATAAGAAATTGTAGCCTCGTGAATTGTCAAGAAGTCACGTCCCAGTAGGACTGATACTTCTCCCATCGTGATGTCGTCACATGCTATGACTTGTGCATCTGCGTGGTAATTCATTGTTTTCGTACCTATGGCAACGTTTGCTAAACCATACAATTTGATAGCATGGCCCGTTATTCCTTTTAGCGTTAATTGCTCCGTGTACCTTGTATCCAATTTCCTTTGTGGAATTAGTGACCTTTTAATTAGGGAGAATGCACCACCCGTGTCTATCATGCAAGACCTATTTACCCCATTAATTTTTAAAATGACTATGTAAGGTGCTTCATCGCCCCTGTAAATTGTTGCTTCATTATGATAAAGCGTGCTTACTTCCTTCTTCTGGGATTTAGTTTCCGGTCCTAAACCTCTTTGCTGTGTCGATTCTTCCTGTCGACTCTGCCTCGTTGTGGCATATTTATTTTCTTTGTTTTTTCCCTTAAAATTAGCTTGACTGCAAGTTCGGGAAGTTACTGCAGTCCTTTGTAGTTTAAATGCTTCTGTGCTTCAGTTCCATTTGTGTATCCTCTTCCTGTTTCGTATTTACCTTGGTTTCCTTCCTGGTAACCTCTTTGTCTGCTATATTCCCCGAAATTTGCGTTATTACTATTATTTTGGTTTCTTCCAGTGTATCCTTTCCATGGCTGGCTATTTCCACCCCTTGTACTCTCTCTGTTCCTATTCCCTTGAGTGGGTGAGTATCTTCCTTGCGATAGCTCACTCCTTTGCCACCTTCTGTGATCCTTGGCTCCTTTATTGAACCCTGTGTTTTGATTTGCTTCATCTGTCGTCCTTTTTCTGCAATCTTTGATCCAGTGTCCCTGTTTTCCACAGTAGTAACATACATTATTTAATTTGTTTGCCTCGTCTGCCAATTTTTTCCTGCAGTCCTTGGTCCAGTGTCCATATTTACCACAATATTGACACGATATTTCTTCTTTTTTCGCTTCGTCTGCTATTTTCTTCCTGCATTCTGATGTCCAGTGTCCATTTTTTCCGCAATAGTAGCATGTCTTCTCCATTTTCTTCCTACATTCTCTTGAGGTATGCCCTCTTCTTCCACATGTGTTGCAACCATTTTCCTGGTCCATAAATGTGACTTTATGCCCGCTGCTTCGTCCGCTGATCATCAATGATGTGGTTTCTTGTAGCGAGACTAAATCTTCGGCTTTTTCTAGCGTTAGATTTTCTTCTTTAAGTAGAAGGACCCCTGTGTCTCTCATTAGATCCTTCCTTAGGCCCATTTTGAATTGGTTCAGTAGTAGCTCCTTGTGTTTTTTCTTGATTCCTGGTAATTCTTCTGAGGTTGCCCCTGTTAAGTCGTCCGCTAATGCTTTGTTTCCTAATAACCTTAATCGTGTGCAAAATGTCGCGACATCTTCGTCATGACGTTGATAACACTGACACAACTTCAATAGACTTTCCCCCGGTAGTCGTTTCGATAAAAATTTACTTAATAATTTTTCCCTTAATTCCGCGTAAGATAAATTATCCAAAGTAGGGTCCGATTTAAAAAAATCATGTGCCGCACCTGTAAATTTAAATTTCAATAGCGCTAATGTATCTGCTTCTGACCAGCTGTCCAATTTGGCACGTTGCTCGAGTTTATCTAGATATCTGGCAACATCTTTACCTGTAAAATCAGAAAGAGTTGCTGCAATAACGCCTAGGGGTTGCGTCGATGGTACCCTTATGAACTGAGGTACGCCACTGGTAGCTCCGGTTCCTGGACCTCCGGTGTTGAGCGAGTCTGCACCGCCCGTTGCATTTGTAGATGTGTTAGTAATAGACATTTTTCTTTGTCTCAGTATAATTTAAAATTGTCACTTATACAACCCAAAAAAAACTAATATACCTGATTTTTTTTTGGCTTCCTCGATGCCTGTAAATGAAGGGTGCTGTGAACGGGATCTAGGATGGGAATACCTAAAGTTGAGTAGTACTTCCCCCTTTGTAAAATTTAAACCTCCCCTTTTTTTATATAAGCTGGAGAAAAAATAAAAAATAATACCTCCGCCTATGTACTAATGAAGACTGGTACGCCTATGGTTTTGTCACAAATTAAGTTCAATGATATGCCCCTGTTTTTTTTTTTTTTTAATAAGAAGTTGAATTTTTATCTTAACTTATTTACCGTTTTGATACACCACTGGTTTTTTCAAAAAAAGAAAAAAAAAATCTATTTATTCGGTGCGCCTTTGGGTTTCCCCCAAACAATTGAATCCCAAAAAAAAGGTAATTTATTGAAATCAAGAAATATTTTATTTCCTAGCTAGGCTTATATTTATTTTTATTTTTAATAAAGTTCAGTGTCTTTACTGACCTACCACAATGCAGTATGTAATATAATACTTTATATATTTGATACTCATTCCCCTTGACCTACATGTGAATTAGACAAAAACCGGATACTATGCTTATTCGACAAAACAACGTAAAATCGCTATCATAATATTTAATACCTGCGGTTAATAATTTTATTATATTTCTTAACTTAATGCTGTTTCCCATGGAAAAGAGACAGAGAACCGCGAAAGAAAACGTATGAAACTTGTAGTACCCTGACTGTGTTTCTTTTCTTCTATATACTTTTTATTTTATTTTTATTTATTTCTTTTTTTTTTTAATTTAATGTTCGTGTGAGTTAGGCGTGGGGGGTCTGTTTCCCATTTTTTCGATTTCGCTTTGATCTAGGTCAAAATTAAAGTAATTAGATTCTTGGTTTATTAATGGTGAGCTTGGCTTTAAAACACGGGGTGTTTGAGGTGGTTTAGTTATGTCGGGTTCTCTAATAGGGCTTAAATTACATTCATATGCGCGTTTAAGTTTCTCTCTTTCGTTCTTACTAAGCCTTTTCCGTGGCATTTGATACTATATTTTGTACTATTTATTATTTTGCTGGGCCAATTTTTGTCCAAGTTCAGCTTTCGCAATTTTTTCTATGTGAAGAACACCTACGGACGAAATTGCAATTGCAGTACTTAGTTTTTTTCGTAGTCTAACTTATATAACTCTGCCTATGTGAATAACACTACCAGCAGCATTATATGAGTAGGGCTAGATTTTGGTTCACCAGTTATTAATTTATAGTAAAGAAAAAGGTAAAAAAACTATTTAATTATCGACATTAAAAATTGAACGAAAGAAAGAAAAAGAAAAACACAAAAAAAATGAAAAGCATCTGTCAAATTCGCCGTGTCTGTTTACAAATCTGGAACACCGCTGTCACCATTTTGTAATAAACTCCGTAGGGCCTTGTGCAGTCACCACGGTGAATGCTTTAGGTCCTTACGTCCTTTATTTTGTTGCGTTTGGCAGCGCGACTGTCACCAGGGCTTGGCAGCCCGAGAAATAAATTATTTCTCAAAAAAAAAAAAATCGAGGAGACCGAGCGGGTGGGTCTGGTGAGGGGTCGCTACCCCTTACCTGGATTCGCCAGGGTTTACTATACCTGGTTGTAGACAGACGAGTTTGATCAGTGTTCTCCAATTTTTATTTTACTTCCCTTTGATCCCTCCCTGAACTAACTCTGTAGTTCGGAAAAATATTATACTCAGCTCTAGGGGTGTAGGTTCTGGGGAAGCTAAATAATAAGACCTGCGATAAATTTTATACCCAATTATATTAAATTAAGACAAGACTGATAATCAAAAATAAAAAAAATAATAATAACAAGACACCAAAACAAAAAAATTAACCCCGTGACACTGACTGAAATTTAATTATGGCACTAACTAACCCTGAACCAAACGTTAATTTTGCCGCTTAGCGACAGCAACTAAATATTATTACGTTACGGTTATGGATTCTATTCCTTGCAGGATTTATAAGTAATAACAAAATTAATGTTTAGTTCGAGTACATAGGACAACGAAACAGACAACATATGTATAAGTGACAACTTTCTAAATAGTCGAGAAGTTCTCGCAAACCAATGAAACTCATATGCCTTACCCAGTTACCTTAATAGACGAAACCCTTCCCTTTTCATAAAGAAACAATATCTCCCTTAAAATAATAGTATCCTTTAACTAACTATTTATATCCCAACCTTGCCTACAATTAAAATATTTATTCCCCTTGTCCGTATGACATTTAAACAAAAAACTACCCCTGGTTAGAAGGAAAAAATCATTTCCCTTAACAATAATAATATTCTTTAACTAAATATATTTATATCCACTAGCGCCCCCCAAATTAAGGTGGAAGTGACCGTAACGTCTGGCACTGACGAAAATGGCTTAAAAAAAAATAGGTTTATGTACTGAGACTAAGAAAAAAGGAACTAGTGTTAGTCGAATGGAAAAATTATCCTCACCCTTTCTTGAAGTCGCTGCTATTCTTCTTAGCTTCCGTGTTAGCCGGCAAAACACACCCTGGTTAACCGACACGTTCACAAGAGTGAACAAATTAACCCCCGGTATCAAAAAAATAAAATCGTTACTCCGCCGATGGCGAAAATCACCCTTTCGGATAAATAGAAAAATAAAATTAACCCTTATGGATAAATAAAAAATTAATTAACCGCTAACTGCGTGACGGCCCACAAGTAACCCGTCAAATCTTCGACTGCCGACTACTGACTGCCGACTCTTCGGACCTTCCGCGGTCCCCCAAAAAAAAATGAAACTCCGCAGTTTTTTTTTTAACGGCGTCTTGATGTCGCGTTTAAATATATACAAACATCGCTTTCTTGAGCAATAATCTTTTCCTATCCGTCCTAGATTTAAAAAAAAATGTTTAAACTTTTGAAATGGCTAATTATGCTGATGTAGCGTTTTCAGCCTGCTACTTTGTGTTTAAATTTTGTTATTTCTTTAAGTACAGGGTGATTGTGCTTTAGCCGGTTTTATTTGAATAAAGAGAAAAATTGTTAATTTTTGATTATGATATTTTATGTGCCGTTTATTACAATATATAGCATACTCATAGAAGTTTTTATTCTAGTCACATCAGTCACTCCTCGCAGTTGTCTTTTGAGAGCTCTAGATCCCCCACAGGAATTTTGTTCTCTTAAACAAAAGTGAGTTATTTTTTTTTATATTTATTTAATACTAAATTAATATTCATATTAAATAACGTTTTTTAATTAATAAAAATAAATGAAAATTGTAAATAGTTATTAAATTTTTTATTTTAGATCGACTTAAAAACATTAATCGATTTTACCCTTTTAGAAAACAACAATAAGGAAGTTACTAAGCTGTCTAACCTACCTATAGGTGAACCGCAAAACATTGTAGAGGCAAGGATCGTTAAAAACAAACGATTTGGGGGAGAGTCTGTAGTGTTGGAGCTAGCAGATAGAATTGTGTTTCTGCCTACTAGAGTTACGGAAAACTATAGGCCTTTTATTCATCATTTCCAAACCGAAAAATACTCGTTGATATTCCGAGGAACACTGAACACTGGAAAACCACACCCGGCTGTCAAATTTGAAATCGTTGAACAATAAATTAGTGAGTTTTATATATTTTTTATTTAAATACTAAGTGATACAGTGATTTTACATTTTATTTTTTGGAAATGGATTGTTTAAACGTACCTTTACATAAAATTGATGAAAAACTTAAATTTCTTGAACAAAATTATTCGCGTTCTTTGGCTAAACATTCAATTCAATTTATAAATCGTCATATTAGAAAATGTAGTCTCGCACTCAAAAGAATTAAATTCACAGTAGGCCAAAAACGAAAAATACATACCAAAATGGCTGCATTAAAACGTATGAAATGCTTAATAAAATTAATACCACAAAATAGTCACATGGGAGCTGGGTTTATTGACAATAAGCGTAGCAGTAGGGTAAAGTGGGAAAATGTTAATGCAATTTTTAACAATAGAATCAGAACGGGGGTAATTATAAATTTAAGACATAAAGATATTGGATCATTTTTGGCAGACTCATTTCATTTATTCAAAAGTAGAATTAGCAAAATTTTAAAAACAATGCCTATGCTTAAAGTTAATACAACCTTTTGGGGGGATTTTGTGAAACATTCAGCCGATAAGGAATTAATTGACCGAAAATATTTTATCACACCTAATGCTATCGTGGACGTAGAAACGAATTTACACGAATGGTTTAATGATAATGTAGTTGACGTAATTTTCAATAAATTGTCAGGGTTCGAGGAAGAACAAAGTGGGTGGGGATTTTCCAAAATTATTTTATTAGAAGTGGCAATAAATAAATACGAAATTGGTAATGGTTCGTCATACATTAAACTCCCAGAACAAATTTCCAATAAAAAGGCTTGCATCAATGTTCAAAACAATGATCAGGCATGCTTTTTATGGAGTATAGTCAGCGCTATTCATCCAGTTAATGAAAATCCACATCGAATTTCTAAATATCCTCATTATAGCACAGTTCTAAATACGCAGGGTTTGGAAATGCCTATGAAACTAAATCAAATTCCAAAATTTGAATCACTTAATGACATTTCTGTAAATGTATACGCTTTAGAATTGATAGAACACAAAGAAAAAACATTTTATACAGTAGTCCCCGTCAAATTAACTAAACACAAATTACCGCAACACGTTAAGTTGCTTTTAATTCAAGACAAATACTTTCCAAAATTAAACGATTACGAAGCACCACCGGTCAATGAAGAAATTGTTGAAATTAAATATCACTACTGTTGGATAAAAGATATGTCAAAACTATTATCAACGCAACTAAATAAACATAATGGTAAAAAATTCATTTGTGAAAGGTGCCTAAATTACTTTCAATGTCAAGAAAAATTTAACGCTCATGCGGTAATTTGTGAAAAAATGAATGATTCCAAAATTTCTTTTCCCAAGTATGACTTTGTCGAGTTTAAAAATCATGTTTATCAACAAAAAAATCCATTTGTTATATATAGTGACTTTGAATCTATTCTAGAAAATTTTACAGACGTACCTAGATATAAAAATGTGATAAAAACATTTAAATATCAACAGCATAAAGCATATAGCGCGGGCTACTATCTAAAATGTTCTTTTGATGACAGTCTCTCTTATTACGATAGCCATCGTGGAGAAAATTGCACGGAGTGGTTTGCGAATCAAATGAAAAAAATTGCTAAATTTGTGGAATCAAAAATGAAAAATATCGTTCCAATGGTGGAAAGTCCAAGTACTGTGACTGCTACCAAATGTCATATATGTGATAAACCCTTCAAGGTGTCTGGAGGAACAAAAGAACCAATAATCGTGAGAGATCATGATCATTATACTGGGGAATTTCGAGGGTTCGCACACCAAGCCTGTAATTTAAATTTTCGAAAACAGTTTGTGGTACCCATCGTTTTTCATAACCTTTCAGGATATGATTCACACTTTATTATTAGAGATTTAGCTAAGCGGGGACGAATGAGCGTGCTTCCTTTAAATAAGGAAAAATACATTTCTTTTACTCAATATGACTCAGAGACAGATATTAAATTCCGTTTTATTGATTCTTTACGTTTTATGAGTGCTAGTCTTGACGAATTGGTATCGACACTAAAAGATGACAATTTCAACATTTTAAAAAAACAATTTCAAAATTTAGACGCTGATAAATTTAAACTGCTTACAAAGAAAGGTGTTTTTCCTTACGATTTTATTGATAACATGAATAAATTAAACTTTACGGAACTTCCACCTAAAAAATACTTTTATAATAAATTAAATGATGAAGATATTAGCGATGAAAAGTACGCTCATGCGCAAACCGTTTGGCAGGAATTTAATATAACAAATCTCGGTGAATACTCTGATTTGTATATGCGTACCGATATATTACTTTTGGCTGATGTAATGGAAACTTTTCGTGAAACGGCATTAAAAACGTACCAGCTTGACTCACTGTGGTATTATACCCTTCCGGGCTACACGTGGGATGCAATGTTAAAATATACCGGTTGTAAATTGGCTATTTTAAAAGATGTAGATATGGTGATGTTTGTAGAGCAGGGAATTCGAGGAGGGATCTCGGTCTGTTCAAACAGATATTCTCAGGCCAACAACAAGTACATGTCGGAATATGATCCTTCTAAACCAACGACTTACCTGCTCCATACAGACATTAATAATTTATATGGTTGGGCCATGTCTCAATTTCTCCCCTATGGAGGATTTGAATGGACAGACGCTAATATCGATGTCACTACGATTCCCGACAATGCGCCAGAGGGGTATATACTAGAAGTCGACTTGGAATATCCTGAAAGGTTACAAAAAACGCACAAAGATTTTCCGTGTTGCGCAGAACATCGTGTTCCACCAGGTTCTAAACTCCCAAAATTAATGACAACCCTATACAATAAAGAAAAATATATAATTCACTATAGAAATTTAAAGCAAGCATTAGACCAGGGTCTCATATTAACGAAAATTCACAGGGTATTGAAATTTAAACAAAGCGCGTGGCTAAAGCCCTACATCGATTTAAACACTCGATTAAGGACTGCAGCCCGCAATGATTTCGAAAAGAATTTATATAAATTGATGAATAACGCCGTTTTTGGCAAGACCATGGAATCAATTAGACGACATAGGTCCGTATCTTTAGTTTCAACGTACGAGGGGAGGTATGGGGCAAAAAATCTAATAGCTAGTCCGCGATATCAAAATCGAACTATTTTCGACGATGACCTGATGGCTATCGAATTAAAAAAGGCCGAGTTAATTTTCAATAAACCATTGTACATTGGCATGGCAATTCTAGACATTTCCAAAATTTGTATGTACGATTTTCATTACAATTTTATGCTTCCAACAATGGGAGTGGAAAATTGTAAGTTAATGTATACCGATACAGATAGCTTTATTTATGAACTGAGTTGTAATGACGTATATGAGGAACTTATTAAAAAATATATAGCAAAATTTGATACGTCTGACTATCCTCCAGATAACATTTACAAAATTCCGCAGGTTAATAAGAAAGTTCTGGGTTTAATGAAGGATGAAGGGTGTGGACGAATCATGACACATTTCGTAGGGTTAGGGTCTAAAATGTACACTTATAAATTGCAGGGTGGTAAATGTGTTAAGAAGTCAAAGGGAGTTAAATACAACGTTGTTCGGAATAAATTAACATTTGAAGATTACGTTAATTGTTTAAATAATGTCACTGAAAAAACTATTGTCCAACGTACTATTCGTTCCTTCGCCCATAGGGTATTTAGCATCGAACAATCAAAGATCGCTTTAAGTGGGGCAGATGATAAAAGAATATTAATCCCCAATTCGACTGACACGCTTCCATGGGGCTATATGATAAATTAAAAATGACATTTATTGTTTTAGTTTGTAAAATTTTATACCCAATAAATAAACTAAAATCAAAAAATCTACTTTGTGATTGTCAATATTCATACAATCCAATTTTAAAATATTAAATTCCTGTATCACTCATTATTTTTTAAAAAAATATATGTATAACTTAATATTGTAAATATTTATATTATAATGTTTCCTGTATCACTTATTATTTAAAAAAAAAATATATGTATAACTTAATTTTAATATTGTAAATATTTATATTATATTATAATGTAATTAGGTTTTATTTTTGTTTTAAAAACAATAATTTTATTTGTTTGTTTGGTGAATAAATTATTATATTTATTTGTGTTTTGTTTCATTATAACTAAATATACAGCACTTGTACATGTTGAAACATGTCAAAAACGATACAAGAGAACGTAATTGTAACGTTTAGTTTTTTTGATGCGTGAAAAGCGTCAAATTGCGTCATATTTTGTCATTTTTAACGTGTTATTTTTACTACTTCTCTTATGGGAAATACGTGTATTTTGACTAAAATAGATGACAATTTCACGCATCAAAAATTTGAACGTCAAAAATATTTAAAGCAACGTTTAAATGTAACATTTTAAACATGTTTGACGTACATTATGTTGTTAAAGATATAAATAAAAAAAGAACAAGTTTTTTTAAATTTTTATTAATTGATTACATATTTACATCTAAATCATTAATAATTTTTGTTTTATAAAAGTAAATATATTCTCTAATAGCTAAATTTAACATTTCATTTGAAGATTGACAAAAAATATACAAAAATTCAAGTGGATTTAAAGCACATTCATTATTTACATAGTGATTTTTAATTAATTTAACAATGTTATAATAATATGCACAGAAATCTAGTCCTTCCAACATTGAAATTCTATATGGTATCAGGTTACAATCCAGGTAAAGTATTTTGGTCACATCGGCTTGATGTAGGAGAAATTCAACATTATGCTTGCGAACTGACAGCATTTTAACATCTTCATAAACCATTTGACTGACTTCAGCATAGTCTCCACAAGGAAAACTAATTGGTTCATATTCATCTGGTAACTGACTTAGTGGAGCATTAAAAAAGTCGTCCATTTTATTTTGTAGAATATCAACAAATGTACTCCACACAAAGGTACTAAACGATATTTTATCAAACTTGTGTCTTTGATTTAAAATAATTGCCGGAGTGAAGGTTCTTGCAGGACTTATACCACAGCTGACATCTAACCCATCTAGAGAATATGTCGTTTGAAGTAGGTAGTGGTCATCTAATTTTGTAGCATTCTCGTACATTTCCAATACTTTGTCCAATTCACGATCGTAATCTACGCTGGATACTGGTGTTAGAGTTACTTCAATCTCACTCTCCGTTTCATATCCGCTATCATCGTTTGAAATGCGTTGACGTTTGACAGGTTCATCGTGTTGAATCATGTTGTCGTAATTGGTAATTGCATTTAAATTTGGCATATCACGTTTTCTACCAGCACTAACGAAGGCCATATTGTTCACTATTTTTTTTTCTGTTTGTTATTACACTTTTCGACTTAAATTATTCAACAATAATGAGAGACAAATTGATCGGGAGATGGTATTTATAGATGTAACCCCACCCACCGTAATTTTTTTATATTGACGTTGGCGGAAATAGCAACCTCGTTTCACAAAAGGCCCCTGAATTGCAGAAATTTGTTCGTGTTTTACATTGATTTCTATACTAAATCGGCAGTTTCGATCCAACTGTTATGTTTCTTATCGAGACCAAGCCACTTAACGTACATCTTTTTGCCTTTTCTCCGTAGAATTTTTTCAACTAAATAAATGTCGGGATTAGTGGTTTTTTGTAATTCCTCTTCGTAGAAAGCTCCTTTAATTGGTGCACCGTGCGTCTTACAAAGTTTCAAAAACCTAATATGTATTAGAAAAGTATTTCCATGTAGTTCAAAATTGATAGATAGTCACACCATCTGTCGTAGGTTGAAGGGTACCAACGGACACAGCCACATATTTGGATAAAATCCTTCTGTAAAAGCGGCCGGTGCCAATCGTTACTCCAACGATAATCCGTAAAAAGAGCGTGAGTCACGCAATACGGTGCTCCAGGCATACGTCACGTGATACTGCGTCAACGTGAACGTTAACGTTCACATCGACATGATCATTGACGTTCACGCTGTATCACGTCAACGTTAACGTCGACACGTGAACGTTAACGTTCACGTTGACGCAGTATCACGTGACGTATGCCTGGAGCACCGTATTGCGTGACTCACGCTCTTTTTACGGATTATCGTTGGAGTAACGATTGGCACCGGCCGCTTTTACAGAAGGATTTTATCCAAATATGTGGCTGTGTCCGTTGGTACCCTTCAACCTACGACAGATGGTGTGACTATCTATCAATTTTGAACTACATGGAAATACTTTTCTAATACATATTAGGTTTTTGAAACTTTGTAAGACGCACGGTGCACCAATTAAAGGAGCTTTCTACGAAGAGGAATTACAAAAAACCACTAATCCCGACATTTATTTAGTTGAAAAAATTCTACGGAGAAAAGGCAAAAAGATGTACGTTAAGTGGCTTGGTCTCGATAAGAAACATAACAGTTGGATCGAAACTGCCGATTTAGTATAGAAATCAATGTAAAACACGAACAAATTTCTGCAATTCAGGGGCCTTTTGTGAAACGAGGTTGCTATTTCCGCCAACGTCAATATAAAAAAATTACGGTGGGTGGGGTTACATCTATAAATACCATCTCCCGATCAATTTGTCTCTCATTATTGTTGAATAATTTAAGTCGAAAAGTGTAATAACAAACAGAAAAAAAAATAGTGAACAATATGGCCTTCGTTAGTGCTGGTAGAAAACGTGATATGCCAAATTTAAATGCAATTACCAATTACGACAACATGATTCAACACGATGAACCTGTCAAACGTCAACGCATTTCAAACGATGATAGCGGATATGAAACGGAGAGTGAGATTGAAGTAACTCTAACACCAGTATCCAGCGTAGATTACGATCGTGAATTGGACAAAGTATTGGAAATGTACGAGAATGCTACAAAATTAGATGACCACTACCTACTTCAAACGACATATTCTCTAGATGGGTTAGATGTCAGCTGTGGTATAAGTCCTGCAAGAACCTTCACTCCGGCAATTATTTTAAATCAAAGACACAAGTTTGATAAAATATCGTTTAGTACCTTTGTGTGGAGTACATTTGTTGATATTCTACAAAATAAAATGGACGACTTTTTTAATGCTCCACTAAGTCAGTTACCAGATGAATATGAACCAATTAGTTTTCCTTGTGGAGACTATGCTGAAGTCAGTCAAATGGTTTATGAAGATGTTAAAATGCTGTCAGTTCGCAAGCATAATGTTGAATTTCTCCTACATCAAGCCGATGTGACCAAAATACTTTACCTGGATTGTAACCTGATACCATATAGAATTTCAATGTTGGAAGGACTAGATTTCTGTGCATATTATTATAACATTGTTAAATTAATTAAAAATCACTATGTAAATAATGAATGTGCTTTAAATCCACTTGAATTTTTGTATATTTTTTGTCAATCTTCAAATGAAATGTTAAATTTAGCTATTAGAGAATATATTTACTTTTATAAAACAAAAATTATTAATGATTTAGATGTAAATATGTAATCAATTAATAAAAATTTAAAAAAACTTGTTCTTTTTTTATTTATATCTTTAACAACATAATGTACGTCAAACATGTTTAAAATGTTACATTTAAACGTTGCTTTAAATATTTTTGACGTTCAAATTTTTGATGCGTGAAATTGTCATCTATTTTAGTCAAAATACACGTATTTCCCATAAGAGAAGTAGTAAAAATAACACGTTAAAAATGACAAAATATGACGCAATTTGACGCTTTTCACGCATCAAAAAAACTAAACGTTACAATTACGTTCTCTTGTATCGTTTTTGACATGTTTCAACATGTACAAGTGCTGTATATTTAGTTATAATGAAACAAAACACAAATAAATATAATAATTTATTCACCAAACAAACAAATAAAATTATTGTTTTTAAAACAAAAATAAAACCTAATTACATTATAATATAATATAAATATTTACAATATTAAAATTAAGTTATACATATATTTTTTTTTTAAATAATAAGTGATACAGGAAACATTATAATATAAATATTTACAATATTAAGTTATACATATATTTTTTTAAAAAATAATGAGTGATACAGGAATTTAATATTTTAAAATTGGATTGTATGAATATTGACAATCACAAAGTAGATTTTTTGATTTTAGTTTATTTATTGGGTATAAAATTTTACAAACTAAAACAATAAATGTCATTTTTAATTTATCATATAGCCCCATGGAAGCGTGTCAGTCTAATTGGGGATTAATATTCTTTTATCATCTGCCCCACTTAAAGCGATCTTTGATTGTTCGATGCTAAATACCCTATGGGCGAAGGAACGAATAGTACGTTGGACAATAGTTTTTTCAGTGACATTATTTAAACAATTAACGTAATCTTCAAATGTTAATTTATTCCGAACAACGTTGTATTTAACTCCCTTTGACTTCTTAACACATTTACCACCCTGCAATTTATAAGTGTACATTTTAGACCCTAACCCTACGAAATGTGTCATGATTCGTCCACACCCTTCATCCTTCATTAAACCCAGAACTTTCTTATTAACCTGCGGAATTTTGTAAATGTTATCTGGAGGATAGTCAGACGTATCAAATTTTGCTATATATTTTTTAATAAGTTCCTCATATACGTCATTACAACTCAGTTCATAAATAAAGCTATCTGTATCGGTATACATTAACTTACAATTTTCCACTCCCATTGTTGGAAGCATAAAATTGTAATGAAAATCGTACATACAAATTTTGGAAATGTCTAGAATTGCCATGCCAATGTACAATGGTTTATTGAAAATTAACTCGGCCTTTTTTAATTCGATAGCCATCAGGTCATCGTCGAAAATAGTTCGATTTTGATATCGCGGACTAGCTATTAGATTTTTTGCCCCATACCTCCCCTCGTACGTTGAAACTAAAGATACGGACCTATGTCGTCTAATTGATTCCATGGTCTTGCCAAAAACGGCGTTATTCATCAATTTATATAAATTCTTTTCGAAATCATTGCGGGCTGCAGTCCTTAATCGAGTGTTTAAATCGATGTAGGGCTTTAGCCACGCGCTTTGTTTAAATTTCAATACCCTGTGAATTTTCGTTAATATGAGACCCTGGTCTAATGCTTGCTTTAAATTTCTATAGTGAATTATATATTTTTCTTTATTGTATAGGGTTGTCATTAATTTTGGGAGTTTAGAACCTGGTGGAACACGATGTTCTGCGCAACACGGAAAATCTTTGTGCGTTTTTTGTAACCTTTCAGGATATTCCAAGTCGACTTCTAGTATATACCCCTCTGGCGCATTGTCGGGAATCGTAGTGACATCGATATTAGCGTCTGTCCATTCAAATCCTCCATAGGGGAGAAATTGAGACATGGCCCAACCATATAAATTATTAATGTCTGTATGGAGCAGGTAAGTCGTTGGTTTAGAAGGATCATATTCCGACATGTACTTGTTGTTGGCCTGAGAATATCTGTTTGAACAGACCGAGATCCCTCCTCGAATTCCCTGCTCTACAAACATCACCATATCTACATCTTTTAAAATAGCCAATTTACAACCGGTATATTTTAACATTGCATCCCACGTGTAGCCCGGAAGGGTATAATACCACAGTGGGTCAAGCTGGTACGTTTTTAATGCCGTTTCACGAAAAGTTTCCATTACATCAGCCAAAAGTAATATATCGGTACGCATATACAAATCAGAGTATTCACCGAGATTTGTTATATTAAATTCCTGCCAAACGGTTTGCGCATGAGCGTACTTTTCATCGCTAATATCTTCATCATTTAATTTATTATAAAAGTATTTTTTAGGTGGAAGTTCCGTAAAGTTTAATTTATTCATGTTATCAATAAAATCGTAAGGAAAAACACCTTTCTTTGTAAGCAGTTTAAATTTATCAGCGTCTAAATTTTGAAATTGTTTTTTTAAAATGTTGAAATTGTCATCTTTTAGTGTCGATACCAATTCGTCAAGACTAGCACTCATAAAACGTAAAGAATCAATAAAACGGAATTTAATATCTGTCTCTGAGTCATATTGAGTAAAAGAAATGTATTTTTCCTTATTTAAAGGAAGCACGCTCATTCGTCCCCGCTTAGCTAAATCTCTAATAATAAAGTGTGAATCATATCCTGAAAGGTTATGAAAAACGATGGGTACCACAAACTGTTTTCGAAAATTTAAATTACAGGCTTGGTGTGCGAACCCTCGAAATTCCCCAGTAAAATGATCATGATCTCTCACGATTATTGGTTCTTTTGTTCCTCCAGACACCTTGAAGGGTTTATCACATATATGACATTTGGTAGCAGTCACAGTACTTGGACTTTCCACCATTGGAACGATATTTTTCATTTTTGATTCCACAAATTTAGCAATTTTTTTCATTTGATTCGCAAACCACTCCGTGCAATTTTCTCCACGATGGCTATCGTAATAAGAGAGACTGTCATCAAAAGAACATTTTAGATAGTAGCCCGCGCTATATGCTTTATGCTGTTGATATTTAAATGTTTTTATCACATTTTTATATCTAGGTACGTCTGTAAAATTTTCTAGAACAGATTCAAAGTCACTATATATAACAAATGGATTTTTTTGTTGATAAACATGATTTTTAAACTCGACAAAGTCATACTTGGGAAAAGAAATTTTGGAATCATTCATTTTTTCACAAATTACCGCATGAGCGTTAAATTTTTCTTGACATTGAAAGTAATTTAGGCACCTTTCACAAATGAATTTTTTACCATTATGTTTATTTAGTTGCGTTGATAATAGTTTTGACATATCTTTTATCCAACAGTAGTGATATTTAATTTCAACAATTTCTTCATTGACCGGTGGTGCTTCGTAATCGTTTAATTTTGGAAAGTATTTGTCTTGAATTAAAAGCAAATTAACGTGTTGCGGTAATTTGTGTTTAGTTAATTTGACGGGGACTACTGTATAAAATGTTTTTTCTTTGTGTTCTATCAATTCTAAAGCGTATACATTTACAGAAATGTCATTAAGTGATTCAAATTTTGGAATTTGATTTAGTTTCATAGGCATTTCCAAACCCTGCGTATTTAGAACTGTGCTATAATGAGGATATTTAGAAATTCGATGTGGATTTTCATTAACTGGATGAATAGCGCTGACTATACTCCATAAAAAGCATGCCTGATCATTGTTTTGAACATTGATGCAAGCCTTTTTATTGGAAATTTGTTCTGGGAGTTTAATGTATGACGAACCATTACCAATTTCGTATTTATTTATTGCCACTTCTAATAAAATAATTTTGGAAAATCCCCACCCACTTTGTTCTTCCTCGAACCCTGACAATTTATTGAAAATTACGTCAACTACATTATCATTAAACCATTCGTGTAAATTCGTTTCTACGTCCACGATAGCATTAGGTGTGATAAAATATTTTCGGTCAATTAATTCCTTATCGGCTGAATGTTTCACAAAATCCCCCCAAAAGGTTGTATTAACTTTAAGCATAGGCATTGTTTTTAAAATTTTGCTAATTCTACTTTTGAATAAATGAAATGAGTCTGCCAAAAATGCTCCAATATCTTTATGTCTTAAATTTATAATTACCCCCGTTCTGATTCTATTGTTAAAAATTGCATTAACATTTTCCCACTTTACCCTACTGCTACGCTTATTGTCAATAAACCCAGCTCCCATGTGACTATTTTGTGGTATTAATTTTATTAAGCATTTCATACGTTTTAATGCAGCCATTTTGGTATGTATTTTTCGTTTTTGGCCTACTGTGAATTTAATTCTTTTGAGTGCGAGACTACATTTTCTAATATGACGATTTATAAATTGAATTGAATGTTTAGCCAAAGAACGCGAATAATTTTGTTCAAGAAATTTAAGTTTTTCATCAATTTTATGTAAAGGTACGTTTAAACAATCCATTTCCAAAAAATAAAATGTAAAATCACTGTATCACTTAGTATTTAAATAAAAAATATATAAAACTCACTAATTTATTGTTCAACGATTTCAAATTTGACAGCCGGGTGTGGTTTTCCAGTGTTCAGTGTTCCTCGGAATATCAACGAGTATTTTTCGGTTTGGAAATGATGAATAAAAGGCCTATAGTTTTCCGTAACTCTAGTAGGCAGAAACACAATTCTATCTGCTAGCTCCAACACTACAGACTCTCCCCCAAATCGTTTGTTTTTAACGATCCTTGCCTCTACAATGTTTTGCGGTTCACCTATAGGTAGGTTAGACAGCTTAGTAACTTCCTTATTGTTGTTTTCTAAAAGGGTAAAATCGATTAATGTTTTTAAGTCGATCTAAAATAAAAAATTTAATAACTATTTACAATTTTCATTTATTTTTATTAATTAAAAAACGTTATTTAATATGAATATTAATTTAGTATTAAATAAATAAAAAAAAAATAACTCACTTTTGTTTAAGAGAACAAAATTCCTGTGGGGGATCTAGAGCTCTCAAAAGACAACTGCGAGGAGTGACTGATGTGACTAGAATAAATAAAAACTTCTATGAGTATGCTATATATCCAACACAATTAAATTTACAAAACTAGTCAATTTAGTTTAAATTAAATAAAAAAAAACTCACTTTTGTTTAAAAGAAAATTCCTGTGAAGGTCTAGAGCTCTGAAAAGACTACTGCGAGGACTGACTGATGTGACCAGAACAAATAAAAACTTATATAAGTATGCTATATATCTAACAACATTAAATTTAAAAATTAAAAAAATTGAAAAAATATAAAAACAAGCCAAATTTGTTTAAAATAAATTGAAAATAACTCACTTTTGCTTGAAAGAAATTAATGTGAGGGTCTACAGCTCTGATGATAACTGCAAGGACTGATTGATGATACTAGAATAAATAAAAATCTTCTATAAGTATGCTATTTATGTTAACACCATTTACAAAAATAAAAAAGAGACTTACATTTTACGAACTGTAGCACAATCACTGTAGGCTAGAACTTTAACAATCAAAAGCCGGCTGAATACTAAATTGTCGACTGTCCATAGTCTTATAGAATGCGGAGTATCCCTACCGCTAACCGTCACACCGAAGTAGAAACAATATTTGTTTGTATATTATTCGAACAATTGATGCATTCAAAATCAAGTCTAAACAATAATCAGTTTATCTCAGCTTTCTGGCACCGCAATTCTTGGAATAATGTTATCATTTTATTTACGATGATATTTGAACAATAAACAATACGCCTTTTAAATAGGAAACCGCAATGATTAAAATAAGATAAAATATGATGATTACGAGTTTAAATGCAGGCGTTGTTATCAATAAGATAAGAAAACATGGTAATATTCTTGATAAATATTTATTGCGTAATTTTTAACTTTAAAAGTAATTTCATAATAAAAAAGAATTAATTTTTTATACTATAAAATAATATTATTCACAGTAACATAATTAAAGATTTAAAATTGATTTATTTACTAAATTAAAAGTATTTCCGCGCGTTCAAATATCAAAAATATGACACCCGTTTTTTTTTTACGTACAAAGTTTGACTCTAATGTCCTTTTGTCATTCCTATTAATTATGATTTTTGTTTTTATATTTATGCTATGAGATGTCCTAAATACAATACCGTTTGTCTCACTAATTATGATTTTTGTTTTTATATTTATGCTATGAGATGTCCTAAATACAATACCGTTTGTCTCACCTAAATCCGACTAATAATAACGAAGTTTGTCGCTAATGTCGTTTGGTCGTTGGTGTCTGACAACATTTTTATTTAAATATATATCCTGCGTCACATTTCAAATATACCGCCTTTTTCCGCGTTAAATTTGAACCAATAACAAAGTTTGACCTTAAGGCCCTTTAGTCTTTACTTCTGTGTATGATTTTTGTTTACGTATTAATTCTACGTTACATTTATAATACAATGAAGTTTGTCCTGTTTAAATCTGTCTACTAATAACGAAGTTTGAGGCTAATGCCCTTTGGTCTTTTATTCTAGTTTTGATTTTTATCTAAATATATATTCTGCGTCACATTTCAAATATACCGTCGTTTTCCGCGTTAAATTTGGACCAATAATAACGAAGTTTGACCTTAAGGCCTTTTAGTCTTTGCTTCTGCGCATGATTTTTGTTTACGTATTTATTATACGTCACATTTATAATACAATGCCGTTTGTTCTGTTTAAATATGTCTACTGATAACGGAGATACACCGCTTTATACTTTCCCCCGTACCCGCGACACCCGCGGAGGTCCACTGTTCCAGGTCTCTCTTAGCTTATCTACTTGTAGTATACGGGATAACCAATCAGTTACGTAAATTAGTTTTTTGAACTTAATTTAGCAGGAAAATAATATTTGTCTTTAAGAATCAAATAAAAATCAAAATACTGGAGAACTGATTATAAATTGAACTAAACTTGGTGTGTTAAACAAACTTTACTCATAGATTTTTCCGCTTAATTTCCTGAACATTAAAATATTTGTTAACATCATTTAGACTATAAGAACGACACTAATTGGACGTTGTTGATAAAACAAAGTCACTTTAATTAAAAACCTCTTAAAGGAATAAAACCCGGAAAAATCGCAATTACAAAAGTTTTTCCAAAGAGCCTTTGAAACACCATTTTAATTAAATATATTTCGAGTCTTAACAAAATTCATTTTAGAAAAGTCTCGGCGAGCTAAGACTGCAAGGCACACAAATTGCACTTTTCTGAGTCGGGAAAAATTTATTTTATTACGGAAAATAAGCCCAACTGAGAGGGATATAAATTGGTGTACTAGTCCAAGTTATAGTCCGTTTAACAAAGGATAAATGTCAAGAAAGTTAAAGTATGGAGCAAAAGTTTTACCCGAGTTCGATATTTATTATATATTAGGAAGGAAGGCAGTCAAACACAGATGCAGGATATTTAAAGAAAGGGATTTTGTTCCCTCGTTAACTCGATCGAGATTTTAAAGTGTTCTTTTCACATAAAAATGGAAGTGTGCTATATAAGTTTGATTAAGAAAGTTTTAAATTTCTTTGTAAAAGAGTCTAATTACTTTAATACAGTACTTTCATAAACTTAGTCGTTTATTCATTTCAACAACAGAATTTTATAGTGAAGATATTGTCTAATAAAATGAGGACTAAAAACATCATTGATCTAAAAAACTTTAATCTATCAACATTTAATATCTTAATAAAAATTAAGAGGGCGAAAAAACATATATAAAAAAGTTGAAGTTTTGATGGATTATTTCATTCAGTTTAATAATTGCAAATTTGGTCTCGTAAAATTGACAAACCACACACTCGAAAAATTGACAACAAAAAATA